>LR812519.1:48649997-49169997 GCA_903798195.1 Danio kyathit | reverse complement strand
CACACTACTAAGTAACTGTATCCTACATGTTTGTTTGAATTTTTAAAGATTTTTTTTATTGATGTATTTTCTGTAAAATCTGTAAGCCTTCAGGAGAACAGAGGGTGGGTGCCTCTTATTCTGATATTGATTGATAGATAATTCATTTCCATTGTACAAATGCTTTACAAAGTGAATGCAGATCAAATAAACAGAAACTGTTTAACCTTTGTGAGCCAATTTTAAAAGGTAGATAGAGGACAACAATATATTTGAGTGAATAGATTTATTAAATGAAATAAGGGTGAACAATTTCAAAAGCTGTTTGCAATAACACAGCCAAAATGATGACAAAAACTGACAAAAGTGTATGTTGGCATAGCATCATCCTACTGCACTACACTGGATCTTCTATTTTAAGGGGTGGTCCATTACGATACGTTTTAAACTTTAGTTCATGTGTAATGTAGCTGTGTGAACATAAACAACATCTCTAAATGCCAAAGTTCAATGCATTAGACATTGGCTTTTACAGAGTTGGCTTAGCAAAACCTAAAGCAAACAAAGTTTGGGGACTCCAAAAAATACATCTGGGTTAGTGAGATCACAAACACTTTAGGTTACATGCGTTCTACAACAAACTCGCAAAAGATATGTGAACGTTTCATTTTACTTACACATGCTTATAACCAGAATATATGTGAAAGACACTTGTCAGATTTTATTTTAGAGTGCAGGCATGAAGTTCAGCTGTGTCTTCTTCCTTTTATGTCTAATTCAGGCTCACACTGACACAGCTACACTGACTGGAAGTATTTACACAGCAGAGGCACAGCACGTGCTAGTGACTGGACGTGACGCTTCACACACATTATGTTAGCTGACCAATCAGAGCCTCTTAAGAGCGGGCTTTCAGAGGAACTAGGAAAAATGATTGTCGTTTTCATGTTAGCGGAGTAGCTGTATATATTCAAAGTAAGATATATGAAAAAATAACGTGATTTTTTTTATAAATGAAGAAATAGCACACATTGCTTTGCATCTTATAAACACAACCAATCCTTAAAAATACACCCCTATAACATCTAGCCCCAGAAAAAAAAGAAATTTCCTGAGTAGAGTTAGAATAATGGAATAAATAGGTCAAATGTATTAAAGCTGAGAGCATGGCATGAATTTATAGCCGGAAGCATTGAAAATTGTGCAACAACATTTTTTTAAATGTTCAAAAAAGGTGTTCAGATTCAGCGAGGGCCTGCTAATGGCCTCCCTGTTCTAGTGCATTCATTTCTCTAAGCCAGGCTCTATGGGGGGACAATTTCAAAAAGAAAAAAGCAGCCTGAATTGTAAATTGATATTATAAAAAATTCAATGGTGTCCGTAATTGTTTGGTATTTTTGTCTGTGTCTGTGAGGAGTGAGAAGTCAAAGCGTGAAGCCGCTCTCTAACAGGCTCATCTTAGATGGCATTCATAGCTCAGTGCTCAGTTTCACTAATTGCGGGATTAAAAATAACCTGATCCCACAATCCATCCTTCGGCTGGCCCTTTTTTCTGTCTCCTCGTCTTTCTTTCCCACATCCTTTTTTGGGAAGACGAGTAAAAAAAGAGAAGAAACTATGACTACATTCATCTGAATCTTCTCACTCTTGTATGAGGGCAACGTATACATGCATAGACAATCCCACAGTAGAAACCGAGAGCCCAAATATTTCATCAACCTCAGAAGAGAATGAAAGCCAAGACATCTGGGGATTGTTCCATGAGAGCTCCTCAAACGCTGCCGAGGTGCCACGGCAGACGCCATCAGGAGCGATTCCTTCTCTGTTCTCTTTCCTTCTTTTTCTAGCTTGCAGCTGAGCATTTGTCATTCCATCATCCCTTCATCTGTTCTATCTCTGTTCTGTCATTACCTGTGTCCCGCGGGCTGACTTTTGGCTATTGTTGCCAGACACCAGATTGGACGGAATGCTTGCGATGTCAGCAGAAGTATGGAGTGCTTTTTTCTTCATACAAACAGAGCAAGATGACGGTTTGTCTGGGTTTTTTTGGGGGGAGGGGGGAGGTTTGAGGGAATTCACACTATTAGCGACCCAAGACAGATCCTCTCATACCGCTAATGGATGGTATGTGGTTGTAAAGCCAGCAGGGAAGCGAGTCCGTAAGATATATTATGACTGTTTTCAGTTCTTCCTAATGATTCTGTTTCATTAAAAATTCTTTTAGTACTTCTAAGGAAATATTTGAGGAATATTTTGCTTTAACGGCCCAGTCTGTTGCCAGATGAACAGATAATTTCAGATGTCAAAACAACAGATATCTCATATTAAAAACAAATGTACTGTTAAAAAGTGTTAATCAGCACTTTCACAATTTTTAGAAGTACCATAAATGCAATAAGGGCTCTCAACTATTAGACAAATGCATTTATTTTTCATAAAATTACACGGATTATAACCAAACTATTAAGGTTTATCTTTACTGTTGCTTTTGAATACACAGCCATATCATTTTATTTTAAAAGCAGAGGTCCAGATTTTATATGTAATATGCTCATACTTTATATTCATAGCAGAAAACATTCTGAGGGCTCTCAAAAATGCTGGAGGTGGATAACAAATAAAAAAAAGAATAGTGAGGAAAGATTTAAAACATACAAACTTCTTAACAAAGGTATAATATATAGATATTACTGTTCAATCATTCTGAAGTTTGTTCTATAAAACATACTCACTTATGAAGTCATGTAAAAATATTGAAGTCACATTTGTTTGGAAATATGATTACACAATTTGCCTCACACTGTAGATTCAGTGGTGTTGTGGCGCTGCTGAATAGAACTGTGAGTATTTTAGCATGGTGTTTTGTCAGCATGATCAAGTGACAGAAACAATAGCAAGACAAAATATGAAAATCACTACCACATAAAAAAACAGGGTACAGCAACAACGATACAACGATATAACCATTAACTATTGTATGCAGTGTAAGTGTAGACCATCCAGCTCTGCATTTGGACTGTAATTAATGTGGTCTACAGAGTATTCACATTTTTTATGCTCCTGCAAGCTATATTTGCATGATATCATGATAATGAATGACTCTTCCGTAGAGCTAATCTGCTGACTAAAAGAAGATATATTGAAACAAACAACCTTGAGAAGGTGAGCTGGAGCCTGATGTATAAAAGTTGCATACGCACAAAATGGGCAGTCGAATGCTCGCAATTTCTCATGAGCATTTCAGGTTTTGTACAAAAAGTAAACTTAGCAAGAATGTGTGCACTTTACGCAGACTCTGCAGAGCTATCTATCAATGCATTAAAAGATTATTCAATAATATAGTTAATAATATATATAATCTGCTAAATATATTCAATAATATGAAATAATTTATACAGTGATTTCCCTGTCCTGTATTAAAAGGTGAAATAGATTACTTAAAAGGATAGCTCACACCAAAAATGAAAATCTACTCACTATTACTCATTCACCTCAAGTAGTTTAAAAACCTCATTAGTTTCTTTTTTTCTGATGAACAAACTGTTGAAAATAGCTAGCATTCATAGTACGAAAAAAAAAATACTATGGAAGTCAATGGCAACTGATTTTCAACATTCTTTAAAGTATCTTCTTTTGTGTTCAACAGAAGAAAGAAAATGAAACGGGTTTGGTGATGACATAAATTAATATTCAATTTTGAAAATTAAAAAAAAATGGTAATTGTGAAAAATGTTGGTAACCAAAACCTTTACGGCAGTTTTTATCAACTGGCGGCCCGCTGGCAGAGTCCAATTAATCGAAATCGAATCGCAATCGTGATTTGAATCGCAAAAGGCTGCAATATGACATGTATATTATTTAACTTCCCTCGCTCAGAGCAAATACATGACTGCCGTCTGTGTGACAGTCGTCTGTGTTTGTCAGCCTTACTAGCCAATCGAGTGAGCACATTTCATACAGCCCAATCAGAATTGCGCAACTGAACTATGCGAAACGCCCACAATAACAAACAGGAAATCGCGAACGGCTGCATGAGGAGCGTCTTGCTAAAAAGCAGGGGCGTAGATTTAGCATGGACGGAGGGGACACGGAGGAGGACCAACTATTGAAATGTCCCCACCAATAATTTAATTCACTTAAAAAAATCATGCTGTCAATATTAACCTAGACATGTTAACCTAGAAAGGCTGTGCCTTTCCCTGCTGTCATGTGAGAAGCTGTAGCTGCGTTCAGGAAAGCAGCGCCAAAACAGCGCAGGTGAATTCCCCGTGCAAGAATGAGGTGTGTGAGGTCTGTGACACACACAGGTGAGGATGGCGGCAGCAAAAAAGGACATAAAGAGCTTTTTTCAACGAAAAGTGTAAGTCACATAAACTCGAGTTCGCTACTGAATGAGTCCATCATGATAATGGCGTTAATGCTCGTGTTTCGTGCTTTAACGCACAGTCTGTCATTATAGCAGGCTGATAAAGTCTGTGAATAATATGCCCTGAAAACTAACTGCAGAATAAACAGCTAAATGCAAATGTATATGATCCCTGCCTGCCAGTTCTCCTGATCTCTCAGAGTAACAGGTACAATTTCGGTTGAAACACTTTGTCAGAAAAACTACAGCCTGTGCTCCATCTTATAATAATATTCCTATATGAGACATGTTTCATTTGTACTACGGTTAAAATAAACGGGAGTCTTTATTAAACTTTCTCTTTATCAGTTAATAAACATTCTTTTAAGTTACACTGTCAGGCCTGTAGCCAGCTTTCTGAATGGGTTATCTTTGCAGTTATTTTCCTGATTTTCTATTTAATTATGAGGTATAAATATTACATTTTAGTGACATTTTAAGAACTAATTTTTGCTGCATTATCTTGTCGGATGATTATCATAACCACACTTTTTGATGTACCAAAATATATTTTAAACCATTTTGTCAAATTGCTTATCACACTATTTTACTATTTTAACTGTTTATTTACAAATGTGCATTTTAACTGTAAGTTTAATATTACAGTTTTATAAAAATAATGAAAATATAAACAATAATAAACAAATGAAAATATACTTTTAATATACAAATTTATTATCTTTCATTACACACACACACACACACACACGCACGCACGCACGCACGCACGCACGCACGCGCACACACACACATACACACACATATATATAAGTACAATTTCAGAGATGTTTGCTAATATAAGTTAATATCTATTAAGCTCCTTTTTTAACTAACACTCACTGCATTTTAGCAGTAAGAAGCTAAAATACTGATTATTGAATTATTCACTTGACTACAAAATTAAATCGCAAATCAAATCGAAATCGCAATATCTGTTAAAAATATATATATATTAGGTACACCTGTCCAACTGCTCATTAACACAAATTTCTAATCAGCCAATCACATGGTAGCAACTCAATGCATTTAGGCATGGTCAAGAAGATGTGCTGCAGTTCAAACTGAGCATCAGAATTGGGAATGAACGTGATTTAAGTGACTTTGAATGTGGCATGGTTGTTGGTGTCAGAAATATCCAGTGAGCGGCAGTTCAGTGGGCGCAAATGTCTTGTTTTCAGCAAGATAACGCGCCATGTCATAAAGCGCAAATCATCTCAGACTGAACATGACAATGAGTTCACTGTACTCAAATGGCCTCCACAGTCACCAGTTCTCAATCCAATAGAGCACCTTTGGGATGTGGTGGAACGGGAGATTCGCATCATGGATGTGCAGCCAACAAATCTGCAGCAACTGCGTGATGCTATCATGTCAATAATCAAAATCTCTGAGGAATATTTCCAGGACCTTGTTGAATCTATGCTACGAAGGATTAAGGCAGTTCTGAAGGCAAAATGGGGTCCAACACGGCACTATTGACGTGTACCTAATAAAGTTTCTGGTGAATGTATAATGTGTTTAGGTTTTGAACAACTCAAAAATCAATAAATTGTAAATATATTTTTAATTTTGGGTGAACCTACCCTTTAATTGCTCCATTAAATTTATTTCCTAAACATTTTCCCTTATATACAGTACACACATCTTTTTTCTCACCAACAATATTCCACAGTACCAGGCTACTTTCCAAACATGAATAATAACCACTTACGTCACCCCACAATGGAAAAGGCATATTGGGGATGTCTGTGCACATTTGAGTGTGAATGTGTAATAGTCTTAGAGTTAGGATTAGATGTTCATCATGTGGAAAGAGAGCTCTGGTTAAATGCAGTGTTCAGTCCTATTGAGGGTTTATAGTAATATGCAGCGGTTGTCTTTGTAGGGCAGTGTGGGCGAAAACTTTTGGCTACACTTCCTGCCGCACCCTGCGTGGTAAATCTGCATGCAGCATGTTGTGGACTCGTCAACCCAATGGGGTTGTGATGTTCGTTCTACAGCCTGCTTGCCAAATACTTGTATGTTTGTTTGCCTACATTTTCTGTAATGAATTATGCTGTAATTAATCTATTTTAGAAGGAACATGTGCAGCCGTTTAAGCCAGGTCTGCCGCGGCTTTAGCCTCAATATTCTCCCGGAAAACCAACTTGAAAGACTATAATTTTAGATCCGTAGAATCATGTTTCATTCTCAATTATTGTAATTGTAAATGGTAAGCATTACAGGTTGCTACCTTCTCTTCTAAATCATTATTATTTCTTGCCTAGCATGACTCGAAATGTCATGAAATGACATCATCCTCATTTTTTTTGTCTCCCACAGAGCCTGAAAAATGATAACAGATAACAGACAGTTTCAGCATCCTCTCACCTACCTAAATGATATAATTTGTGCAACAATTAAGTCATTATTCAAAGGGCTTCTGAACACACACACACGATTGTGTATATGGTATATAAAACTATGGAAAGACTATGGAGAGACCACTTAAATACTTACTACTGTATAGGTATGAGTAAAAACATTTATACAACTATGGAAAGACTATGTAGAAACCACTTAAATACTACTGTATAGGTATGAGTAAAAATTAGTATTCAACTATGGAAAGACTATAGAGAGCACTTAAATAATTACTACTGTATAGGTATGAGTAAAATTTAGTATACAACTATGGAAAGACTATGGAGAGACCACTTAAATACTTACTACTGTATAGGTATGAGTAAAAAAAATGTATACAACAATGGAAAGACTATGTAGAAACCACTTAAATACTACTGTATACTGTAGGTATGAGTAAAAATTAGTATTCAACTATGGAAAGACTATGGAGAGACCACTTAAATAATTACTACTGTATAGGTATGAGTAAAATTTAGTATACAACTATGGAAAGACTATGGAGAGACCACTTAAATCCTTACTACTGTATACTGTATCTGTATACTGTACTGTATCATATATGTATGAGTAAAATTTTAGATGAGTTTTATTTTATAAAGGTATGATAATATGTCTTACATTTAAAATAAAATCATTGTCATTTAGATGATTTTCTTTTCCTTTTTTTAAAAAAGAATATGACAACTGGTCATTTATTGTGTCTGATAATCATGGTTATTCACACCAAATATTGTTTCTTAGCTTATCTGAAGTTAATAGATTGGTATTCTGTTGTCTAAAAATGAATATAAACGATTCGGATTCAGAATATTTTATGCTAATTTTAAGCTCTGCATGTTCTTCATGTGTTAGCGTGGGTTTCCTCCGGGTGCTCCGGTTTCCCCCACAAGTCCAAAGACATGCGGTGAATTGGGTAATGAATTGGGTAGGCTAAATTGTCCGTAGTGTATGTGTGTGAATGAGTGTGTATGGATGTTTCCCAGTGATGGGTTGCAGCTGGAAGGGCGTCTGCTGCGAAAAAACATGCTGGATAAGTTGGCGGTTCATTCCGCTGTGGCGACCCCAGATTAATAAAGGGGACTAAGCCAAAAAGAAAATGAATGAATGAATGAATTTTAAGCTCCAAGTCACATACTTTTTTATTTAATAAAATTTTTATTTGAAGAGATGTCTTCAGAGGTTTGCAGAACAAAACAAAAATATATCTAAATGTGTTATTATTTTTGCAAAAAATCTTGAAAAAATATTAAGCTGCAATATAACACTATTATAATTAATAAAATAGCGAAAATGAAAGATCATGAAGACTGGAGTGCTGATATTAAAATTCATCTTTTTCATCAAAGGAAAAATTCATTATTAATATTATTATTAATAATAGCATATTAAAATAGAAAACATGAATCACGCAATAATTTTTTACATATTTTGCATTATTATTGTTTTGTTCTGATCAAATAAATGCAGGCATCATGAGCACAAGAGACTTCTTTTAAAAATCGGTTATAAAAACAAAAAAATAAAATTTTAACTAAACATTGTAATTATAAAGTACCATCAACTTTAATCTAGAGGTTTATAATATGCATTATTTCCCCAAAGAAAAGTGTGTGATGAGTGTTAACCAAGCATCAGTCTAATTATACAACACGCTGCCTATTAAAGGCCAGTGTAAATAAACACAGTAGTGGTGATATTGCGGGCATCAGCAGTGAGAACCTTTACCCTCGCTGACAAACAACATTAGCAAACAAAGTGAAGCACACCTCTGAATGTGCTGACCAGCTGAGGTGACCGCGTGGGAGAACATTACCACCCGTCTTTAGCTTCCCCTTTAAAATGGAGGCTGCTTTCGTCAACGAAGGAAGAAATATTTAACTGGGGCTATCAAAAGACCCTCTTTTTCAGTGTTGGACCAGCAGGAGTGCCCAGCTGAATTCAAATAGCAAGAAAGAAAAAGAGGGTGAGAAAGAGACTCTGTATGTGTGTGTGTGTGTGTGTGTGTTCTCAAATACATACTGAACAGGCATCTGAAACTAAAACGGCCAGAGAGCATGACTTGTGTTTTCTGAGAATCCCTTCACTCTGATATTGGTTTTATCATCCTCCATTGTATCAAGTAAATTGCTGGAACGTAATTACACAGTGGCCACATCTAAATACACAGTGTTCAACAGTGCAGTCAATGAGCTACCATAATTACATAAAATGTACCGCAACATAGGCATTGAATTTAATTTTGTTTGGCAAAATGATGTTACAGACTTCAAAGCAATTTGAGATGCATTAGATGTTGGTATGGGTATTTGGTATGGTGTCTGTTATTCTACTTTTGTTAAAAGAAGAATGTGTTAACAAGAACAGAAATGAATGAATAAATAAATAAATAAATAAATAAAAATACAGAACAAAAATGCACTGCAGCTTCAAAGCTTTCTGCCAGCCGACTGAGGTTTGAACAAACAATAAATACCCAGCCACATAAAAAAGGTCAGCACAGCACTATCTTACTACGAAAGATGAAATAGAGAAAGATAGAGAGGAAGAGTTTGATTTATAGAGCTGCTGGTAGTGAAGGAGGGACAGCACTAACTACAGATCCGCTGAAGCACTGTCACACATAAACTACCAAAATGACTTTTTCAACCTACAACAAGGACAAACACACACTGAGGGAGAGTGAGAGAGAGAAATAGAGAGAGAGCACTTTAATAAAACTAGAGTTACTAAAAATAATCCCCGTCGTTAATAAAGGTTTAACAAATAGGCGTGATTTCATCCAAACCCTGTTCATTCATTTTAAAAATGCATAATCATGCTTCTTAAGCTTTATTTGGACAGGAGCAGTTTTCCCTGAGGAGGCAAGGTAAGACTGTGTTTTACAGATGCATTTTGCGATTTCTTTATCCCGCCTGAATTAAACATGCCTGTGTTTTCCTCACAAGAAAACCTCGATAAAAATACAGAGAAAATTACCTACTGTTTTTCTGCTAAATCAGACATCCTCTGAGAAATCCAATCCCACACAAAGAAAAATGCCTGTGATTGTGGTCCATTATTTCTGTCACCGCGCTCCTCTACTTATTTTTAAGCTTCATCAAATACTGTAACTAAAGCTACATTTCCTGTTATGCTGCCTGGAGCTCCCTCATTATGGATATATAGACCTTTTCGTCATCTTTCTATAAATTAACAGGCGGTGGTTTTGCTCTTTGCATCCCATCAGACATAAACAGAGAATTAAATTATAAGAATAGTCTGATGACAGATTTCCCAGAACAGCCACAGCAGCAGCAGAGTCATGCTTGATTTAGATGTTTCATGATTTTAATTCTTTCCCCTAAATATAGGATTAAAATAATATGCGTAAAGACAAACACAACCATTATAAAAATACTTAATTTTTCTGTTAGAAGTTTCATATTCTAGCCAAATCTGTTGTTACTAATAAATTGATGATCCAATATTACAGTAAAAAAGTCAATTGAACACAGATGTGGTGCTTAAACGTAACATATAACAGTTACAAATGTAAAACATATAAGATTTAGTATTTAAATATCTAAAAATAACATTAAATAAAGTTTTTGGTAACACTTTAGACTAATGGTCCATTACGTAAAGTTAGTTAATGTATTTACTAACATTAAATAAGTATTTATAATATTGTAATTACTGTTAATCAACATTAATTATTACAAATCCAAGACGTTAGTTAATGCACCATGAGTTATGAACTAACATTATTTAACTTCAAAAACACTAACTAACGTTAACAAAGATGAATAAATACCATAATAAATGTATTACTAATAGATGTGTTATCCATTTCATACTCAAATAATGTCAGTTTTGATTAATTTAATGTATATTTGCTGTTTTTAGCTTTATTTCTAATAGTTAATTTTCTTCATTAGTGTTAATTTAAAAAAGATTCATCTAAAACTGTTGAATGTTGGTGTCCATCTTATACATTTCATTGGGTTTCACGAAGAACACAACCAGACCATGTGACTTTCTGTAACACTCAGAAACAGACACTCCCACTCCCACACAAACCATTACATGAATCAAAGTCTGTGTTAATAATTCAAACTCGCTGTATCAGAGCAGTGTTTATCACACAACACACGGTCAGACTAAATTCGTGACCTTTGTTTCAACCATCTTTTGAAAGATCTGGATGTACACTCTGTCCTGACACCTCCCAAAAACGCTGGAGTGGAAAGTGACAGAGGCAACATTTCGCACCCCTCTACTATCAGCTACTTACTACAAGGTCTCTCGCCTGTCTGCATCTCAACCCCCTGTGGCCAATTCTGGAGGCTGATTTGCTGACACACAAAGGGGTAAGAGGACAGTCCTCTAACCCAGGAGTGCCCCAGATACAGTAGCTTCAACATAGTGTTCTAGGTCGCATCTATCAGCCCAGCCCAGTTCTCCTTGCGTCCCATTGACAGTAATGCTCATTTAATCACCTTAATGAGAGCGTGGAACGGTGAGAACAATGATGTGTGGCCGCAGTCATTTAACTGTAGCTGGAATGCTTATGAAATGCCGTCTCTCCTCTTCCGTGTCAGTGTAATCTCATTTGGAATCTGTTTTACTGCCTTCAGCAGGCACATTCAAAAACCTCTGAACACACTCGCTAGTCTCGCTCCGCGGCGGCTCTGCTTCATTATACATGACTGTGCTGCTCGGTGGATGTGCCATTGAATAGTTTCTTTCTTTGTGTTCTTCTTTTTTTTTTCCCTCACTCCTCCGCACTAGATGCAGCGGCATTTGTTGAAAGAGTTGAACAGGCAGGAGATAGAAAAAGGACACCGAGGGTAAAGTGGACATACTATAATCTGGTTAGGTCACATCACCTGCCGAAAGCAATGGAGGTGTCGAATTGCTGACAAAGAGATTTTCCTCCCGCCGTCTCCTTGGTAATAAACCAATTTGTGGTACTCCACATAAGAGCGCCACCACCACTGTGCGGCACATATGTGCACATGCATTTCGGAAGATAAAGAAGAAAAAGTCCAAACAAAACTGGAAAAATGCACATTTTGCTGCCGGATGATACTGTGCACTAAAAATACACACATGCAGTTCTGTGCGCTGACAGTAAATATAAACCGACAGGGATAAACTACAACAGATAACCCCTACAGAGATGAACAAACTCTTCTTCGTTCCCCATCTGGAGAGAAATCGATAGGAGGAAAAAATGACATACGCAGCCATTTTTGTTACGTGAAGGTTAAAAAGTTAAAAATTGCTAGTGTAAATCCTTGTTTTGGCACTGTGAGTTCCACCTACAGCAGCAATTGTGTGTATGTGTGTGTATATGTGTGTGTGTGAATGCATACAAGCATTTGTGGCAAATGGCTGTGTCTCCGGACCCTGACCTCTCTGACCCCTCATTCAGCGCTGACGAATCGTCTTTCTCGTTCTCCCTCAGCAGCCATTACCGGCAGCCTAGAAGCCTCTCTTCTTCACTAAGCTGATCACTCTGTCATAGTCCAGCACCCGGCACACCGGAGTCACACACACATACACACACACACTTATGAACACCAGCAGTCCACTGTGAACAGTGCTGGGAAAACTAAAACAGAAAGCTTTTCAGTATACTTCTGCTTGCTTAAAAAATTACAGACAAAACAGAAAGCAATTACAAAACTACACCAGTCTATTAACAAACTGCTACACAACACAAATTGTGACAATGATACATTAGGCTAATAAAAATGAATAATGTTACAAATTAATATCTTATGAATAATTTATTCATTGGTAAAATATTTATATTAAGTGGTTGTGAGGGCTGATATGTATTGCACACAAAAAACATGATATAAATAGTCTATTCTTTGACCTATTATTATATTTTGTACATTTATTCATTGATATAATATTTGACTGCATAATAACTTCATTATAATTTTACTGAAGGTCATTTTTTGGACATTGAATTTACACACCCTTTAAACTTTAGTGTGTGCAAGTGTGTGTTGTATATCTCTATCTCTCCAAGTGTGTTTCCTACAAAACTACTCCTACTCACTATTCAATGTTTAAACCAGGCTTCATTAATTCTGTCTTAAAATAGTATCTACAAAATTAAAGTTACTGATTTAATTAAAAAAAAAAAGAAATTGAAAGGAAAAAAAAAAACACTTTTATCATTCTGGTACATCTTGAGATATTCCACTGAATTCTTGCAGATATGAAGGAAGGAGTGTGTAAATATCAATAGAATACAGTGCGTTTGATTCTAAATTTAATAAGGCTTTGAACCTTTAGAAAAAAAAAGATTCTTCAAGGCTATAATTTTACTCAATGAATATTGCATAACATTACATAACAGAAACATATTCAACAAATAAAAAAGGCAGCAATATATAGAACAGAACTAAACTAAAATAACCACAATTTTATTTCTTAAACAAAGTATTCATGCACCACGGGAAAAAAAAAAACATAGTGAATGTTATCGTTGTGAAGTAAATGTAACTATAAAACATGTCTACAGAGAAGAGTCTTAAATAAACATGAATGTATTTTAAAATGATTTTAATAACAATAAATTGATGGAATGAGATTAATAAATCCCCTACAACTCAGTGAAGTCATTGGAGCAAGGAGCAAAAGAACATTTCAGGACGTTGTCTCCTGTAGTCGCTATAAATTTATCAGTGTGCATGCTTACTTTCGGATTTTAGTAAATAATAAATATGAGGGTGAGGGCTGGTACATTAATAATTCCAAAACTTCCATAACTCTAAGTCTGCTTGATATGTGTGTGTGTGTGTGTGTTTTTGGTCTCTGTTATCAGAGTGGTTGGCTGTGATAAAACAAGGGTTGTGATGAGAAAATAAAACAGATCAATAGTGTCTGGGATGTTATCTAGGTTTACAGTGGTTAGAGCCTCAGCCTTTCTGCCGTCCAGCAGTGGGCCTGAATGCATCTAGATGTTTCTCCTTCACGACAGAGAACGGAGATTCTACACATGAAGACACCCATCTCGATAAGCCTGGCTTTTTCCCACACACACCTCATCCCTCATCAGCCACCCTTTCTCTCTGCTCAGCTTGCTCTTCATTTATCTCAATCTATACGTCTCGGTCACTCACTTTGTAAATGATGCTTTGTCTTTCTCTGTGGCACAAAATCTTTTATTCCATCTTGCTCTCGCTTACTCCATTTTATAGGTTCTACTTTATAAATCAGCCTCTTTTGTTTCTCACGGGTGCAAAAAAAAAGAGAAAACGATAAGAAAATCAAACTGATTGATCTTAAGAAGAGATATTAAGAAACAAAAGCTAAAAAAAAAAATGGAGATGAAGAAGAAAAAAATCCCCCAGAGTGCTTTACTAATGAAAAGAAAGAGCTGATGTGTAAAAACCGTCAATCATTTCCTCTAGTGCATCCCACATTTTGCAAATCATTTCAGATTCATTCATATTTTCTTTAATGAGAAAAACATATTTCTATAGGCATGTTAAAAAAATGTGAATGGCAGATGGAGGGTGGAGACGCCTAGGCCGTAAATCGCAACATTTTCTCTCACTTTTTTCGCTTTTCCATTTAAGGTGCCACATGCGCAGCTTCAACCCAAACCAATTTTTCCCTGCATGAATTAAATATGAGGCTTGGTAATGTTTAAATGAGCAACCGACAGACACGAGCTGGCTCAAACCTACTTGCAATGACCTAGTCCTGCTCCCCCTCGTCTATGGCGGCCCTTCATCAACACCATCGAGTAATAAAAAATAATAAAACAAAAAATATATATATGGATAAGAAAATGTGACCTGGCCCGTTTTACAGCACAGTAAATCAGCTTATATTACTGGCTGGTATCAAAGGTAATTGAAACTTTTATTCTTTGAGTAATAGCACCATCTCCAGTAATGCACTCCATCAGCAAGATTACTGCACACTATGAACATATATCACAAAGCAAAAAAGGAGCTCTGGTTGCTAGGAGATTTCGCCCCATTTGTAAGAGACAGAGAGAAAAATAGGGAGACACAGGAGTATGAAGTGCGGGTGGGGGTACAGAAAGGAAAGATTTTCCTTTTCTATTGTTATTTTTCTACCTTGAAAAAAAAAATCCAGCCATTGACTTTCTTTTTTTCTTTCTTCGAAATGCCTTGGAATCAGAGGAGACGAGCGTGATCATAAATCAAATGTGAGTGTGATACAGGTTTTAAAGTGGAACCATACACTAACGCCTGCTGCAAAAGGGACATTAAACACCTCCGCACATGGCCCCCGAATCAATCGCCAATCTGACAGCTTATTCCTCATGGCGCTGGGGTCAAAGGCTCTGCGTTGCATTTGATACACACAGTGGACCACTTTTTTTTTTCCATCATTCCTGCTTTTACATTTGGAGCTCCACAACTCAAAATCATCTAACATCCTGAAAAGTGCTGGAGAACTTCAGATACTCTCACACTTGCTCATTTACAGCTCACTTCCATATAAATAGAAAAAACAAACAAGGATGTATCCCCAACCCCCCCTCCCCCCAAATAAAAGAAGAAAGTGGTGACACACTGAAGAGTCTTAACTAAATGAGTATACAGCACATCGATCACGAGCCTTTCTAAACCAAAACCTATAATTACACTTTTGAGAAGGGTGCGGATATCGGATCTATCACCATCCATCAAGCGGGCTGTGGAAAGCGGACAGCACGAGTGGTTCAATTGAAAAGGTAGCAGAGCGTGCGAGAAATTCCATGCTGAATCTGTTTCCAATTAGCTGCACTGTAAATGTCTATTGTGGATTGGTGGCACGCTGCAGTCACACACAATCCACCGCTCTCTGTTCGCTCCTCTCGGAGATAATCAAAAATGAACCGAGAGGGGAAATAAGAGGAAAGGAAAATAACATGTAAACAAATCTGCTAATTAAGAGTGTGAGCGGAAGCATCACGATCAGGGTGGCTCACAGATTTTCAGAAATGCCGCACTGCCTTGTAGCGTCCTATTAAATGTGAGACTAGAAAATTTGGGTGATAATAATGTTAATTAAAAAAAAAAAGGGGTGGGGGGGAGTAAAGATAAATAAACAAATAAAAAGCTGACAAAATACAGCTTTTTGGAGTTTCGGTCTTCTGATTTTCTCACTCACAACAATTGAAATTACAGAACTACAATAGATTCATAATCCACCAAAAGACCTTACAAGCATGAGCGCTAACATAAAGACTAAATGAATAAAAGGAAAAGGAGTGTGAGAGAAGCAGTGCGTGGAACAAGAGTCGGACAGCGGAACAGTTCAGTCTCTGAGCATGCATTGATGGGGGGGGCGGGGGTGAAGGGGGTGGTGTTCATATGTTACCTTGGTCAGGGCTCCTCCAGCGATGACCTGAAGGGTTAAAATGAACCCCCCACTCCAGGGCTGTAGAGGGTCATCAAGACTCAGCTCAGAATACTTAACGTCCTCTTCCCATTCCACACACACACACATGCGAGCGCTCTCACACACACATGTACGGCAGCCAGACCTGCGCGCGGCACGTATGAGATCGCTCCGATGTTCCCAGCGAAGAGCGAAAACTCAAGGTGACAACAAAAGAAAAAGAAAAAGCTGGAAAAGAAAGATGAAAAATGCAGGATGACAGCTGGCTGGACAGATGCGATTGGTCACAGAGAGGTCAAAGAAGCATCATGCGGTCTGATTATCTCTCTCTTTCTAACACTCTGCGCTGTTGCTGCTTTCTTTCTCTCTCACTCTCTCTCTCTCGCACACACGGAGGCTGTGCTGATCGCAGAGGCTGCTGATGCACTGGGAAGTTTGCAGTCCTCGATGGAGCCCCCGTCATGCATGGCTGGTCCCTGCGCACGCTATTGGCTGAGCCTCTGTCAATCCGACACTCCGGAGGTGGAGACAGCAGAAAAGGTGGGAGGGAATAGGAGGAGCCTCAGAGCTGCATTAACCATTTGGAAGCTGAAGGAAGTGTTCTTTTTTCCTTTCTCCCAGTCACCCCCCTGAATCTGCACATTCACACACACCTTCAGCACAAACACAGACTCCCGGGTCTGCAGCTGTTACTAAAGGGGAACAAGAAAGCCCACCTTGACACAGTTCTTTCCATCTAAAGTTTCGGTCCTGCCATTCTTTCATAAATTCTTTCATCTTCCTCCATGTATCTGCAAACAATCAGTTGAGAATCAACCTCCTCACACCAAATGTGCATCGTAATAAAAAGCCTCTATTTGCGCACATTGAAAACCAAGCAAATAATTGCAATTATCACAGCCACAATTGTCACCACTTCTTACACTTTGTGGCATTTCCTTGGCGCAAATAAAAAATAAAAATAAATCACACAAAACAAGAAGAGAAAGCTGAAGTATTTCCAGAGTCCAGTGGCCGATAAGTGAAAGTTTAAGGGCTATTTGGTTTGATTTAGAAGCATGGCTGAGAGTGGGTCCGGTGTGAACGGAACATATTTGTGCATAAATGCATGATTTTATGATCACCCCCTACGGGCATGTTTCAGGAGAGGCCATTAGCCTTTCTACTCCACTGAGATAGAGAGAGGGAGAGAGAGAGAGAGTCTTCCTATATTTCTATGCAAAAGAAGTATTTTTAGCTTTCTGACAAGTATTTTGCACTGGCCATTACTAAATAATAAATGACTGTTCTGGACGGGGTTCTGCTGGCACTGTTTGACTTAAGAGAATGTGGGATATTGATGTGCCAATCTTTAACTTTCTAATTATTTTTTCCCCTAAAATGCAAATAACATTTAAAAAGAATTATAAAGTCTATTATTAAATCAACCCTATTTTTCACATAACAGCAGACACATCCATTTGTGATTTTAATGTCTTTGGCTTCCAGTCTAATCCGCTTTCTGCATTTATAGTTGTACAAAACATCTTATTTTGCTGCTTGATAGTGCAAAATGGTTTTTCTAACATTACTATTACTATTTTAATGTATTGTCTTAATTATAAACATGCTGGTTTGTAGCTTTGTTATTCAGCTCATAATTTTACTACAGCTGCTAATGAATAAAAAAATCCCACATATTTTTTGTGCATTTTTTAGGGACCCTAATCTGATCAAATTGATTTCAGCGGTCTGTGTTTATAATTGTGTAGACTGAAGCCACCACAATGTACTTGCTTTACACATCCATAAATCTGTTCTGGTTTGCTTATAGATGCATTGCATTTGAAACATTTGGGCTCAGTAATATTTCACATTCTTCAAAGAAGTCTCTCATACTCATTCATGTATTTTATCAGAATTACAGTAAACTAGTAATACTAGATTTTAAAGGTATTTCTATAATTAAAGTATTATAAATACATTTAATATATTTGCATTTTCTAAATTTAAATATCATATTTTCTCTGACCTGACACATGGTGTTTTGGCATCAATGGAGTATATCCACACGGACTTTTAAATTCAGTCAGCTAGCCCCAGGGCTTAAATATTGCCATATTTAAGACCTGATTTCCTTTAAAAACAGCGATCTTCACTGCCTGACTGAGATATGATATAAAGTGGGTATCAGACGAAACAAGAAGCACTGCATTAAATTATATTTTTCCACACCATGTCTTTAAAATATGGAAATTAATTTTACCCCAGAATTTTCAATGGAATTTCTGCGCTAGCCTGCTGCTAATGACGACTCCTGCGTTTAAACGGTCTTTCGTATCTTTTTAAGCTTTAACAACCAAATCGATACTTAAGACTATTTAACTGATGATATCTGAATTACATTACAACATAGATGCTGTAAAAGAAACCTTAGGAAATTGAAAATAGTCATATAAAGCTTTCACCCGAAATTCATCATTGGCTAAAAAACACTAGCTGTGCATACAGCCTATTAAATTCAGTTTCACATGGTCATTCAGAAATCATCCTAATATAAATTTTATATCAACATTGAAAACAGCTGTGATGCTTTTGAGCAAACCTTTTCTTTTCCAAAGCATATTTAGCATCATATGTCAAAACAGCATTTAAATTAAACAGTTTTTAATATTAAAAATGTCTAATTTTAATGCATACTTGCTGAATAAAATAAAAACAAACAGTGCAGTGTTCTCCAGATGTTACATAAATTCAGCAAACAATGTTCAGGTTTAGTATTATAGCTAGTCTTATTTAATTAGCTTTAAGAACGTATACCACTTTTATTTACACAGACACATGATATGTTTCTGCACTACATTAGATTTCTACAGAAGTACATGGTATGTTCTTATTTACACAGTTAAATATACAGTATACTGTATGCGTTTCTGTTAGCGTTGCTGTTTACCTAGCCACACGCTTTAGATGTTCCTACACCAGATTAGACTTCAGCAGAAGGCATGCCATACATATTTTAATGCAAATGCGTGTCCTTTTCTGTTAGCTTGTCTATTTTACACAGACACACGTTAGATGATCCCACACCAGATTACACTTCATCTGAAATTTACATCTATGGGGATTTGTAACAAGACACCTTGAAGATGCACCCGGTGACTGAATGATGTATAGCCAAACCTATATCCATTAATATATGACAGCGCACTGTAAACTAATCCGTGTTTAGTTAACTGTTAATAGGCATTTCTGCAAGCAAAAGGTTATAAAAAGAGTGATCAATGCCTGCTTACAACAAAGGACTCATTAAAGCCATGCAAATGGAGAGATTGCAGCGGCTGACACATCACAGAAAGCATGACAACAATTGCTCTTTTTAATAATTGCTGTAATCTAATTCTAAACACTCTCATTGCTCTGCATACATGCATGTATAGGTTTGCAGCAGACGTGATATATGTTGTGCTTTTTTAAATGATGTTTTTCTCCCCCCGTGGCTCTCCGCACCACTTGCTTTCGCATTACAATTCAGATTGCACTTGTTTGTGAGGTGAGAGAGAAAGAAAAAAAAAACAAATAATTTTTCGTCCTATTGTTCGTCGCGTTCAAAGCTCTGTGGATAAGCTCGCTCGACCGTAGAAGAGTGTACGTGCGGTTTCTGCTTACCATAAAAAGCCGTCACACTGACACCGCTGGTGAATGAACACGCCTGGTAAGCTTGACTTTAGCACTGCGCAGAGTTTATGTACGCGCTGGTTTGTGCAGCAGGCCGCCGGATCATTAAGTTGCAAATTAAGCATAGTTGGAGAGAGCGGACGAGTATATCCATCAGTCAGTGAAGTGTGAGGGCCTGTCACTGTGGAGAAACAGATCCTACCGTCCGCTAATCCACCCGGGGTGCCTTATCCTCTCTTGTGTCCCCAGGTACTGCACTTAACATTCAATTTTTATTCCTATTTGCTTGCTTATTTGCCCGTCCGCCTGCCTATGCCAGCTGTTTACCATCTCCGAGAAGGTTGTGTAATGAGGTAAACAGTCCAGTCCATGGTGACAGTGCTTCGTAGCGGCGGAGGGGGAGAGATTGACATGGCCGATGAGGAGAAGTGGGGAATGACTGACAGCTGATGGGGTTTCGTCGAGGGACGACGACAGGTGGGTATGCTAATACGGGTCACGCATGTACAGCGGGACCTTCCTCTATTACATTCTCTTTCTTATTCACTCTCTCTGCCTCATTCTCATATTCCCACTGATGCCCCCACAGAGCAAGTCGCGGAAAAGAGAAGGCTGTTTGCTCACACCGTGCCAGTCCCGGCAGCCCCCGGTGAATACAGCACCCCACTGGTGCTCTTAAGCCCCAGCGCAAACAAGCCACATGCACACACGTTGTTTGAACTTTCTCCTACAGTTGCAACTCATCTCTCTGTGTCTTCTCGCTGTCTCTTCTGTTTTTTTTCTTAACAGAATGATATTATACTTGATGCTTATTTTTACCTCCAGGTTGAGCCCTTGACATGGATGCTATGGTATTCTCTACAATAACACACACACACAAAAACATAAATTTTCATGTATGCTGTGTGTAACTTTGATAGGTATTGGTGGTCAAAACCCCCAGCCATCCCATGTGGACAGTGCTCTTTGTGGGGTGCGAGTTCAATAAGGGGTCAGCATCAATCAGAGCACATGTCACATTGTTTCCAGACCTGACTCTATGCTGACAGGCCCGAAAGCCAAATGTAAGACAGGGCGTGACCTTGGAGGTCACAAGGGGTCAAGTGACTTTGGGCTTGAGTAGAGCTGTGGCAAAGAGATTACCGGCCCAATTTTTCAATTCTCCAATACTAATTCATTTTTCCTAAACCAATAATACGAAAATGGCTTTTAGTTGGTGAGAAAGGTTCAATATACGACACACACACACAAACACACACACGCTGTGACATACGATTTATCTAGAGGGCAGATTTTTTTTTTTGTTTTAATTCTCTCCAAGGACAAGCTAGTTTAGTGCCGTAGATTAATATGCCGCTAGTAGGAGAGTCACAGATGGCTCAGCAACACAACAGCCAAGCAGCAGCTGCTTGTGCCATGGCTGGTGTGGCATCAGTGCGTGGTCTTCACAGAGGCCTGGGCAAAAAACACAATCCTAGCTTTTTAGAAAACAATGCAAAATCTGCTTCATATCAATCTAGAAGTAAATGGGTGGTGAAAAACTACGTTGTTTAGATAATCTGGCCACAAAAAAAAGGCTTGTATAATACACCCACACCTGTACAGATTATATTTTAGCCTCCTGTGATGTGGTATGAAGGTCTATTAGTGCACTGTTTCACCGGTAAATACAGATATTGTTACTGCCAAACCTGTAGATGAATCAGATGACATGTAACAAGGCGTAATGGGCTATTGATTTCCTAACCACTCAGAGGACATTGTCAAAGATTTAATGGACTTCGGATTCTTAATATGCTTTAATAATAATAAAAAATGATCTTATTCTTTTTATGTTAAGACTTTGAACTGATCATGGTGCTTTACTCAGCAGAACAGTAGGGGTTGGCTTTAAAAGTACTGTTTTTAAAAGTGCTGCACATTGACGCTGAGAAATGAGCAGTGTGAATTTACTATTAGATTTATACAGTAGGCCTTTGTTTGGAAAGCATTAATAAAGCACGAGTCCTGACCCATTCACTCAAAGCATGCCGTCAATAGCCTTAACCATGTTTAGAAATGCGACACAGCGACAGGACTCATTAGAAATGCACAATTGTGTCTCGTAAAGTGATGCTGATGGAAATGGCAAACATGTCTCAGTATCTCTGCGTAATTAGATGCAAATTAGCGCCAATTTCAGACAACTCTATTCAAACATCAAACAAGACACTGTAGTTAATTATAACTAAGACAGGAGGTAATTTAGGCCCGTGCCCTCACACAGGTGTGAACAGACTTGCTAAAGGAGGAGAGAGAAGTGAGAGAGAGGTGCGAGAGATGTGTACGCCCATTTAAAGTAGCTGTTGATTCACTCCTACCTGTTTCCGACTCTGACGTGCTAATTCTCAACAGAAGGTGCTTGCAAAAACTACCTGCGCCAATTATTGCACATTTCTTCATTAGCGAGTGAGGTCATTAAAACTGATGGAAAGCTAGCTTAAATTTAGAGAGCTTAAATCATTTCTTTTTCAGGCATATCTTTGGGCCCCACAGCACTAATGGGTACACGCAAAGATTAACATCACATCGCTAGCTAGCCTTTTAAAGCACTGATTCACAAAACTTTAAAAAAGAACTTATTAAGAAGTCCAATTACATGCAATTATCAAAAGCGCTATAGCAGAGGCTTGGCGATTTACGCTCGAAAAATTACACTTGAAATGGCTTGCGTGTCAATGTATTGAGTATTAGCTGAAAATTATTCTCCAACTGATATTAGTTTACACGAATAAAGACTTCTCAGCCCCTCTGCGCTTGCCAAATGATGCCAATGCAGAACTACAGCTGAGTTGTCCTTTTAATATCCCCCACAATTCTCAAATAATGACCGCACACAGACAGTTCTGCATTTTGAAGCAATGTCCAAATCCTATCTCTAGAGACTTAACCAACAGAAACAAAATACAATAAAAGCTAAGCGCAGATCTCCCATTTTGCTGTCCATTTGCTATGGGAGGGGCAAAGCTGTGGAACCTCATTTCCACTGCTTTTTTGCCTGTCCAGAACAAATGAATATTTCTGATCAAGCAAATGCATATGCAGGCAAGGCTTACGTGCTATGAGTCAATAGGCGCCTCCCTCAGAGAGTCTCTTTCCCCTCAGTGAGCATTGATCAAGTCCTACATTTGCCTCCTGCTCACAGAATGAAGAAAAAAATGAGGGTGTATTTACAGGGGCTTGTAATGGTATCATATATCAGACTGACCCACTGGTGTAATGATTTCGCAAAAATTACCTCACTTAGAGAAAGAGCAGAGGACAGTGCATGCTCAGATGGACTGTCGCCGAGCAGCCCCTTCTAATCTAAGGGATGCTTCTTGGAAGCAGGGGATTTGTGTTATGTCGTATGATGCAATAAACATCTAAAAATCTCCTTGAGATGGCAGATGGAGCTCGTTGCCAGAAATTTTCATCCACACTATTCAAAGGACTTCCCATGGTGCCGCTGCTCATTTCCTGTGATGATGGGGAAGCTAGATATTGTGAATTTAGATTACCATGAGGACTATCGCTTAGTTGCAATATTTAATTACTTGATATATGGATTGAATAATCAAATCCATCAAAAATGTCCAAATTAAGATGTTACATTTCCTCAAGGCAGATAATCTATTCACTGAACATGTATACAGTGACATTACTGTAGAAGTGAATATATTTTATAATAATACTAATAGTAAATATTTGACAGCAATATTTGACAATGCACTTTAAAAAATTACATTTGCTGTTTGTTCAAACGACATATGTAAAATGAGCTGAAACAACACAATTCCAGGCTATTTCTTTGGGATAACTTAGTTGTTTTATATTCAATCCACTTAAATTTGTAAAAACTAATAAGTTAACTAATTCCTTCATGTTGTCCTAGCACAAATCGATTGTGTGGAACCCAGCATTTTTTTGTGTGGGCTGTTGACCAAGGTGATGATGTGCATTATTTTCTAATGATCTAAAGAACTAAAGTCAGTTATTCAAATTTTACTAACCACACCTAAAGAAATTGTTCAGATTTTATATTTAAAGACATTACATTTTTTGTCTCTCTTTAAAGAGATAGTTCACCCAAAAAGAAAATGTATTCATTATTTAACCACCCTCGACTGGTACTGTAGGAAAAACAACTATTATGGTACAGTAGTCAGTGCTTACAACTTTCCAAAATTTTACACAATATCTTCTTTTGTGTTCAACAAAAACACAAAAAGGTTTTAAACAAGTGGAGGGTAAATAATGACAGAATTTTCAATTTTAGGAAAAACTATCCCTTTAAACTGCTCCTGGTGAAGGATTCTTTTTTTTTTTGCTCTTTTGATTTGATTTTTGACTGTGGTCAAGACCTGACTGGAACTACTTTAGCTGTGGAGCTCCCTGAAAATAATCAAACAGCTTAGAATGTTTAATAACCAACAATAATTAATCATTCGAAAACCTCAAAGTATAGTCAATATTAATATATAAAACAAATATTATAGTGAATATCTTTGGCAGTTATTTTGCATCATAGTATGTATCAAATAGTTACGATACGTTTGGTTGTGGATCTGCTTTATGAGTGCAAGAATACAGTGCTCAGCATAATTGAGTACAGCCCATTTTGAAAATGAATATTTTGATCCATTTCTCATTGAATATAGGCAATGTATTTTGGTGCATTTAAACAAAACAGATTTATTAAACAGTTATATTTATTAAAATAATATTTTAGTCACCAACATATTTAGAATTGAAAGATAATACAAATAACTTCAAGCAAAATACTGCAAAAAAAATTACAACCTACAAATTTCAACAAAATTTTTCAATGTTTTGCTTCTTTTGATTTTTCCTCTTTTTTAAAATTTGTATTTAATATTTTTCTATAACATATAAATTTAGGTGTGCTAGTTTTTGGACCGTTATCTTAAGTTATTTTGTTAGATAAGCTCCAGATGTGGCTTCAGTACTTGACTAATCTAATGTATATGCATAAATATAATATTGTATAGCTTCCTATTAAAAATATGAATTGAAAAGATTTGTGAGGGGTGTACTTATAAAGTATATGCTGAGCACTGTATTCCCTGTGCAAATGGCTTCACACAAACAGGAAGATGGTGTCATGATTTCTCATGGGTCAGAGGTCACTGTATAATTACTTCATACATTATTGTATTTTTAATTAACTGGACAATCACATTAACCGGACAGCCCTTCTTATTAGTTATTTTATGACGAACACTGGCTGTTAAACAAACACCAGTCAGCAGAGAGTTTCACTGTCTGATTCTGTTAGAAGAAAGACTTCGAGGACAGAGCATCAGTTCAGGCCTCCATGGAGACGTGAGCAGAAAGAGGGAGTATCTTTTGTCACTAGTGCTCTTTCTCATAGAAACAGAATATCAATATGTCACCCTCTCCAGGAGATGTGCTCTCTCATACACCCACACTATGGAAGATTTTTTACCTCTTCTTTTTTTCCCTCCCCAACCATCCCTCCATATCTGCACCCCATGCAGCTCTACACAAGCTGGATTATGGGGTGGGAGGTGTAGGCAGGGGGCAGACACAGCTGCTGCTGTCCCTTCTGAGAAGAGACTCCCTGGGGTGACCCTTGTGAAAGAGGGAGGCCGGTTCTGCTAAGCCACTTCATTCAGCAGCCCTATGGCTCCCTGCCGGGCTCAGGCCAGGGGCTACACCAAGTGAAAAAGCAGCAAAGAAAAGGGCAAGGGTAGAAGTAGGCAGAAAGAGTGAAATGAGACTGGAAAAAAGAGCAAAACTGGGTTTTGGAAAAGGGGGGTATGATAGGAGGAGGTCATATTTTATTTATTCCTTTTTTTCTAAAGTACTTTTCTGCTGTGGTGCGAGTCATGCAGATCACAGATAATTGTTGCGCTGTCAGAAAGATTTCCAGCACGGCGGTACGCCGATCTAACCCACAGAAGGGCTAAATAACAACAATCACCATGATCATAAAGAGCAGGGCCCACGCTGGAGAACTCCATTCACGCTAATCAGGAGTCCCACTGTTTTAGTGCATCGGGCACAGCACAAAGGCCTGCTAGCAGGACGCCTGGCCCGCCATCAGCATTGCAACCTGGCTAAATGGAGCAGGTGATTTCCCAGTCTCCCCCCGGGCCCGGCCAATCATACTCGCAGGCAGGTGGAAGGGAGGGCGTATCAAGGTACACTGTGAGGGCAATGCTAAAGAGTCCATGCGGTGGAAGCAGAGTGCAATGAAACCACCGCTACACCTACACACACACACACTGCGAGCTCCATCCCTGCTGCAGGTAATAGCAGGTTTTGCGAGACAAATGAGGCCGCAGATAAGAAGGTCCAAGCAGATGGAGAAGGAAAGGGTGGGGTCCGAGCCAAGAATATGAACTCACATGTCTTGACACTGGCTTAATAAGCAGGAGTTGTGCTGATGGCAGCAGCTAGCGATCGCCCCACAGGGAAGTGAACACAACCTCCTGCTGAACCCAACATATCACACATACTGGACAAGCACTGCAAAAATGCAGCCAGCTTCATCCTCCGAGCACAAAACAACAATATTCATAACTCCATTTCAGGCAAAGCTGGGAGGTACAGCTAGCACACTTAGGCTATGAGACATGCCGATTTGCAGTTTGGCTTGATCAGCAGCCTAATGTGACCTGCAGATTCATTTGAAATGGGCGCTGGGCCCAGAGAGTGATGACAGTCTCTAGTGAAAGCAAATATATACTGGCATTACATCATTCTGTCTCCTTGGGTCTTAAAGTGACATCTTTGCAATTAATGCCCTGCTTACACTGTCAATACTGAGCAGGCTAACAAATAGACAACAGGAATAGCCCAAAACAAACATGCCGTTCTTGTGGCTTGTTTTTAGATCCACTAATCAATATGTGTATACAATGCCAGCTACTCATAAAAAGACTCAAATCAATGCCAGTTATGAGTATCTTTTAGAGAGTGGTTAAATGATTTAAGCGTCTGGTTGTTGGTGACAGTTTGTTGTACTTTTTCAACTCTTTTTCTCTCAGAGTCCACCGGTAAAATAAATTCTGCACCATATTTTTAGTTCCTCTTACCGTCAGTCAACATTTCTCGAATCACTTTTCAATTACATCCTATTGGATATCGCTGGGGTTTAACGGTTTGTGATATAAAATACTTATAAAGATTGATGGAGGGGAATTTATAACCTTAAGCCACTACCTGTCGGGTTGGCGTAAACGCACAAGTGTATTTATTAGATACAGTCGCTTCAATATCGCTCTCTCCGTCAGTGTGCATTGTGTCTGACTCAGTCAACCTTTCCTTTTTATTGCTGCTGGGCTGTGCTTCTTGTTTAAACAGCCAGATGCACGCTCATGAATAAATTAATGTTTACAAACCAGATTGGCTGCCATAAAGGAAAGGTCAGGGAGGGTGTATGTGTTACTCGCCTTTTCTGTTTCTCACTCAAGCTTTGCTTAGCCTAATGCAACACTCTTAAGGGCAATGTTCTCATGTCCTGATTATCCTGCTGGAACCTACCTGGATTAGTGCCTTTCCAACACTAAATCCGCAGCATGGCCCGCTGACCGTGGTTAGGGCTTTTCTGGCATGAGGTTGCACTTCTTTTTTTTACTAATCCAGGCCTCACATACTTCTTGGATCTTAAATCTAACCCTAACCTAAACCACACAGCTGGTTTTAGGCAAATGTAACAGGGCAACATCTTTCATTCATGCAAGAGTTGGCTCACCTAACTACAAGCCCTTTATATGGTCAAAGATGCATGTTATTTTAAAAATATACATATACATTTGTTAAAATTGCTAAAGTTGATGATTGCTAAAGTTGCTATAAAATACAGTAAGCACAGTAATGTTTTATTTCTGAATATACAGATGTGATTTGTAATATACAGAATGTAAATTACTCCTGTAATGCCACATCACTCAGGCCTGTAGCCAGGGGGGTACGGGTGGTTAGAAAGGTCCATCCCTCACTGAAAAGGTCCAGAAATTGTCCCATACACAAGCTCATTTGTCCTATTTTAACTGCTATGCCATAATAAATTGTAAAAAAAAAAAACATCAAAGAAGGCTTTAAGACCAAGCGCAATCCTCTTTTGGCTGTTGAAAAACTCTTTCTGTCAGCGTGACAGCGTGGTAAGGGGTGCGTTTCTGAAAACCATCGTTAGCCAACTAAGGTCGCAAGTTGCGTCGTTACAAACATAGTCCATTGATTTGGCGTTTCCCAAATCCGTTGTTCCAACGAACATTCGCAAACTACGTCGCAAACTTGTAAGCTTGCAACTATACCTCTAGAGCTGTAGTTAGAAGCATAGTTCCTGGCTGTATTCTATTCCCAGTTATCACCCCTATGCCCTATTCATTTAGATTGTTCCAACATTTAAACTTGCAATGATAAAAAAAAAAAAGTAATCTCTCTTCGGTGTAATTTGCTTTCAAGGTGTTTTTACAGTTTAGTTTCAGCGATCTTCATGATGACAACTGCGTTGCCTTCATAGTGCACTTTGAAAACATTTATGCCATTTTGAACACAGCCGTGGCTCATGAGGAAAGCTATAGGTGACCTATTATTTATAAGCGGAATTTACATTACATCTCCAAAGCTTGTGAAAACAAAAATATAAAGTATACGTTAATGATTTTAATTTATAGTAGGTTATTTATTAAGAAATGTATCTGTACTGTAGGTCTACTGTATATGACATGGGCCTGTTGGTTAGAACATGGAGTGGCTTGAATGTGTCAAATTGTAAAAGTAGACTTTTCAAAATAAAATTTAATAAAATAAATATACGATATCATTCTTAATAATAATAATCATTATCATCATCATCATTGTAGGATTTGTTTTTATTTCCTAATAAATAATAAATATAAAATTTTTATTTCTTAATAAATAGCCTCATTATTTATTTATTTATTTGATTTATATATGAGATTAGAATATGTGTTAGCTTTTTGTAAGTGATTTTATGTTCTAGAATATAATGCGGAATGTTCTCAATAATATTTGTAAAGGAAACATAAGCCCTATATGTGTCATTTACATATATTTCAATTAATAAGGAAAACCAGTGCCGTTTTAAAAATGCATGTGCATGTAAAACAATTATAATTTAATTAAATAACAATATAATTTGCACAAAAAAATTTGGGGGTTTTTCTCTAAAGAAGTTGTTACTCCACCTCGTTTAGAACATCATTATGGATGTTTTACAATATAATTAACAAGGTTCAAACAATGGATCTGCGACAGAGAAACTACAGTTTTGGGAAACACTTGTCACTACATAGTTCATTTCCCGAACGATGCATCGTACTATGATAATTCAGCCACGAGTCACTTTGTTGTTTAGGAAACACCTCGGTTTGTGTTTGCCTAATAAATGAAAATAGGCTAGTTTTTAATTTACAACTTGAGCAACATCCAATTTTATTGGAAGTATATATGATGTAATAAATTTGTATTTGAAAAATAAGTATTATTCTCTATAGGAAATCTTTTTGGTAAGCTACATCAAAAATGTGGTTGATGACCATCTGACAAGCTAATCCAGCAAAAAATAGTGCTTAAATGTATTTAAACCTCATAATTAGATAGAAAATGAGGCTAATAACTGAAAAAAGGTCCATATTTTAAGAAAAAAGAGCCACCCCTTTCACCAGGCTGGCTACGGGTCTGTCACTCTAGTCTGTCACAAGATTCTTTAGAAATATTTCTAATAGCAATGGTTTTCAAGAAGCATTACAAAGCATTTATCAGTTAGAAAGAACCCACTGAAGGAGGTGCAAAGCTAAGCACAAACTCATCAGATAACATGGGCACACACACCTGTATACACACACCTTTTAAGCGACAACTGTGATGAAAGAGAGTGTAAAGTGGTGCTACGTAAGGGTGTGAGTGTCTCGTAACAGACGATATCTGAGGGTAATGTCTTAACGCACCCGCAGATGATAGAGCTGTCATTCATCTGCGTCGTGCCTGTCACCTCCTGACATGCAAATTGCTCTCGTCAGAAGCTCTGGCCAAATAAAATATTCATTCTCTTGTCTATTATCTGCCACATTACATTCGCTAATCATTTTGCCCGCCTTGGAAAACTCACAGTCCACCCTTCTCTTGCTCACCTCCGACTGTCTGCTGACAAACGCATCTCAATCTCCATCAGCAAGCGGCCCGCATGACTCTCTCCGCCAACAAATTATTAGCATCAAATCTCCCGTCATCTGCAGGCTATTTGTGGTGTGCCAACATCATTTCCTGCCCGGCATGGCAAAATCGATTGCGGGAGAGGGAAGCAGAAAAACCATTACATTTCCGCTCAAAAGCTGGATTCCCCACTCCACCCCCTGTCCAAATGCCCCACGGAAAGGAAACTAAAGATAAAGTTAGGGTACAAAAACTTGGGCTAAAGTCAGGGAGCCAAGTTAGTTTAGTGCTAATTGTGTTTATGGTGCACGAAGAGATGGATCTTTTTAAACTGCACTGATTGTGAAAGTATTCAGCCTCTCATTACGTCTTGACATTGTAATTAGTGGTAATGAGCGCAAATTGCACTGTGTGCTTACAAGTGTGTTCCTTTGAAAGAAGCACAGTCATGTAACTTGCCACTCAGGCCACATGATAAAATAAAATAAAGTAAAATACAGTAAAATAAAAAATAAAGAAATACATAAATAAATAAAGTAAAATAAAATAAAGTAAAAAATAAATAAATAAAATAAAGTAAAAAAATAAAAATAAATAAATAAATAAATAAAATAAAATAAAATAAAGTAAAAAATAAATAAATAAAAGTAAAAAAATAAAAATAAATAAAATAAAATAAAATAAAATAAAATAAAATAAAATAAAATAAAATAAAAGTGAAGATTGAGCATTTTAATGGGCACTCAAATGTCATACAATTGGCCCTGGTACCATTTGAACTTTAAAAACATAGCCAATGGCTACCAGACTTTTCACAAACTACATCATGAAATGTGCAGCATCAACGTGGGAATTAGGAGAGAAAAAGAGCCTGATCCTTGACACACAAAATGATATCCATAGCATTTGCTTTATTTTTTAAGGCCAATTACTGTTTGAGAGGCTTCAAATGTCCAGTTTGTTCAATTCCAGTTTGTTGTTCCACAACAACATTGTTGACAGCGATCCAAGACACAACCTCAAAGGTATATCTACAAATAAGCATAGTACCCATTAGATATTCTGTACTTCATCTCTGCACAGCACTTTCAAGCAGGTCAATGCAGGGCACGACCCTTGTGTTAAGAGGTGCATTTGACATGAGTCATGTGAGATTATATTTCGTTGTATATTTATAACAGAGACTACATATGACACAATTTCCCAACCTCTTAAAATGCATCTGTTGGAAATTAATTGTGTTATTCCGCCATATGGACCACCATAGAAACCCATTCGAGCATCTGTGTAACATTTTCATGATAGGTCTCCTTTCAGCTGGAGCTACATTACTCCAGCAAGCACAGCAAACCCGGCAATCCTTTTGGTCTCTCTGCTAATGTTTGACAAAGAGAGAGAGAGCGACTGATGGAGAAAGAGCTACAGATGGCATGGAGTTCCTGCCTCCGATTATTTGGCCTCTCTCTGGTTCACACACAAGAGCTCATGCTCAGCAATGGGCCACAGAGATCGGCGATTCCCCACGTTTCCACTTCTCTGTTATACTTCCACACTAATTTCACTTCTGAACGTGCCAAATCACTCCAGCAAATCACACAGATTCTCGCATGCACGCAGCGGTCATGCTCAGAGAACATATCATTTGGCATTTAGATATGAGAGCCCAAAAACAGACAGAAACAAACACATTTCAATGACTGTCATTATCATTTTACTGTTCAAAAGCGGGGAAGAACAGAGAAGTGGCGAAGCATTTGAAGTCTTTAAGCGGCTTAGGGGACCGTGGACAATGGTGTAAAATGTTGGGCTTTCTTCGAGGGGCGTTATTTACTCATTTCACGCTTTGTTGGTCACGACTGCAGGATTCGAAAGGCGGCGGGCACAAAAGGCCGCATCGACGCAGGGCAGGCTAATCTAGAAGCTTGCTCGGTTTCACACAACAGGCTTAGTGCACAACGGCAGCCATGAACACCAGGGCCTCTATACAGCGGCCGGACAATCGGCCACTTTTATGCAGCGGCCATGCTTTTCAAAAAGCCTGACCGGTATTGGGTCTTTGTCTGGACAAAAATCCCAGAGAAAATGTTTGGTTGAACTTAGTGGGGCTTTTAGCAGGCGGCAGACAAAGAGGTTAGCATGTAGAGCTTGAGAAAGAGACTTAGCCATCACAGCACAGTCCCTTAGTGTCAGAGAATTAGGCACTGCAATTTTTTTGCATTGGGGAGTAAAAATGAGAGGTCCAAGTGAACGCTTTGGAATGACCAAGCTCCTCAGTTTGTCTAGGGTCAAAGTTTTACAGCTTGGAAGGTGAAATGATTAACAATATGCTAGATATTCCACTTGAATTATATTATAATATAATATAAGTATACATTACAGTCTTAGAAATAAAGGTACAAAAGTTATGACTATCTTTTTAAAGATTTTTGTCCTTTTTGGTCCTAATATATACATTTTAGCACCAAAATTATCCCTTTAGGTACAAACATGTATATTTTCAAAGTTTGCAATACTTTACAACCTAACATAATATATACAATATAATATAATGGTTTTCTTTTAAAATTTATTGTACAATGTAAGTATTTGCTGCCTCTTGCAGAATGGTAATTTTCAGCAGCTTCTTCTGCATTTATTTCTTTTCAGTTTTTATTAAACATGTTTTTACTCATACATACACTACCTGACAAGTCTTGCCGTTGATATCAGTTGTAAGAGCAAAAAATAATTCTGTGGCAGAAGGTATGGACCTCACAAAAATCAGTCAAGTTAGGTGAAGGAAAAATCCTGGTTTGGGAATACATTCAGTATGGGGGCGTGCGAGAAATCTGCAGAGTGGATGGCAACATCAACGGCCTGAGGTATCAAGACATTTGTGCTGCCCATTAATTACAAACCACAGGAGAGAGCAAATTCTACAGCAGAATAGCGCTCCTTCTCATACTTTAGTCTCCACATCAAAGTTCCTGAAAGCAAAGGTCAAGGTGCTCCAGGATTGGTCAGCCCAGTCACCAGGCATAAACATTATTGAGCATGTCTGGGGTAAGATGAAGGAGGAGGCATTGAAGATGAATCCAAAGAATCTTGATGAACTTGCCATTCCAGATGACTTTATAAGTGATTTGAGTCATTGCAGAGATGTATGGATGCAGTCGTCCAAGCTCATTGGAGTTATATACAATATTATTATTTTTTCCACTGCTCCATGACTTTATTTTCTATACTGTGCATTATTTCTGTTAAGTGATATACATTTGTCTAACCAAAGTCAGACCTTGCTGTCCTATTTAAATAATTAAAAATCAAAGCATAATCATATTTTATTTTAGTAAAATAAGCGTAATGTCTAGAGGTCTTCTCCTTTCATATAAGCCACTTCTGATACCAAATGATCAACTAGAAGTCAAGCTATTATTTGTTGTTCCTAAAACTTGGAAAGGCGACAAGACTTTTGTCAGGTAGTGTATATTTAATATACTAATGATATATTTTTTTGTTGTGACTACAGTCCCTCTGTCATACTAAATTAGTTTAATGCAGTTTAGAGTACCATCAACCATGGTCAGAATACATGAACTAGATTATTTTTCCCTGTGCAATTTTGAAATTCTGAGATAATAACACTGCAAGTGATTTGCTGATACATTTCATAAATCCAGTCACCTTAAGCTAGCAGGAGGGGTCATGTATCGATCATAGGGCTAACGGCAGCTTGCACTCAGAACGGATGAGTGCTGCTGAGGGTTCATTTTTTTCCCCATGGGGCAACAGCAGTTCCATTGCACTGACTGTTCTCTGTGATGGATATGTGTATTCGCTCACTCCATCTTCTCCAGTTCCTGTACTCTCTATATTCTTCTGTTTCTCTCTTTTTTCTCCATTACAGGTTCCCAATAAAACCACAGGGTACTGGACCCTCTTTTACCTCTGGAAGCCTGGAAGGTGACAAATAAGTTCACCCAAACAGCCCTCAAAGGTTAGGCCTGCATTAAACAGAAAGAGAAATAGAGGAAGTGTGAGGGAGGAATAAAGAGAGGGAAGGAAGACGACAGGCGGATTGATGGCAGGGCAGCGAGTCTGGCTTCACTCTAGGCTTTTCCTTAACTCCAAGGCATTATCCATTCAGCTGTCACACATACATACACACACACACACACATACACACACAGCCAAGTCCACCACACTGAGGGGGTATGGTGACACAAAATGGAAGAAAGTCCACTGCCAGACCGCTGTATCGTCCAAGAACCGGAGCTCTCCAGCTGAGCTAAAAGCAGAACAACTTTCTAACTCTCTTTCTAGCTCACTAACTTTCTCAGTAACACAAACACATGACATTTTCTATCGTTACAGGAATCTTCTATTGACTCCTAGTGGTTCTAGATTTTTTTTCTAAGTCTTAAGCTCAAAGTATTTTTTGGTTTAAATATGTATGTCAATGTCCATGTATAATGTATAATTTCAGCATTAGAACAATATGTGTGTAATATACTTATATTGTCCTTTTTTGTGCAAGCACATACATATGCACTTTAATAAACAATTGTTTATGCAATGCTTTGTTTTTCCACAAGGTGTCAACACTAAACCTGGCAGTTACTTCCCAACTTGAGAAGGAAGTAGAGAATAAAAAACAAGATGACAAAAACAATAGACTGTCAAGCGCTTGTGTGGTGGCATTGTTATATCCATAACTCAATTTCAAATGAGCACAAAAACTTTTTGCTGCTCATAATTATTGGAGAGAAAAAGTACAGAAACTGAATTGGGATGTTTTTTGTGTGTCAGTCATATACAGTATATGTATACAGTGTATACACACATACAGGGACACTGGAGCGTTTCAAAGTCACGTCGATCAGCTGGTTTGTCTATAAACTGACATATGAGCGATCCACTGATGAATCGAGGCTTTAAAATGCTCCAGTGTTCCTGTATCTGTGGTTACACTCAGTAAACAGAAGAAGTTCAGTAAACTGATGACCTTCATGGCCAATCACAGGCATTTATGTTGAGCATGTAAACACAATGGCAAATCAGCGCTGTTTAAGAACGTGCTCAACAGCGCTCAAATGAATGTTCTTAAAATTTAAGTATCAATTGGTACCAAATTCTAGTATTGTGACAACCCTAATATATATATATATATATATATATATATATATATATATATATATATATATATATATATATATACAGTATATATATATACAATATATATATATATATATATATATATATATATATATATATATATATATATATATATATATATATATATATATATATATATATATATATATATTAGGGTTGCACACAGAAAGAGAAATGAAAGGACGGACATTTAAAAAAAAATGCATTAATTAAAACCAGTTATAAATTTAAAGCATTCTGACCAAAACACCATTGCACAGGTAAAGAAAAAGTAAAGAAAAAGTAAACATAATTAAACACCAAGAAAATCTGATTAAAAATGTGTGAGGTACTGTGGGTGGCAGTGCACTACTGTTTAATAAATGTAAGCCCATCATCTATAATTCCGGTGGTAGCGAACAGGAGGAAAAGTCCTGTTAAGCACGAGTCCCTTGGCTTTGACTAAGATTAGGAGAAATAAATGTCTCTCTTCTCCCACGGCGGAAGAGGGGAACTCTCAAAAAACATGCCGAAAACTCATTACAACCTTGTAGTAAATGAAAACGAGAGTGGGATGTGGACATCACTGGCACACACATCCACACAACTGCACACAGCATAATTGTTTGATTTGCTAAGTGAATGTTCTCTGAATCAAACAGGCTTGTGTTTTGAGTGTAGAAAAGTGGACAGTGCACAATAGAGATGTGCATTAAGGCAGACCACTACAGAAATTCTACAGGGTTACTCTTCATTGAAAATGAAGGAGATTCTGCTGTCTGTTTTATCCCTGGGATAAAGCTGAAACATGGCATTTTTCCTTTTAAGGAAAGAATCAGTGCAATTAATGACTGCAGTGCACATATAGTGAATGAGTCATATTGATATGTACTGTAGAAGGACTGTGTGAATGATGAAAGACCAAGTTAAAAAAAAAAAAACATCTTTTGACATCTCCACATTGGCTCTTATAGTTTTTTCAACTGCTTACAAAAAAATATTTTCATGTCACACGATTTCTGAAACCTCTCACTCAAAATGCAAAACTAAAAAGCAAATCTCTAAAGCCATAAGCTATTTCTCAGTTTTGTATCAATTGCATAAAACACTTTTTACAAAACACTACACACAATGCTCTACCTAAAACATAAAAATCTAACATGAAGTGACTTTCTTTTTCCAAATACAACCAATCAAAATGTTACACTTATTCACCAGATCACATACACTCACTGCTCAAATGTGGAAACAGTAGTTTCTTAACTGATCACCAAACAATCACTGTTTTACTCTAGTATAGGCCTATAAATAGGTCAAAGGCTGTTCTGGTCCAAAAAAAAAAAAAAAAAACCCATATTCACTTTTTCTAAATCCTAAATTCCTCTAAATAGAATAGAGAAATTCTTCTCAGCCTGGCACTGTGAAGTGTATGGTGGCCAACTCTACGCCTGCATGATGCTTCTCCAGGCAATTGACGCCACACACAATTGTGTTCTCTAAAGAACATACTTTTTCTTTAAATTTTTTTTTTCTACATACAGTATGTTTGTGGTTTTGTTGTATGCTACTGTATACACCAGTAATGTTTGGCCTAATAAATATTTTCTGTTTCTACATGCTATTTGTGTTTACAGTGTGCCTGTTACTCCTCTTAGCAGATTATTTTTTACTGTAGAACATTGTATTGAAATGTAGATATAAAAAAGAGCAAAGAGCTTTAGATTTAGAACAACAGTGTTTACATGGTTTATCTAAACATTTACTATTATTAAAGAAGTATTTGATGCAAATGCTTCATTCTGACATGTGTCCATGGCATTTTGAATGTAGTGCTACATTTTGAAGGAAATGTGAGGCAGTTTGCATTTTGTGTGTGAAAAAAGTGACTCTGTTTTGAAAACGTGTGTAAACTGTTGAAAAAAACTGTAAAGGGACAGTTCACGCAAAAGACAAAATTTGCTGTTATTTTGCTCACCCTCAGTCTCTTAACCAGAGATGTACAGTAGGTGACTATTTTATTTAGTAGAACATTAAAGACCATTTTTAGCTGACACTGTGGTCTTTGGCGAGTCATAAAGTGCAAAGCATTTAGGGCATTTTGAGAGTTAAATAGCATAAACAGGCTAAACAAAATGAATACATGTGGCTCTTGAAATGAGTACATGAAAACATAAAGAAATAGACCTCAATATATTGTCAGGAACCACAGGTACCATTTAGTTTAGTCTGTGTTTCAAAATGCATTAAAGGAATCACCAAGGACCATAGTTTCAACCAAGAATCTATATTCAGCTGAGAAAAAAACAACAACAGTATTTTGGATGACCATAGAATTAGTAAATTAACAATAAACCTTGATCATTTTAATTGAACTGTATCCTTTCAATGGAAACTGTGTATATGCTAAATTAAATATTGGAGGCCTTTGGTGTGGAATCACAAAAAATAAAACCAAACTCACAATATGAGAGACTTTATTAAAAGAAGAGACAGCCCACGCAAGAAAAACTGAATCACAGAATTATCAACACTCAAGATGAACAATTCAAATACTAGTTATACCAGCCTACACGTGCCTATTTTTTGCCATGATTTGAAAATCAATGAACGCAAATTATGATGTTATTGTTGCCTAACTTTATTGCTGATAAAAACATTATTGAACGCAATCTTAATGAAACAGTTTTGGAGATGTTAGAACGAGTGAACTTATTTCCCCAGACAGAACTTTATCACTGATAAGCACAAAACACAAAATCATTTTAGGCACTCAATACTTCCCTATTGTACTGTTCTGAGTCTAGACAAAGGAAACAGTTCCAAACACACATAAACACACTCCCAAAGCCAATGGAGCCTGTGTCTCAGCAGACCTTTCTCTCTCTCCGTGACAGCTGTCTGCTTGAACTAGTGACCAAGCAAAACACAAAGAGGGAATGAAAGAACAAGTGAGAAGGACTCAGGAGAGATAGAGAGAGAAACAGTGAGAGAGAGGGACACTAATCCAGAGCAGCACCTGTTATTCTGTTTGTTCCCACTGGAGGGAAAAGACCTTCTCTGTAAACACCTGCACATGGATGGCAAATCCGCATATCGCATGCATGGAAGTGCACTCTGCTTACAGCATGATGTGGTGGTACCGCTTAGCCTTTTCACCTCCATATGGATGGGGGGGGGGCTTTGAGAGATGCTCAGTCATTGTAGATTATGCTGCTGTTATCATCTGTATATAGCATGTTTATCATATCCTTTGAATAGGCTTTAAGGTAGTATTGAGTATCTAAAACGATTCCATCACAATAAGGCAAATCAGTTTAGCTGGCCTAAAATTACAGCTCAATAATTTACTCACGAGCAAATCCACAAGTCAGGCAAAAAACAAAAACAAATGTATAGATATATTTATTTATTTATAACCGGTGGTGGCAACCCTATTACTGTATGTACTGAAGTATGAAATTACAATCTTTTTTATTTATGCATCTTGCCACACAATTTGAAGGGAGAGCGGTGTAATGTTTATATTTACATTTATGCTATGTTCAAAAATACAGTCACCGGCCAATTTATAAGGTACACCTGTCCAACTGCTCGTTAACGCAAATTTGTAATGAGCCAATCACATGGCAGCAACTCAATGCATTTAGGCATATAGGCATGGTCACAGTGACTTTGAAAGAGGCATGATTGTTGGTGCCAAACGGGCTGGTCTGAGTATTTCAGAAACTGCTGATCTACTGGGATTTTCACACAAAACAATCTCCAGGGTTGATGTCTACAACCGAGGTATGCAGAAGAGCATCTCTGAACACACAACACATCAAACCTTGAGGCGAATGGGCTACAGCAGAAGACCACACTGGGTGCCACTCCTGTTAGCTAAGAACAGGAAACTGAGACTACAATTCGCACAGGCTGACCAAAATTAGACAATAGAAGATTGAGAAAACGTTGCCTGGCCTGATGAGTCTTGATTTCTGCTGCGTACGAAACCGCATACTTCCATACTATACAGTACGCTAAAATCAGTATGCGAGCCGAGTAGTATGTCCAAATTTATAGAAGATTCATACTGTATAGAACATACTTTTCTAACGGCTGAGTTGTACATTCAAATTTAAATGCAGTACCTACTGAGTGGTAGGTGGTTTCGGATGCAGCCATTCGGATGGTAGGGTCAGAATTTGGCATCAACAACATGAAAGCATGGATCCATCCTGCCTTGTAACAACGGTTTAGGCTGGTGGTGTAATGGTGTGGGGGATATTTTCTTGACCACATTAGGCTCATTAGTACTAATTGAGCATCATGTCAACTCCACAGCCTACCTAAGTATTGTTGCTGACCATGTCCATGCCTTTATGACCACAGTGTACCCATCATCTGATGGCTACTTCTAGCAGGAGAACGCACCATGTCATAAAGCGCAAATCATCTCAGACTGGTTTCTTGAACATGACAATGAGTTCTCTGTACTCAAATGGCCTCCACAGTCACCAGATCTAAATCCAATAGAGCACCTTTGGGATGTGGTGGAACGGGAGATTTGCATTATAGATGTGCAGCCAACAAATATGCAGCAACTGCATGATGCTATCATTAGGAATATTGAGGAATTTTTCCAGTACCTTGATGAATCTATGCCACGAAGGATTAAAGCAGTTCTGAAGGCAAAAGCAGGTTCAACCTGGTACTAGTAAGGTGTACCTAATAAAGTGGCCGGTGAGTGTACATTAACATACAGTATACTACATACAATTATTGGTTCACAAAGTTGTATAGGCTTATAATATTGAAAATAACATAATTTTCTGATAACTTGAAAAAATTTCCCTTACACATTTACCTTTAAACATTTTTTTACTCAATGAGTACAAGTACTGACTGACTGACTGATTGTACTCAAAAGCAGCATCTCTGTTTGTACATTTGTGTGTGAGGATTTTTTGGAGTTTAAATATTTAACTGTCTTATAGGTGAATATCCTTGTCTTAAAGGTGAGTGAGCATGATGTTTTCGACACACATAGGACCAGCCTAAATCTTTGGGCTTGATGAATTCTTCCACAGTTAGTCCGAGCATGTTTCTGTTTGAAAGTGATCATTTCTTAGGGCTCAAGAATTAAACAAATCCAAATTACATTAAGGTCCGCTTTGATACGCTGGCTTCAGGGTTCGACACTGAGCAGAGAGAAGAAAGGTTGATACGAGCAGTGTAATTCCACTGCCAGTGTGGGGTGGACTTTGATTACATTTTGCTTTAATGAGCAGTGGGCTTTTTACAAGAGGTGCAACAGATCCCATAAAACATAACTGGCCACACGTTTGCATGAAGGTTCATCTCCTGGCTTAGTAATGTTAGCAAGTTATTCTGTTATCTACACAGTTCTATATATAGAGTACATTTTTCCTCTCTCGTGAGTATATTTTGTTTGCAACTAATGGCTTTAAGTTTATAATATCAGCCAATTACTGGGATACAGTAACAGATATATGTATAACATAAAAGCATCTTTTTACTGAACCAGGAACATGATCACAACAAGACAAATAAAACCATGCAACGTTTTAACCATTACACATCTGGTTTTTACACAGCACTGAAAGTCCTGCAAAGACGAGCTCAGCTGCATGTTATTTAACAAATGCCATTCCCTGCTTTCATTTTGATATGCCTTTTAATCATTTCAGTAGTCAAATGTCACAAACGATACAGCATTTCTGTTTATAATGACACTGTGGACTGGCGCTGGTGGAGTGGGAGGAAAAAAAAAAAAAGAATATGATTGACGTTGTTGTTTTTTTTTTAAAAAAGCATTGTTGATCTTAAGAATGAAGATAATAACACAAGCTCACGTGTGCATCTATTATTTCTGTAAGCAGAAAAGGAAAAAAAAAAACCAACCCACAGAGATGGCAACACAGGAAAAGCGCCTGTAATTTGTTGTTTTGTGTAGATGTATTAATCTAAACAGGGAGGATGAATCTGTTTAAACGTCGAGCTTCTCTGACACACAGCTAATTGTGGCATATCTGTCCTTTCTCTGGTGGCACGTCTAATTAGAAATGTGTTCTGCATGTAGGCTTTGAAGCTGTCTCTCCATGATCAGTTAGTAAACAGTTTCTCTGCCTCAGATCCAGCCCATCTCTGGACTTAGTTTATATTTCATGCTTCACCAAAGAAGACCAGGGGCCACGCAGATCACAAACAAAACTTTTTCCAATGGATCTTAGTGTTTTATAGCTCATCCTTTCATTTAATTGAAGTCGTGTATGTTTCTTCTTAAATTCCATAGCAAACATTTAGTTACACTTTTGCACTTTAATATTAAATGACTCAATATAATAATATACTTTTTAATAATAAAAATAAAATCTAAACCCTTCACAATGACCAGCTAGTGCCACCAGGTCTATGGTGAGCAAATATCAGTCTAATCCAGGGGTTCCCAAACATTTCAATCCGCGACCTCCAAAATAACAATGCCAGTTACTTGCGACCCTCACATTTCCTGGAAGTGGTTATAAATATACAAACGTTGCTCACACAACAATAGTCCTATATAAACATGAGCATATTGACAGAAAAAAGTGCAACAGTATAACAATCATATAATTTTTATAGTCATTTAATAATTTGTTTAATTTAATATTAACCTAAGTTAAAGAGACTTGTGGGCATAATGTTTTCAGCACAAGTCTATTCTCGGTTTAATTTTGCAGACCGCCACTCAAAGTTCATTTTCAATGTTTAGTTGTGGCATGTATTTATTTTTAATGTATTTGATTGCCATAAAGGTCAGAAAGTTTAACTTGGTGCTATAAAATTAATTTGCTGCATCTGACACTATTGCGGTGTTGTTAATTTAACGAAAACACACCAAAACCTATGGCCGATGGCCTTTCATTTGCATGTTGTTTTTTATGTAACTATTAGCTACTATTTTTATCTTTTGTGGGTTATGGATAAAATATGGTCATTCTAAATGAAGTTTATTTAAAAAAACTAATTTCGAGAGGAGCACGTGCTTATGATTGATCACAGCTGGTCCTATATTAGCTATTGCATGATTCACCAATCAGACGATTCCTAATCCACTATAAATAAACAGAGTTTCATACCTCAGTTATCTTCGACTTGAAGAATCCCTGCTTCCATCTCTACTCCTCCTTTTCCTTAATAAGGCAGCACGGCGGCCTAGTGGTTAGCACTGTTGCCTCACAGCAAGAACGTCACTGGTTCAAGTCCTTCCGCATGGAGTTTACATGTTCTCTCCGTACTTGTGTGTGTTTCCCTCGGGTTCTTCGGTTCCTCCCACAGTCCAAAAACATGCGTAAATCGACCAATCCAAATTGGCACTATAGTCGAGCTCTTAACCAACAATATATCTCTATATAGCAATCCTTAATTTATCACTAGCCCTAAATAAAGAGGGACGTTCTTGAGAACAGGAGGGAGCCATGGGCCCAGGATTATAATTAATCATCAGCTAAGTGTGAACTCTTGAATAGTTTAATAAAATTTACTTGACTTTTGGAAATCCCCAAGGGATCATTGTCCCACGACCCCCCATTTGAGAACCACTGGTCTAGTCTACAGGTATACAGATTTTTGATAAAGATGAGATAAAGCCCAATAATGATCAAACAAACAAACAAACAAACATGCCCACAACTGCCTCATCAAACTTTGATACTAAAAAACTTCCTAAATTAATAATTTTACTTCATGACAATATTAAACTATGGTAAAGTTTGTCGTTTAATTCTATCAAACTGCTTTTTCAGGTGTAGGAGGTCTTGCTTAATAGAAGTATTCGAGTAAGAAACACAACAAAAATTGATATATGTCCAAAATGAATGAATAGATAAAATAAAACAATTAAATCAGACTACTAAAGTGATTCAGTAAAGTGCAGGGATTTTTGATATGTTTACAGTACTTTTTGATATCTTGATGAAATTTTGTTTGTTGGCAAATGTAAGCACACTTTCGAAATCTCTTGTGAAACTTTAGCCGCAATTTCTGAGGTCTTTTTCTCAGGAGTAAAATCTCAATTTAATCTCATTGCCGTCTAGGAGAAACAACTGGGATAATGTAATTTTCCTTCCTATGGGTAGACACACGCATGGGGCCATGAAATGCACACACACCCAACATCCACGAACACTCGCTGATTCAGTTCACACGGGGTCTCAAACACACAAACGCACGCATTGGAAAAACATTACAAGACGTCAATGGGACGATCTCTGGCTCAGAGAGGTGGAGGAGGCTATAAACACATATAGTGTTTCAATTAAAGTCCCTATTGCTGTGGCCCAGACTCAGTGCCAGCTGTGTGTGGTTACAAAAGCAATGCGGTGGCTCCTTCCAATAGCCCTAAAAAGGCAAAACCACCAAAGCACTTTAACTCCCTCACAGAGAATAAAAAAAAGACGGGGATGAAACGAAAACAGAAAAGAGAAGAGCGGGGGGACACGCTAAGTGGAGTGCAGCAACATTAAGGGCATATTAAAACAAGATGGCCGACAGCTGGTAATGCAGTTTGTGCCGGGCGCAGGCTGTGCCGACACTCATTAGGGCACAGCGCACCAGCAAGTCGCCTCGTTCTCTCTCTCTCACTCTTCCCCTCTCCTGTAGCCCCTGAAAAACACAAAGCTTCCTCATAATGTTCCCAAGTGTGTAAATCATTCCAAAGGCTGACACAAAGTACACTGTAAGCCGCAAAAATAATTAGGGCCAACTGCAGCTACCGCCTTTTCTTCCCTTCTGCTTGGTTTCTTCATCCCAGCCTTCCGCGCCCACATGCTTTCCCTCCGCCGCTTGCCCAGGCAAATAAAACCTTCCGTCCACACTAAAGCCAAGGGGACATTAAAGTTATAAAAGTTGGCTGAGGAGACTTAAGGTGCTCCTTACCGGCTTGAACATGCTGGGGTGAAACATGTTATTTAACTTCCTCCTGCTTTTCTCCGCAGGCCTCTCATTTAAAGTCTCGATGGAGCTCGTCTTACTTTTATGTCCCCTCGCTTTAGATTTTCACATTTTGTGGCCCCCTTCTCTGACGCATTTCTCAGCTATCACCCGCTTTTTCTACTCCAACACGCACTCAGTCTCCCTCTTGCTGTCTGATACCACACTAGACAGGGTTACATGAGCCCTAAGGCTGTCGAAAAAGCATGAGGGAAAAGGAATGAGTGAGTGAAGTGGAGGAGAAGAGCGACATGACTTCACAGAGCTGCTGGCAGCGTGTCCTGTGTTCTGCCCTCGCTAACCCGATGCTGAGAAAACAGGAAAATTCGGCCACACTCCTCCAAACAGCTGCCAAAACCTCCTCAACATGAAAGCCAGGGTGAGACAGCAGGAGGAATTCAGTCGGTTGGGCCCTCAATCCTGTCCTCATCATTCCATTATGCTCCGATATGGCCTCGCTTCAGAAACACACTCAAACACTCTGTAGCCTGGACACATTGAGAGAGTATGGGAATTGAGTTCGAAGAACAAATGTATATGATGATGACAAATGGATATAAGGGTTGGCAAAAAAAAAAACACATATGTAAAAATGGAATTTAGGAAATGGAATTTGAATTGAATTGGCCACATCCCATAGAACCATGAACTGAAAAACAGGAAGTGTAATCTACTGAACTGTAATTTCAATAGCCTACCCCAAGTATTAAAGCATGAAATGTCCAAATGTTTAATATCAATAGCTATGATTTCATGCAAATATGCAAACTGTACCTGTGTGCAAAACTGGAATATCACATAAAACATTTGCGAATAAAGCAATGTTTCCATCCAATGAGTCACAGAGAATAAAATCGACACTTCCTGAAAAACTGGCACCAAATATTAAAACTAAAAATGAAATTTGAATTGGTAGAAGCAACCGTATACCTCTTATATAATAAATTATTTGTGCCTCTTTTTGGGAGACAGCTCTGGAGGTAATAATACAGAACCACTTTGATGACAGACATTGGCTAAAGGGATTTTAGAATGACCAAAACAACATTTCAGATGTCCATCAATGTTTTCCCAACATGGCCATTTTTGTAATCACATGATCTGTGAAAACAAAATCAAATGACTTACTTGATGTGAATGCGTCTCTCAAAGAGATGCACAAGTAATTTATTATATGAGGTATACGGTTGCTTCTCCTACCAATTCAAATTTCATTTTTAGTTTTAATATTTGGTGGGCAATAGCTGTTTACATCTACCTATTTAATGCACATTTTGGAATATCAAATAAAAAATGGATAATAGAAATAGCAAGATGTGCAAGATGGCAAAAATTGAAAATCCTACAACTGAGTAGGATGTGCATTATGTGCATAAACTTTAATGGGAACACATTTACTGAATAAATTCCAGCATTCACATCAAGTAAGCCATTTGATTTTGTTTTCACAGATCATGTGATAACAAAAATGACAACATTGATGGACAAACCAGCAGACAGACCACATTGCACAACATTTGAAATGTTGTTTTGGTTATTCTAAAATCCTTTTAGCCAATGTCTGTCATCAAAGTGGTTCAGTGTTATTACCTCCAGAACTGTCCCCCAGAAAGAGGCGCAAGTAATTTATTATATAAGAGGTATACGGTGGCTTCTCTTATCAATTCAAATTCCATTTTTAGTTTTAATATTTGGTGGACAATAGCTGTTTACAGCACATTAATGCACATTTTATCATCATAGTTTTTGCACATTATGCACATCCTACTCTGTTGTAGGATTTAAAAAATCTTGCTATTTCCATGATTATTTTTTTATTTTATATTTCAAAATGTGCATTAAATAGGTAGATGAAAACAGCTATTGTCCACCAAATATTAAAACTAAAAATGGAATTTGAATTGGTAAGAGAAGCCACCGTATACCTCTTATAAAATAAATTACTTGCGCCTCTTTCTGAGAGACAGTTCTGGAGGTAATAATACGGAACCACTTTGATGACAGACATTGGCTAAAAAGATTTTAGAATGACCAAAACAACATTTTAGATGTTGTGCAATGTCATCCCACCATGGCTGGTTATCACATGATCTGTGGAAACAATATCAAATGACTTACTTGATGTGAATGCTGGAATTTATTCAATAAATGTGTTTCCATCATAGTTTTTGCACATTATGCACATCCTACTCTGTTGTGTTCATTCAATTTTTATGGGAATTTTCAAAATGTATGCACATCTTGCCATTTCCATTATGCATTTTTTTTTTATCTGATATTCCAAAATGTGTATAACAATAGGTAGATGTAAACAGCTATTGTCTATAGCACAGGTGTCAAACTCAGTTCCTGGAGGGCCGCAGCTCTGCACAGTTTAGTTCCAATTCTAATTAAACACACCTGATCAAACTAATTAAGTCCTTCAGGCTTTTTTGAAACTTACAGGTAAGTGTATTGAAGCAGGGTTGGAACTAAACTGTGCAGGGCAGCGGCCCTCCAGAAACTAAGTTTGACAGCCCTAGTCTATACACTAGTGTGTCTTTATATGTTAATGTGCCTTAATATTACAAATTCTAATCTCTTTTTGGGTCAAAAATGATGATATGTCCTACTTAGGTGTCCATAATAAATGCAAGTAAAGTGTCTGAACCAAACACAGAATAGCTGTGGTTTATTCTGGAGTGCTGACCCCAACCAACTGACCAGTAAACTGAGCTATTGAATCTGACACCCCATCATGGAAATTCCACTGAATCTGGCTGTCCAGGGAAGTCTTGCTGGTTAAGTAGGTTAGAAAGCCTAGTGGGGACACCAGCGCAACAGAATCCCGAACACGCCATATGCTGGGGACCACCTACGCTGGTCTTTTCAGCAGGGAGTTAAAACACATACAGATGATTCCTGCACACGCTGAAAGAGCAGCAGTCCTCAAAGCAGCGAGAGATGGGAGACCTGGGGACTTACTACATCAGCTTAGCAATGCAATACAGCACATTAACATGGGAGATTACATGCTGTTTAAAATGTGATAGGACTTCGGGGGTGAGGTGTGATCCTCAATCTGTGACAAACTTGAGTGTGTTCATCGCTCCTCTCTGCAAATTGAGGCCATTTGATATAGGACAGCTTGTGTCTTTGGCTACTCCATCAGGGGTCAGAAGTAGAGTTGCTTTTAACTAATCGTATTATTCCATAGAGGGTGATTTTGTACTGTACTGTGCAGGCATGTGGTGTTAACACACAGTATGTGTGTGTGTGTGAGGTTGATACTGAGCACCACCTCTGCACCTTCTGCCACCTGAGTTTGCCATTCGGTGGGAAATAACTGGATTAGTCTAAGGGCACATTAGTATGATGTGACGTTAACATACATTCTTACATTCCATTTATGCAGTTTTGTTAGAGAAATCACACACAGCAGCATCAATGCTAGTGGTTTGTTTAACTTTACGCAATAATGCAAATCATGTATTGAGAGTATGCACTTAGTAGTCAGTAGTCTGGGCGCCTCAGTCAAAAAACAAAAACAAAAAAAACAATGTACGATGGTCTTCGGCCAGCTTGAAGGCACCACATCCTCACTGTCTTAGTATAACCAATCCAATAATCCCCAATGTCTACAACAGAAAAGTCTGCTTCTTGCTTTATCTCCCAGGGGCAAATATGAACAAGGGAACAGGCTAATGCTAAGTGCCTTACTCTAATCACACAGCCAAGACAAACCTCATTTCAAGCGTAATACCCTCAAAAACCGTCCACATAATCCCGCTGACAATCAAAAGAGTCTTCACCCTTGTGCGCCGCTGCTTCTCGCTGGATAATATGGCCACCTTACAAAAATATCATCATTAGCATAAATCACTTTGATGGCTTAGCATCTGCCAAAGGGTGTTATTGACATTTCTAATGCCCATAAACATGATGTTCCTCGTCGATTTAAATTAACCCAAGTCCCTGAAGTTTCTTGCCTGGATCAGGTCAAATTTGTTCAGGAATGAAAAAGGGGGAGAAGAAAAAAAGAAGTAGATGCAAATTCGTTTCTTCAAGGCCAGCTCACCAGAGACCTGGCGACTGCTCTGATTAATTGACATTAATTTCCATCTGCAATGTTTTAACATGAGCAAGTGTCAAGTTTTCACCCAGGAATAACAGCAACAAGTTTCTTTCCTGTCATCTAATAACACCTTCTTTTAGGCCTCTATGACAAGCGAAGGAACTGTGAAAGGAGAAGACATAATACATTGTGAAAGAACGAGAGATTTCTGTAATCCTCTCAATAACATGCTATACTAAGGGAAGCTGCCATGTGCTGGTCAAATATACATATTGATTAAAAAAAATGATGAAATGATGAATGCTGGACCATTCTAAACCCAATTCTGGCTTATCTTGATTCATGTTTTGGAGAGTTTCTATGCACCTTTACACCTCTCTCATAAGTTTGCCAGAATTTAATTTAATATATTTGAATTGATTAAGTTTAATTGAAAATTGAGGTAAGAATTTATACTCAAACATACACTCCAGTAACATGCTTACTGTTACCATTTGATACTTTTCCCACTCAAATGCTAAACGGATGAAGTGGACAGTGGGCTAGTGGGTGTCTAATGCATGGCAAAGTCTTTAGCAAACGTTGTGCTTTCTCAATATGACGATTCATACCATTCTCATCAAAATCAAGACCGAAAGCACTTAGTTTTATTTAAGTGCCTATACCAACAGAGTACATTTAGAATTTAATTTAATTAATTTCATTATTAAATCATTCTTCTGGACCTAACTTTGAATTAATTTCCCTGTGTGAATTAGGGCGTACTCAGGCACGGTTCACTTGGCCGGCCCTGACCCGGTTGGAGGAGGTAAGCAAGAGCGCGGTTTACTTGGGCTTTGGCGCGGTTTGCTTGTGTGTGAGTGCAAAACGTGCCTGAGCCCAAAACTGAAAGCGAGACGTGACTTTAAGGGACTGTTTGATATGGATTAATTAATCATTCGTACTGTTCAATGAACGCAAACTGTCGTAGTGTATTAAAGACACAAACCCCTCACTGCACGACAGCTGCACCTTCAGCAAACCTTCTAATTCCTGCAGCACGAGGACTTTATGATTGTTTATGAGCGTCAAAAGTGTTTGGCGAAATATTTGACTCAATATTTATCAAACGACTTAAACATTATAACTAAAGAAATCTCCACTGTGCTGAGTGAAAGCGCTTACTGAACAGCGCATCATCGATGACGTAAGCGTGCCCAGGCCCGAATGTAATGTGAGTGCGGGTCGTCGGGGGAGACGGAAGGGGGGACAAGCGCGCTTTGACCCGGTTCAAGGCAACTGTACATAGTGTGAGTACGCCCTTAGCCACTAATATCATAGACATTTGTAGTAGAATCACTTTAATCCACCAACTCTTAGCAAAGCTAATACCATTGAATAGGGAGAGTGTGAAACATCCCTTTACCTAAAGTGAAAAGATCTAGGTTTAGAATGACCATAACCCAGGGTTAAATGTAGTATGAAATCCTTCCAACAGCATGTTCAAAATGCATAATAAAATTTGCACCTTACCCATAAGAGTTTTCTTGGTATAAAATAACCCTTTTGAAAAAAGCCAGCCATCTCACAGTTCTCGGCTACTTTAACTTGTAAAACGTTTTGATTTTGACAGCTGCTCGGCTATGTGGACCTATGGGATGGAAAAGTGACCAGTATGTCACTAGGGTTTTGCCATTGCATTCACAGATTCTAGGCATTCAGGCACCTTTACAAAAAGGGGGAGAAAAGTAATGTGTCAAGCAAACTGAAATGTAATAAGTGAACTCATGTCATTGGCTCTCAGAGGTGTCTATGCACACTACTGAACATCAGCTGTAACAGGACAGATGCCCTCTGACCTCCCAGATGCAAAAGCCAGTAGTAAACAGGTTTTCCAGTGGCCCTGTGGGTCTAAAAGAGAGTTAAAGCTTTTTCACAGGTCAGCCGGGCCAAAAAGGCCCATGACACACACACACACGTACGAGCATTTCAAAATAGCCTAGACAGACCTCAAGTGCCCTACGCATTAAGATGAAAATGAAAATTTGATTACATCCAGGTTACACTTATCCTTGAGTGGCCCCTCTCAACTGCAAGAGCAGAGTTACGTGTACTTCACCTGATTATCCTACATATAAAAATAAATTAGTAGGCAAATTGTTGAATATCTCGCTCATGAAAAGGAGGGCTAATAAGAGCTGCTTCTAGTGTGTGGCAGAATTGTTCTAAAATGTGCGAGAACACCTTCACAAACAGAATCGTTCCTGGAACTCTTGTACCATGGGATAGCATTTCACAGAAAAGCGTTAGCATCAGAATCCATAATTGAGGTGGTGTATGAGAGCTCTGGAGGGCAGACAGGCCGGACGCCCCTGAAAAACCCATAGACAGAGGCAACAGCGCTGGTGCCACCAGCGGCTCCAGCATAAGAGGCCTCTCTGGCTAAACTACTGATAAGAAGCATAAAAATCAATGATTAGCGGCTGGCGCCTATGCTAACTCAGCCAGTGCTATTCATTTGGATCAAACATGGCCACTTCCTTCTCAGGCCTTGTGTACTTCTAATGTTTCATGGACTCTTGATTTGGGCGATGCTCTCCACCACATTCATTGACGTTCTGCTAACAAAGAAGAAGGCTACAAATGGACCTGAAGTTCTGCAGCAGCACTAGCATTTTCATCGGGGTCTGCTTGCCTTTTAGAGGAATAGATTAGCATGAAAAAACAGTCAAAATCTTTGCTCCTACATTAGCAGATCATAGTATTACGTGTTCTTCACACATACAGTAAGCACCAAGCTGCTACATGGCAGAAGCCAAGGTGCAAATATAATGTGATATCCTATTTATTTATTTAATGTGTACTGCATTAACTTAAAATGCTGTTTTATGTACAGAGCGATTTGTAATATAGTCTTTAAGAAGCATAAATTATTGACTGAACTATTCTGTCATAAAAAAACAACAACATTTATAACATAAATATAGAATTAAACAATCAAATAATCAGACAAACAAACAAATATTACATGCAGTGACCAACACACATGGAGTTTTCAGTTGAAAAGGAGAGTAATCATTATCAAAAATTAAACTACTCAACATTTATGTGAGAAATTTTATTTGAAATGCACTGTTTTTATAATTCATTCATTCATTTATTTTCTTTTGGGCTTAGTCCCTTTATTAATCAACATATGTTTTACGCAGCGGATGCCCTTCGAGCCGCAACCCATCACTGGGAAACACCCATACACACTTATTCACACACATACACTACAGACAATTTAGCCTACCCAATTCACATGTGGGGGAAACTGAAGCACCTGGAGGAAACCCAAGCCAACACGGGGAGACCATGCAAACTCCACACAGAAATGCCAACTGACCCAGCCGAGGCTCGAATTAGCGACCTTTTTGCTGTAAGGCGAACATGCTACCCACTGCGCCACCATGCAGCCTGTTTTTATAATTATCTAAATAATAACTTTTCATTTTGACCTTTTTTTTTATAAAATCAAATCAAATAAAAACCTTTCACCTTGAATGATAATGTAGAAAGGGTCTTGGTTTCTTTTCATTTAAATTCATTACCATTTGTATGCAAATTGATTAATTAGCAATGCATATTTTAATAATTGTATTACATTTCACAACAATAACTGTAATAATTCTCAATCACAGTTATTCTGAATTTAATTCACTTATTATCCAGAGAATCATTCCACCTTCAAGAAAGACTCAGGTGCCAGTAACAGAAGAAATGCAGTCAGCTTCACTCGTGAAACAGACCTTTGCCTCTTTTTTTAAATTAACACATTTTTTTAATGATTCTGCACCGGTAAGGAAAGGAAGGAAGGGTGAAAGGACACATGGATGGATGGATGAAATGATAGAGAGAGAAGTCGATGTGAAGCGATAGCGAAATCTCCAGAGGACGAGGCAGAAATATCTGGCTTTTCTCCTTCTCAGCAGATACTACAGCGGGGCTGCGGAATGGCGCCTCTGGGAACAGGAACAGTTAATACATCACATGAGCCGACACACCACAGTGTCTTTTCCTTCTCTTTCATCTCCTCTGATTTTTCTTATTTATATCTTTTATCAGTTCTGTCTAACCTCTCTCCAGTCTGTGCCTTAGCACTTCTCTTTTTTCCCCATCACTCTCTCTCTCTCTCTCTCTCTCTCTCAGTGTGAGCAATGTACTGGTCTGTCACCTCGTGTCACATGTCAGTGAATGTCTCTGAGTCACTAGAGAGCTCCTCTGCTCCAAACAACTGACTCCATACACATCCCACAGGCCTCTGGGGCTGTCGCTCACACAGCGCCACACAGGGGACAAAGACAGAGAGAGAGAGAGAGAGAGAGAGAGACAGGAATAGAGAGAGAGTTTGTGTCCTTGAAGAGCTCAGCCAGCTCAGTGACCCTTCACGCATTCATGCAGTGAAGAATCGGCCTGGTCTACGGAAAAAAAGCCAACAAAAACACAACACTCTGGCTCTCTTGCGTGTGCCACATTTCCCATATTCCTTTGTACTCTTTGAGAAAATGCAGGCCTTGGACTCTGAGGAGGAATGTGTGCATGTATCTGTAAAGGCTGTAGAAAAAGCAGCTCTGGGATGTGTTAAGGCAGTTTTCCCTTGGGTTTGTCTCTCTGACACACTGCCGGTGAAGTGTTTCTACCTGACCTCTAGCTCGGCCCGTAGATGCGGGCATGGCCCTAATGGATGAATTACTTAAAAACGACAAGCAAAACACCTCCCAAAATATAACAGAGGCATTAGAGAGACAAAAAAATAAAGGTTTGGTGCCCTCAGGCCATTCGTAAAAACAACAAAGCAGCAAATGCTTTCTCTCATCCTAAAATGACTCTCAAAATGCAGTCCTTTACTTCAGCAAGGGGAAAACAGAACACTTTCTTTTTTGGTAGAATTTGGGGGGTTAATTAAAAACAATGACTATAGAATACACAATACTTGTCACTTGTATAGTTTTAAAAGATAAAAAAGGGTTTTGGTCAATATAGCTGCTCTAGCAAAGGAAGCCCTGTCTTCTTTTAAAGGAGCCAATCATTGAACTCTATAGACTGATGAATCTTCGGAGGAGTGGCTTAGTCCAGTCATGTGTTCTTTGCGTCAGTTTCTGATGCTTTGAACCACCTTGGATCAGCAAATGCGTCAGCATGAGAAAAAAAAAGAGCTGAATCTCAGATAATACTTGCCTCACAGACATGAGAAATATATCTTTTGTACATAATGCTTGATATCTCTAACTTTTAAATGGGCCAACTCAACTTGAAGACAATTGTTCTCTGGTTTTGTTATCTGTAATAAATGAACGTAAGGTACAGTCTTTCCCATTTGACCTCATTATCTTTAATCAGTTACCGCCTCCGCCATTCAATTGCAAATCACATGACGGCAATCACATGAACACATAAACGCCCACAAACTTTTTAAGGTGGTTGCTGTCTTTTAGGAGAATCATTTTTGTCAAGAATACGTTTTTATTTTTGACACCTCAGAATTGCCTTTAGAAGACCAGCGCGATCTGATGCGTCTTTGTCCTGAGGATGATACAAGTTGTAACACGCAAGTCATTGTCTACGTTTACATGAACATCAGTAATCAAATTATTTACTTTAACCTGAAAAAGACAATAATATTATTTAGGTTTTTCCATGAGTTGCTTTTAGTATGTTCCTTTCATGTTCCCATTTTAAAAGTCCTGCGAAGTGCATTTTTTTAATTCAATGTTTGACAATCTCAACTGAAAAATGAAAAGAGGGTGGAACAGAGTAGCTCCTCCCCTTTTAAAAAACAGCCAATAGCGTTTTATGTTTGTCACAGCCAGTGAGAGTGGTTGAGATCAAGCGCATCAAATGAAAAGCATGTCAGATACTAGAAAGCAGATGATTGTTCAAGATTTGACAAGAAAATTAAGTATAATGTGATGGGGAAAAAAAGTTGTTGATCGATTTAGGGGGAAGTGACAAACTGCAAGCTTTGCATGTTTATATGCATGTTTGCATGTCACTGTTTTGGAGCACACTAGTTATTAGATATCCTTAAAATAAACAGACAAACCAACATCTGCATTTTTTTATTTTAATTTCATGGGACCTTTAAATATTATAGTGCATCGATTTCATTTTAGTATTTTTTGACAACTTCAAATGCAGTTAATTTAATCAGAGCATTTCTGTTTACATGGTAGACTCTTAATCAGAACATCAATTAATCATATTAAAATCAGATGTCCGTGTAAATGTACTTTTTGATTGCATAGTTTAATCGACAGGATGACATCTGATCACATCATGCGCATACACTTTAGCAAGGACAATCTTACAATACATTTACTTTTTGTCATGGTTCAAACCTTAAGAAGTAAAACTTATGGGACAGTTGTTGCTAGCTTTCATTGATGATTCCAAAAATGAAATTTAATTGTAAGCTTGACAATCAGTTTTGGAGAATTTGATGTTTCCCAATTTAAAGAGATAGAAGCTGCACTTGAATAGTAGTAAGTAAGTCATGTATATTCATTTAGCACATTTATTGTGTAATAATGGGGGGTCTATTCACATCACTGTGTGATGTGACGGCAGTCACAGGACAACGTCGCTGGTGAGCTCTCTCTCTCTAGTTATTGGTGTAGTGGAGTGACAGTGATAGAGCCAAGTGGATAAGGATGATTGGGAGGCCATGATCGGTAAGGGCCGATGGAGGAAATTTGGCCAGGACACCAAGGTTACACCCCTATTGTTTTTCGAGAAGTGCCATGGGATTTTTAATGACCACAGAGAGTCAGGACCTCGGTTTAATGTCTCATCCAAAAGACGGCGTTTACTGACAGTATAGTGTCCCCTTCAATTTAGTGGGGCATTAGGACCCACAGAGACTGCAGGCTGAGCACCCCCTGCTGGTCTCACTAACATCACTTCCAACAGCAACCTAGATTTCCCATGTGGTCTCCCATCCAGGTACTAACCAGGCTCTGCCCTGCTTAGCTTCAGTGAGTAACCGGTCTTGGGCTGCAGGTGATATGGCTGTGGCCAATACTCAATAGGCATTTTAAAAATGGACACCGAGTGCAATGACTTGCCTTAAAGAAGCTTTGATAAAAAAAACCCGAATACAAACAAACCTTTGCTTTTATATGAATTTTAGAAAAGAGAAGACCTTATATCACTTTATGAAATGACTCTGCTGGAGGCTATTGTGGGGATTTCACCTGTGATAGATCACTACTGTTTGCTTGTCAGCTAAGTATTTGTCTGATCATGAACAGATTCAATAGTAAGTGTTAGTGTTAAGGCGAGCTTTATATTACTTCTGTAATAAATGGTTAATTATGCCATATATTGTGGCTTATTTAGTGATCTGTGGAATATGCAGTGCGCTATTTCCTCACTTCTGGACATATACTATGTAATGTTCCTTCATCCACATGCATAACACAAGGTCAGTGGCTCATTTCATAATGTGCAGCCTGATTAATCTTCCTTGGACTCTTTCCCCCTTTTCTCACATACTTTCTGCAATTTCCCAGCTTCTCCCGTTTTTTTGCCATCCCCCTTCCCTTAGAAGCTATGAATGATTTCTTTGTTCGGACAGACAGGCTAATTGAGAGGGCCTTTTCTGAGTATCATTAAAAAGGATGATTGCCGGCCATCCAAAAAATTAATGTCCCAGGTGACCTATAAAACTCAATTGATCTTAACAGTGGGCAGTGGGGGGAGAAAAGAGACACACATTTAGACAAGCTTTCATCAGCAATTACACCACATTTTGTAATTAAATTATGTCTTGGTAAGCGTGGTAATTAAATAAGGTGCAGAAGGTTTGCTGGACTCCTGGCTAATGGCTAACAGAGAGAGAAGGAGGGGAAACTCATGCCAGTAAAAGTTTCCAGACCACTCAATTGCTCACATCATTACATAAACGCAAGGACAGACATAGTAAAAATGCCCATTTATCGTCCAGTCCTCTTCAGATTTAACATCAAGTCATTTTTTCAAACATTGATTGTTTGTAAACAGAACCAAACGGTAACACTTTACAATAAGGTTGTATTAGTTAATGTTAGTTAATGCATTTACTAACATGAACAATGAACAATACATTTACTACAGTATTTCTTTATGTTAGTTAATGAAAATACAGTTGTTCATTGTTAGTTCACGTTAACTCACATTAACTAATGTTCACAAGCATGAATGTGGATTTTAATAATGCATTAGTAAATGTTAAACTATAATTAATATATGCTGTACAGGTATTATTCATAGTTAGTTCATGTTAGTAAATACATTACCTAATAAACCTTATTGTAAAGTGTGACCAACAAAAACAAAACAAAACAAATGGGGTGGTTAATGCATTATTGTTATTTTGTTTACAGAATTACTGCACACAACATAAAATAAACACACAAACACAGTGTGGTGCTATACTGACATATTAATTGTCTAGCTAAGTGGTTTAGGGGTAGCTTTTTTTCCCTTCCACTGGAATACTGCACACATACCATATAACACACAGAATCTTTAGTGAATTTGTCCCATAGAGACTGAACTGCAACTGAACTAAAGGGGGAAAAAATCCCAGAACTGTCTCCAGAGAACAAAAAACCACTACTACATTACGAAAATGAGTTTAGCATGGTGCTGAACTTTGAAAACAATGCGCGGCAGTAAAGGGAGGCCCTGACTATCTCTCTGTTCTGTTTTACATTGCCCCCTCTTATGACTTGAAAAGAACAGCACATATCATTTGGGCTTTAGAGGTGCATTGTTAGCTTTTGCTGATTGTGATATATGGCACCAACTCCCCCCCAAGCGATTTGTAAGCTATTGATTCATTGCTATGTACTGGCTCTCCATGAGTGGCTCCTGCTTACGAATTTGCTATGGCAAACTCAGCCTTAAACAGCATTCCAGTTCAGGCGTGCAGATTGCATATATGCTGTGAAATTCTTTATGTATGAGGCATAATACTCAGGCTCACGCACATGCACGAAACCAAACAGAATTTAAAGATCAGATTACTCGGTTCCTGTGTCTGTAATTCTGTTAGAGTCATTTGCATATCTGCATTTTTTCACGCTGACCAAAATCTGACATGGAGCCACTTCTGTATTAACCCTAATCAGCATGCATAAGAATGCGAGTACGCAAAAACTACATAGTAAATGAAACCTTCTGGCACTCTCCATTGCGCTTATCTGCTGGACTACTGCGAGGAAGCTCATACTTTGCACAGATGGCTAGAAGCTTTTTCTCTTCTCCATCTCGCCATCGTTCTCCATCTCTCTCTTATCCCTTTCAGACGTCCCCTCCAGTGCTGACATCATCAGCCTCCTCTGCGAACACCGAAAGGGCACGGCTCTGCTTTTTGCTGAAGTTCTCAGTCTGGAAACTCGATGTTTGAATTGAGAGGGCGATTTGGGAGCGCGGAGGGAAATCTACTCCTCTGCTGCACTCAATTCGCAAGGGCAAAACCTCACAAGATACACACACTCTGTTCAAATACTCAGAGTGCTGGTGAAAAGTGACCATATCTGAATTCTCAATATTTGAATAACCGTCTCAAAGCACATCCGAGTCCAGCATGCAGACTGGTGTCAAACGTCAGGGTAGGGTGGAATAAAAGTGGCTTGTTAATGTTCGATTACGCAGTCGGCTTTAACATGGCCTATTGTGCGCGGCTCTCACTCACGGCTCATGAAACTGTCATGTTGTCAGTCAAGCCAGGATCTGGAGAGTGCCACTGTAGAGAGAGTGCTCTTTAATGACGGTGTGCTAGTGTAACAAAGCCCAGTTAATGCCATTACGCCGCCAGCACTGCTTCATAACATCCCTGCCATAATGGCGCTCGTTTTAAACTCTGTTTTACGAGCTGCAATTAACTTTACCCAGATCACCCAGATTTTTTTTTTTACCTCCAGGTGTTAGGGAAAGGAAATGACACATTCCTTTACTGTGAGCCAGAATGCCAGGCCAGGGGCAACAAGGCAGGTTTCTGGTCCTGGGACATCAGGGGCTTGTTCAGGGTCCAAAACTGGATCTGGTCGGCTCTGATGGAATGACCAGAGAGTTATACAACACCACTACTGGACAGAAATGAAACAAGTGGATCTTTTATCAGTGTCCAGGGCTGGCTTAGAGCTTCTAGCAGGGTCTGCTTGTAATCTGTCCAGTCTGGGGGGTGCAAACGAGGGGGGCAAGAAGGGTCGTACGCCACTCTGAGTGGACTACACTCTTGTGCTAACAGAACACAGCTGCTTTTCATTCACGCTGAGTTTACGGAGATAAGAGCACTCACTCGATCTGCCAACGCTGTGTGGAGATTAGTTTGCACATGTGCAAGTTCTGTTAAATACACAACGAGGGACAACAACTAAAAGTGTTACTTGCTCATCTGTTTACACTCTTCATGCTTCTACTATAGGGTAAAAAGGTTTTTAACAGGGATGCACTGAAATGAAAATTATGGTTGTGAAACTGAAAATGCTGCATGCACTGGGCTGAAAACCAAATTCTTTGTAATAATTGTTTCTTATTTTATTAAACAATATAAGCTAATTGTAATACTTTTTTAAATTTAAAGATTTAACTCAACCAATTAAATAGCTACATTTTATTAACAGTAAAACTTTACTTACAGTGAACGAGTTGAGAGGTAACAGCACAGCGGCATTATTGCAGGCAGCAGGAACAAGTCTACTACTGTACATAGAAATGTCTGGTTAGCGCATTTTTTAAGTGAACTTTGCTTTTCTGGATAGCATGTGAGGTTCATGCATAGATAAATATATGTTTACATGAGCAGAAAATCTACAGAGCGAATATTGAGCTATTTTGAACTTAGTCGCTGCTGCCCTTCTGCTCTTGGGCTTTGGTCAGTGATGCAACAAACCGCCCTTGTGTAGACATTAAAACGAATGGATTTCATAGTGCAGTGCTTCCAGCATCTGGTGTGAAAGCTGCTCCACACCTGCAGTGACTATGGTAGGAGGGAGAGTGAAACCAGTGCACTGAACACTGCTGGGCAAGGCGACACAGCATAGCATTTTTGGGCTCATATTTTCAGCAGACAAAAAAAATCAGAGCATATTTAGTTTAAATGAGGGATCTAGACCAAAAATTGAGGGCAATGACATTGGTTTTGTAGCTTTGCACATATTATGTAATAATAATAAATGTTTAATCTCCTAAAAATGCAGATTTGAGAGTGAATGTCAGACTTCCAGACTTTTGTGGCTGGTGAAATAATGTGCTTTTCATGTGACCTTACAACACTGTTTAGTGGTAATATAAGAAATACATAAAACAGCAAATGTGCCAAAAGCAGAACGAAAAAGCCCTACTTGTTTGTGCCATGAAGCACAGTTCTTATTCAGAAAAGAACGACAACTCTAACAAATTTTATTCCGACTGGCGGTAAAAAGTACGTAAAATGTGACTATTTAATGGCAGCCTAGAGGCCTCATATGTGTCTCACAAGCTTTATAAGAGAAACAAATCAGAAAAATAATGATGCTTAATCAGGACCATCAATCAGTTTGCTGATTGAACGAATGATTTGATGTTTCCTGACGCAAGACCTTTAACCTGTCCGCATTTATCCGCATTTCCTCCCTGCACCACATCTGTTCTCAAGAATCAACTTGTGGTCCAAATAATGAACTTTTGTCTGCAGTGTCTCATTCTACTTGATCTTTCATCACAGAGCCTTGTTACCTGATCATGAAAAGAAAGAGAAAAAAAAATCTTTGTGGCTCAACGCTGAATCCCAGAATCTACATGGACGGTTGTACTGTGAGACGACTGGATGTGAAACTGCAGTATGTAGTTGATGTCGACTGCTGTTTCTTTGTAGGACTTTGATGCCCGCTGATTGTAATGTCTTTGAAGTAACCCTCTGCTGCACAGGCCTATTCTCGGTAAGAGCTGTAGGTAACTGTGTGTTTTACATTGTATTAGCTCCGTGTTTAAACTGAATCCATATGGGTCAGTTACGTGTATGTGTGTCTCTTGTACCCAAGAGAACAGGGAAGCGAGGATGAGTGCTTTGGTATGGAATAGTTATTTTTGACTGGACACGTATTTTTGTATTCGGAGCAGTTGTTCGTGCTCTGCAGGAATAAAATATATACACACACACACACACACACACACACACACACACACACACACACCACACACACACACACACACACACACACACACACACACACACACACACACACACACACACACACACACACACACACACACACACACACACACACAATAAAATAATATAAAATCATGAGGACATTATGACACTAAACATCAAAAAATATATGAACAACATTTAAAACATGCACTGTTGTGTTATTTTATACAAAAAAAAGCTCGTAATCTCATCAGTAGATTTCAGAATAAAATAAAATTAAGCAATAAACAAAAAAGTACATAACTAAAAATGAAGGATTTCCAAGTGGTTTCAATTAATTTAATTTAATTTTCTTTTTGGCTTAGTCCCTTTATTAATCTGGGGTCGCCAGAGAGGAATGAACTGCCCAATTTATATTATATTTATTATAATATAATATAATATAATATAATATAATATAATATAATATAATATAATATAATATAATATAATATAATATAATATAATATAATATAATATAATAATATCACCTATCATATATTTGTCACTTAGTGTATGTTACTTTAATGTTGTATTTTTAGGAGTTGGTGAAATTGTTATAATTATTATTGTTGTCTTGATGATAATTTCATTAATTATTCATTTATTCATTTATTCAAAAGTGTTAAGCTTTAAGGTCTGCAGCAGATGATTCCAAGCATTAGCAGCAGAAAACTGAAAAGAGTAGCAACCAAATGAAGTGCGAACTTTGGGTATGCAAAGGTTAACAAAACTACTAGAGCCCAGATTTCGACATGTTTTCTGATGTTAAGAAATGACTGCAAATATAGTGGAGTTTTCCCAATAGAAGTTTTGTAAATGAACAGAAACCAATGGATTTGTCGACGTGATTGAAGAGAAGGCCAATTTAATAAAAAATACAGTTGACAATGATGAGTCTTAAATGGCACACCAGTAACAAAATGAATCACTGCAAAATAAATAACATCCAGTTTGTGAAGGAGGGTTTTTGAAGCTGATCTGTAAATTAACCAATTCAACCAACATAATTTAACCATGTTTTATCAGTAAAATGTATCTAAGTATATTCATAAAAAACAGAAGTATTATGTGATAGCAATAGGATGAGGAATAAAAGCCAAAAGCATGATAACATTAATCAAATTAAAGTCATCAAAAGGAGTTTTAAAAATGTGAAGAAAGAATGTGACTATATTTTTCCCCACATGGGAAAAGAAAATGTCAAAACACCTTTTTGCTGATTAATGAAACTATTTAAATAAACGTTTTTTCCATGAAAACACTTTTTAATTTCACTATTTGCCAGAGACCATTTATTTTCCTGCAGGGTACTGTGTTTTCTCAGCCCTCATCAAACTGATAGCAACTGCCTTTGAATCCTAGACATGGCATTATTATTAGAACTGATCCTCTTTTTTCAGGTGGTGAAATAAATGTAAATATTTGCATTTTAACAATGACTGTGTGAGCAGACCAGGAGATAATGAGGTGTATGGAAATGACAGGCTTGACATGAGTAGACAAACCAATAATTGAACTGAATATAGAACATGAACACATGAGATGACATTTCATTCTCCAGCATCCATTTTTTCCATTTTCTATTAAATGTTTGCATGCTGCCTGTGTGTGCAAATCACATACTTTTCAAGTTTACTATCATACCTATTCCAAATACCTGAATTTATACACAAGCTCACACATACACACTCACAAAACAGAGCAATAAGTTCTGTGACAACATTTTGATTTTAAATTGGGAATAAATGTCATCAGAAGTTTGTGGAACAAGACAAACATTATAAAATCTAGAATTAAACAAAAAGTGCTTCAGGGGTAATTAATGTGTCCGTGCTCTTTGGATAAGGGATTCATAAAGATGTACAAAAAAATCATCATTATAAGGTACTCGAAAAGTGCTTTTACATTATGTTTGACTTAAACACATAACTTTAGATATTAAATCAAGAAAGTGGTCTATAGGCCTGTCACAATATCATTTTTTTGACGTACAATGTATTGCACCAAATTATATTGCAATAAACAATATTACTTCATTTTAAGACACTTGTTGTATAATTAATGCCAGAACGGCAATTATAATAGCATCAAAATCCAAGTACACTCTTCCAAAGAACACATACATTTTTTTTCATAATAATATTTAATTATAGTCATTTTAACAATTTAATAATTAAGCACTGGAATCAGAATGTGAAAACTCATTTCCTAAATAAATAACATAAAATTTTAACAAACAAGAGCAAAGTAAATATATTATGTGCTGTCATCATGGCAAAGATAAAAGAAATCAATTATTAGAAATGAGTTATTAAAACTATCATGTTTAGAAATGTGTTGAAAACATCTCTCCGTTAAACAGAAATTGAGGAAAAAATAAGCAGGGGGGCTAATAATTCAGAGGGGCTAATAATTCTGACTTCAACTGTGTGTATGTATATATATATATATATATATATATATATATATATATATATATATATATATATATATATATATATATATATGGCATATGGTTAGACCTCTTTTTTCACTTCACACAGAAACAGCAACGCGTGCGGCATGACATTACTTTGTTGCAGAGATGCTACTGGTTAAATGCCCGGGTATGTCTGCGGTCTGGAGGGTATTATAAAGTTGATGACGACAACATTTCCATAGCAAACTGTGAGATATGTAAACTTGGGATTGCCTGCCGGGTATTTTAAGTTGATCTGCTAGTAGTTTTTATTAGATTTTTTTGCTGTTGCACTAAAGTCCAAAAGTGAAGAATTTATGTTATTTATTACTTGACTGATAAAGCTACCTCACAGAAGTGCTTTGTTTGTTAACAGAGTTGTTGAATGTTAAAAAAGGGTGAATTAAATAAAAAATGAGAAACATGCTGGATCTGTTTCCTCGCTCTTCTTTATTCTTTTTTTTATGTATAATAAAAGTATCGGATTGGGTTTCGGTATCGGTAGATACTCAAAATCAAATGACTCGGACTCGGACTTGAGGGCAAAAAACCTGATCGGGACATCCCCAGTCAAAAGTAACTGAGGCTGTGATATCTGTTAGACATCCAAATGACAACATACTATAGTATTTTATAGTGAATACTATAGTGTTTTTTAACCATACTGACACTGACACCACCAATATAGATAGAGAGGTTGTGCAATCAGCTGAAATGTTGCTAGAATTGGTTTTTAAGTATGAGTGATATATATATTGCATCACCAAAAATGATTGATGTCATGTCCATGTGTTGTGCTATAAATCGATATATTGATTATTGCGACAGGACTAGTGGTCTAGTCATAAATCCAGGAAGTGATCTAGTCATATATTTGTTTTACCGTAAATACATATTGGTGCTCCCAATATTTAAATATACATTTTTGAGATGATAAATATAAAAACATTTTTGTAAATGACAACAGTATTCATTGCAATTCTGAAGACACGTTTTCAGTAGATAAGAAGTGAGAGAGGTGTGTGGAAATGACAGACCTGACAAGTAGAGGACAAACTAATAATTGAGCCGAATATAGAACATGAGTCAGGAGATGGCATATGCCATTTCCATTCTGCAGCATACATATCCTTTCTAATAAAGTCTTTGAATGCTGTCTGTGTGCTCAAAATACACTTATTTTTTTAACTTTACTACTGTACCTATTCCAACCTGCATTCACACACACACACACTGAAAGAACTAAAGCCACAGGGCCCTTAGGAAGTGCAGTGTTTCTCAGTAAACACACTCTCTGTTATGTGAGCGATAAGGGTGTTTGAGTGAATTCCTGATAGCTCATCCCTCTTACAAAACAGACACACACGCTGTTGTTACACTGCCGAGGTGAGTTCATGACCCTCGAGGGAAAACAATGCGTCTCGGTTTAGCCTCCGGAGATGCCACAAAACCGTGGCCATTCAGCCATGGCATGGGATGAAATCAAACTGCAGGCATTCTTTCATGTCTTATTTTTTTTCTATTTCTTTTAAGTTTCTTTTTTCCTCAGAAGAGTTAAACAATAGCTACCTCTACGAGTGGATAGATCGTAGTGCGTTTCGAGCCGGAAGGCAAAAGTTTGTTTTCCAAAAATGTGTCGACTACTGCTGGCTTTGCTAAACAACTGGAGCACTGCAGGAAATGTGCCTGGAGGAAACAGAAACTGAGATACTGGAAGACATGAGCGGAGTATGTGAAGATTTGTTTTCATTGCTTTCACAAGGTGTGTTCATAAAAATAATCTAAAAAAACAATGCCAAATAAAGTTTGCCTCACTTTTGAAAGTAATATTACTGTCAGTGTAGTGCTTTTCATATATTTATAATATTACATTTGATATTTTTACATATGCTTAAATACACACTACCTGACAAAACTCTTGTTGCCTATCCAAGTTTTAGAAACAACAAATAATAACTTGACTTCTAATTGATCATTTAGAATCAGAAGTAGCTTGTATGAAAGCCAAAAGCCTCTAGATTACGCTTATTTGACTAAAATAAGATATGATCATGCCTTGATTTGTATTTATTTAATTAGGACAGTAAGGTTTGACTTTGCGTAGACAAAAGTCTTGTCACTGAACAGAAATAATGTACAGTATAGAATATAAAGTCATGGTGCAGTGGAAAAATAATTAATATTGTGTATGACTCTCATGAGCTTGGAGGACTGCATCCATACATCTCTGCAATTACTCAAATAACTTAAAGCCATCTGAAATGGCAAAGAAAGCGTTCTTGCAGGACTCCCAGAGTTTATCAAGATTCTTTGGATTCATCTTCAATGCCTCCATCTTCATTTTATGCCAGACAGGCTCAATAATGTTCATGTCTGGTGACTGGGCTGGCCAATCTTGGAGCACCTTGACCTTCTTTGCTTTCAGAAACTTTGATGCGGAGGCTGAAGTATGAGGAGCAGCGCTATCCTGTTGAAGACTTTGCCCTCTCCTGTGGTTTGTAATGTAATGGGCAGCACAAATGTCTTGATACCTCAGGCTGTTGATGTTGCCATCCACTCTGCAGATCTCTCGCACGCCCCTATACTGTAACCCCAAAACCATGATTTTTCCTTCACCAAACTTGACTGATTTCTGTGAGAATCTTGGGTCCATGCGGGTTCCAATAGGTCTTCTGCAGTATTTGTGATGATTGGGATGCAGTTCGACAAATCTACCTTCTGCCACTTTTCCAAATGATCAACTAGTTATTATTTCGGGATCTACGACAAGACTTCTGTCAGGTAGTGTATATAGTAATGTGCAGTATTGTACAATACAATAATTTAATATTACATTTTTAATATATATTTTCCTATTTCTGCATTTGTAATTTACATTTACTCTTGAACATCAATCTCTGGTAAATGCACTTTTTATTTACTACAGAAGAGTTTACTTCTAATTTGCTGACTTATTATTTCTATAGTTTAATGTCACGTTAGTAAACGGTTTAAGAAACAACGCTCATAGATTTCCATGTTCCTGGCACAGACAGAAAACGAATAATCAAAACAAATGTCATAATGAATATTAATAAAAACGTTGTGATATCTTTAAACACACAGACATAAATATCTCTTTTGTGGTTTTCTCACGAAATCACCTGTCACCATTGAATTATGAGAATCTTTTCAGTTTAAACATTCGTCATGCTCTATGAGCGCCGTGCTGTTTAACAAGTCTATGAGGCTTATTTATGTGCCATGCACATCAGCGGTCTGGCTCAAAGTAGTTTGGTGCAATCGTTGCGCAATGGAGTTCCTTTCCTCTGCAATCTTTCCCAACAGCCCGTTCCCATCTCCAGCACCTCATATCTTTCTGCGTCAAGTCTCTTAACTAAACCATTGATATCAGTAACTTTGCAAGCACCAGAGGACAACAGCTACGGTGGCCCGCACAACCCCAAAGCACTTTAAACTGAATGAAACAACAGCAGCACTTTTAAATTCATACATGCACTCTGCCGCAACATGAATGTCATAACCCTCATGTAAGTAACTCATTTTATAATATAAAACACACTTGGCCTTTTTCTGCACTCGAGCTTAGAAATTTTCTCTCTCTGCAGAAGTATTCAGCTCCTGGTAAAACATAGTTGTTCTAGCGACTTTCCCTAAGATATTCATCTCTCTATAGCCCATTTAATCACGCGCCCAATTAAAGCGGCCCTGTCTGAAGAAGCATTAGTCTGCTAAGGAGGAAGTAGGATGCGCTAAACTACATATACCAGATACATTAAGACACTCCTAAGATAAAAGGCTCTAGTTTTCATCTAATTGCTTATTAAGCACTTTTATAAAGTTACCTGAAGGTAATTAGATAAGTTTTTAAATTGAAACATGCTCCAGTGTGTTTGGATAAGATGCTTATTAGTACACAATTTCGCATGCTGTAATTTTAACATTTACATTTGTTTGTTTGTGTGTGTGTGTGTGTGTTTATCTTCACATTCTCCATGTAGGAATTTCTGTCCCCTGAACTGCAGTCCCGGATTGACTAAGCCGGTTAAGATAGTTACAGGATTTGCATTATTGTTGACACATTTTTCTTAATCTCATTAAGCTGACGCCTATGACCCTCTTTATATATAAAGCGAGGAGAGGATGTGGACACTTCACTCCAGCAAGCAGAAAATCACTCCCAGAGGTCTCTATCACCTCTGATGATTCAGCAAAACAGCGACACAGACTACCGGTTCTTATGGCAATGCAAGTAATAGAAAAGAGTGCTTGAGAATGTCCTGACACGATAAATCTGGCTTGACCGCTGGTCGCTGCTGCTGAGGAAAATTTGGTGGATTTACAAGCCAGACACACACACATACAAAAAGTAAGCTCTTGACCCAAAGCAAATGGGTCTCTCCGAGCATTCGAGTGAGGCATTCCAAACAGGACAAAAAAAAAAAAGAAAAAAGTGTCAGGAGAGAAAAGTTCCTGTCATTTTTCTTGTTTTTTTTTGATGTAGCATCACAGGCTCTTAAAAAATGGGGTTGAGTTGAGACGCCAGTTCTGGAAGTTTCTCTCTCCCTCAGTCGGGTATGTGGACTAATGGAAGCACAACTGCTTCCTTGATCACAGCAGGGCAAACACCATCATATCTGCTGTGCAATTTTTGATTAAAGCACCAAAAATAATGAAATAACCCAAATCAAAAATGGAGACGCATTAAAACCTCAGTTGGGGAGCGATGCTAACGAGACCCTGAATAGTCAGTTGAGGTCTTCGGTTATTTTTTCCCATAGTCAGTCCCATAGTCAGTTCATGGCTCTCCCCCCTTTTCCCTGAACCCCCTGTAGTGTGCAGATATGTGTGTGTGAGAAAGAATGTGTGTGTGTATGAGACAGAGAAGCTTCAAACAAGCTCAAAATCAAAAACAGATCCAGACAGAGGAGCAGGTGTCATACGATGGCAAGATGACTGCAAATGACAGAGGAGGCACAGCATTTCCTGTCGAATCCAAATCTTTTGTGTTGTAGTTTGAAATATTGATCTAAATAGAGATCAGGATTATGAAGGATACTAAAAAACATTTTGTTTCTAAAAATGTTTTTAAATGAGATATTTCATATACTTTTTAACCATGATATGTGTGTGTGTGTGTGTGTGTGTGTGTGTGTGTGTGTGTGTGTGTGTGTATCCCTTAAACTGTGGGGACTATATGTTCCCTTTTTTGGCCACCGTGAGGAAAACAGCTCTTAAATCACACAGAATAAAGTATTTTAAATACGTAAAAATATGTGAAATGTGGGGGTAGCACGGTGGCCCAGTCGGTCGACTCACAGAAAGAAGGTCGCTGGTTCCAGCCCCGGCTGGGTCGGTTGGCATTTCTGTGTGGAGTTTGCATGTTCTTCCCGTGTTTGAGTGCATGGGTTTCCTCCTGATGCTCTGGTTTTCTCCCACAGTACAAATAATTGAATAAACTAAAATTAGCCGTAGTGTGTGAGTGTGAATGTGAGAGTGTATGGGTGTTTCTCAGTGTTGGGTTGCAGCTGAAAGGGCATCTGCTCATAAAATATATGCTGGATAAGTTGTCGGTTCATTCCGCGACCACTGATTATGGGGACTAAGCTGAAAAGAAAATGAATGGATAAATGTGAAATGTGATAATAGAAATGTGTGTGTGTGTGTGTGTGTGTGTGTGTGTGTGTGTGTGTGTGTGTGTGTGTGTGTGTGTGTGTGTGTGTGCAAAATCATTTAGTCACACTTTATTTTAAGGTACAACTCCTACTATTAATAAACTATGACATTTGCCTCAATAAACTCATAATTTGCTGTTTATTAATAGTTATTAAACGTAGTAGTTAGGTTTAGGTATTAGGCAGGATTAGTGATGTAGAATAGGATCACGCAGAATATATACTTTATTTAAAAAAATACTAATAAAAAGTCAATATCTTACTAATAGACAGGTAATTAGACATTAGTTAATAGTGGGAATTACTACTTAATCTAAAATGTTACAAAACATTTATTTGAAACAAAGTTTTTGCAGCATAATACATCATGTTCAAATGTATTACACTGAAAAAGTGATGCAAGAAAAAAAAAAATTATGTGTTGAATTTAAACAAACAAATTAAATTTTGTAATGTTAAATTCAGCCCAAATAAATAGTTTACAACCACTTAACGTTAAAAAAATTTAAATCCAAGGAATCATCTTTAAATAATTTTTTTCAGTGTACTTTATTCTTATAGTAAGTATATTTCATACAGCATGGATAAATTAAACTGATTAAACATATTTATTCACAAATGTTTAACATTAATAAAAATAATAAAGGTTTCTTTAGCACCAAATCAGCACATTAGAAGGAATTTAGGTTTATCTTGACTTTATAGGAATTATACACTCAAAAAAAGACTTTTTTTGATTGTTCTAACTACTTGATTAAAATGAGCTGAAACAACACAATTCTTGATATTTCATTGGGACAACTTAATTGTTTTATTTTCAATCCACATAAATGTGTTAAAAGTGTTGTTAACTTAATCGATTTGTGTTGGGACAACATGAATGAATTGTGTGGAACCCTGCATTTTTTCCAGTATACTGAAGACAAAATGGCAAAATTCACATTTTCCAAAACGACAATAAATTCAACAAATTCGACTGTTAAAATGTTTATATACTGTACAGTAAAAAAGAAAAAGAAAAGAATCTTTGAAATCTGATATGACATTTTAAATTATTATGCTTTAAAAGGAAATTTATCTTTCTTTGCCCTAGTGTGAACACTGAAGTGAGTGTGTGTGTGTTTGTGTGTCTTTCTCTCTCTCCTTTCATTCCTTCCCTCCGGGGGAGTGAGCAGGTGTCCAGTGACCCAGGAAGAGGGAGACACGGGTGGGCATGCGGTGAAGCGCATCCCTGGCTCAAATGTCCCCTGGAGACAGAGGACAAAATATCCCTCCTTTGTTAGCGGCCCTCTCTCGCTCGCCCTCTCCTTTCCTCTCTCCCTCTCCCTTCTTTTCTGCTGCAGCAGGACACATTGTGCTCAGGTGTTTCTCCCGACCCCTTCTCCATTACAGGATATTAAGTCCAAAGAGTGAGAGCGGGCAGAAACGGCTGCTCTCTATGCCGAGCCGAGGGTGTCTCTATGCGAGCTCCTCTCTCAGTGTACTCTCTAATAGAGTTTAAGGGTGAACTTGGAAATGTGGGACCAGAATTGAGATCCTTTCACTAGAACCGTGTCTGACAGAGCTACACACACCTCTTTCACTTTCCACTCTTGGCTTCTGGTTGACGAATTCCGCTTTTTCCCCAAATGGAATTAACCTCTGTTGCGTTTGAAGTCAAAAGGTAGTGTCGTGAGTGTCTGCGCAAACACAATCAAGCTCTGAGGCGACAAGCTGAAAATTCTTGAAAGCCACAAATGACTCCATCTTGAATTCGGCAGAGAGGGGAGTCCGAAAAAAAAAAAAAGCCAAACACTGTGTCAATCACTTGGACACACTTTCGTCCATGGTGTCGCCAGGCACATGTAAACAGGAAATATTTTGGTATGGCTGGAGAGAGCTTTTTTCAACATTCATGTCAAGAGGCACTGACTTGGGAGGACACAGTAGCTGAGGTTAAAACGGAAATAAACTTTTAAAGGAGTGAAGTGAAACAAACAAAGGACAGAAAGAAAATACTGTTCTCCTAGTGGATTCACTAACACTGTCTGCAGCTGTCTCTTGTTAGGAAATAAAGCCACGACAACTGCAACATATGCCACAATTCAATCAGACAATTAAGGGAAAAACCCACACACACTTATGTTATGTGTTAGCAAAATAAATAAATAAATAAATAAATAAATTCAAAACAAATGCTCTGAAAAGTAGAGATTTGCCTGGAGAGAAGGTTTAAAATATAATAGGCAGCTATAGAAAAAGACAGCTCAGTGGAGGATAAAAAAGTCACCAAGTTATTAAAGTTATAAACTAGTTTACATTTTAAATCATATCATATTACAATCATATATTAATATAATGACTAATGATAAATTAGTCTATATTCTATTGTAATAATAACAATCAGTGTTGGGGGTAACGCATTACAAGTAATGTGAGTTACGTAATAATATTACTTTTCTAAGTAGCGAGTAACACATTACTTTTCAAAAATACAGTAATAATATTTCAGTTATTTTTTTAAAAAATGTGATGTGACTTACTTTGTAGTATAGTTCTTTCTCTTTTTAAAAAATAAATTGCTGAATTAAAAATTGTAGTCTTTTGAATTCCACATGCAATAAGAGAATTCAGAAACAGATAGAAAGGAAGATGGCAGAGCCTTGTACATTACTTCGTGGAAAATTCTCATTATTTTGAACACATAGAAGAAAAGAAAAAAAAGATTATCTGAATGGACACTGATTTTACTTTTTAATAAGACAAAAAGTACAAAAGTAGCAAACATACTGCTTTAAACTTTCATCAATCTGTATATACGGCATGTATAGCTCTGGGGTCAGGAAGTTCTCAGAAGATAACATTTTCCTATCTTCATTTTGTGATTTTTTTTTAAAGGTAAATGAAGGTTATACAGTGTGTTGTTAATTGCAGAGCTCATCTATTAAAAAAAAAAAAAAAGAAGAATCAGAAGAATCAGAAGAAAAACAAACATGCAAGTTCTGAAAGAGAAGCCTCAGCCAGGTCAGAAAAAGTAACACAAAAGTAACCCAAAAGTAACGCATTACTTACCATAAAAAGTAACTAGGTAACGCAACTAGTTACTTTTTTGGGGAGTAACTCAATATTTTTATGCATTACTTTCTAAAAAATCTTTCCCCAACATTGATAAAAATGTTATTAATAATAATAATAATAATAATAATAATTGGGTAGGGTTGCAGCTGGAAAAGCATTCGCTGTGTAAAACATATATATTGGATAAGTTGGCGGTTCATTGTGCTGTGGCGACCCCTGATTAATAAAGGGACTAAGCCGAAAATAAATTAAATGAATAATAATAATAATGATAATAATAATAATAATAAGTTGGTGATTCATTCCGCTGTGGCGACCCCTGATTAATAAAACGAAAAGAAAATGAATGTATGAATAATAATAATAATCAAAACAATAATAATAATAATAATAATAATAATAATATGTTGGCGGTTCATTCTGCTGTGGCGACCCCTGATTAATATGACGAATAGAAAATGAATGAATAATAATAATAATATTTAAATGATGCTTCCTCATAAATTTAGGTCAATCACTGGAGTCTTCGAATCTAAGTGAAAATCAAATGCTAATGAAATCAAAAAGTTGGTTGCTTTGTTTTATATTAAATCATTTTAATTCCTCTCCAGGCCCTTCTGGAACTTAGTACTTAGGCACTCTTAATACGAGCTCTGGGATTAGAATATTTTATATCTAACTGTCTAACTTTAAACACTATTTCTTTCTTTTACATTTGATATGCATCAGTGATCTAAACATACACACAGGGATTCTTTTACAACAACAAAAAAAAACCCTTCATTAAGGAAAGTGAAAATATAATATGCTCATGTTGGAAGAGTGCATTCATTGTTGTGGTCATCAGAGATATGAGAGTCACCCCACACATTCATCTCATAATGGAAGCAAATATAACAATCCTACACACTCAGCGCTTTGCTTCCCTTAATTAAGCCAAAAGGTGTTAATGAAAGTGATTAGATAAGGTCTTCTTAAAGGTTATTTACACACAACACCTGTTAGTCCGAGGAATATTAATAAATGAGAATAAGTGACAGGAGAGTATGTGAAGGAGGAAAGAAAATGAACGATTCAGCTCTTCGCTCATATTTCCGTTAAAATGCCTGTCCTTTAGCTCACCGTCAGCAGCTTTAATTCTCAATTCAATTCAAGAAAAAAAAAAGTGGAGGGAAAAACACTCCTCCATTTCATTCTCGATTGGACCTGAAAAGAACAACAAGAAAGCAATCTGGGATTTTAGTGTGAATAAAACTCTAATGAAAAAAGTATGTGAGGCCGTGGTGACATGTCCCGCTCTGGGAGAGTGGCAGCGGAAGTGTGGCATTGAGGCCCAGAGGAAGCCTGTCACCTGAGCATTCTTTGAACCATCACAGCTGCTTTGTGGGAATGAACGACAGCACCAAAGAAACAGAATGAGAGAGAGAGAGAGAGAGAGAGAGAGAGAGAGAGAGAGAGAGAGAGAGAGAGAGAGAGAGAGAGAGAGAGGGAAGGAGATCGACGCTCCCATCACTTCTCCAGGTTTCAAGCATGATCAAATTTGCACTTCAAACCGCTGGGGCCTGTTAACCAGCCATTGTGTGTGTCCGCTCATGCGAGTGGAGCATTCCAGCGATGGCTAGGTAAGGTCTCCTAGCGCCTGACACAAAGGCAGACCTTTGATTGGGCCACTGGAGGGTCCCCTCAGGCCCCGGCGGAAGCAGTGGTATGGGCGTAAAGAGAAAGAGAGCATGCAGATGTATTGACTTTACTCTGCTAGCTATAGACTCTCCGGCCAGTGATGGACAAAGTCAAAAGAGTTGGAAAATGGTTGTGCAAGAGAAGTGTGCATAATCTATCAGTTTTTTTTTCTTTTATATCCTGTGTTGGAAAATCCATCTAAAGCATTGGAACATGGTAGCCAATTCAAGCTAGTTATTCGAACATCAACCTTACTTGCCTAACATTTGAAGATTTAATAGAAGCAGTAGGTTTAAGGTAATCTAGTAGAACTGTAAAAAAATACAGAGTTTTATTTTAGTCTAGCGGCACTCTAAAAAAAGTTTGGTTATGTTTTGTTTATTTTTAAAACCCTACACATCCTGCTGGATTAAGCCTCTTGCGTCAATCTGTTGAGTTATTTTCCCAAGGCTGGGTAGTTATTGGGGTTTGTGCTGGGTTATTGGCTGGACGTGTGCATAAGCTATAAACATTTTCTTTTATAGGAAATCTGAGTTGAAAAATTCATTGTAAGGTTTGGAATTGAATGGGGATTTGATCATGAACTGCTTCCAAAAAAAAAAAAAGAAATAGATTTTTATGGAAAATGTTTGTTTTTCATAATTGCTCTTTGTAATTGACTGTTTTATATTCAGAGCTTGTTCATCCTGAATAATGCTTTAATAAAAATAAATGAATAAATAAAAATCTTTTTTAAGATGAGAGTACTGTCATACAGAGAATCCAATTATTAAACAAAAGTATATAAAGTTGTAAAAATGTAAATGAACAGAAGAAGAAATAGGAAAAAAATAAGCTAAGAATCATTTTGGAATCAGATTGTGACCCCCAGAATCATAATCGGATCAGATTGTGAAGTCCCTAAAGATTCCCACCCCTGGTTGAAATCGAGTGTTAATGAATAATATTTGAATAATTTGTTGATGAATATTTGAATAATTATTAATGACTCCTTTTGTTTTATATTTGCTTGCATTTATTAATAAGCATTCAAGTTTCTAGTAATTCTTTGTGATTTTTAAAATTTCCAACCTATTTTGAGTTAATTTGCTGTTCGTTTTTTACTTTCACTTTTTTAAGAATAGTTCTGTTACATATAGTAACCCAGCATGTTGGGTAAAATATTTCCTACACAATCAGCTTGGTTAAAATAACCCAGCATGTGTCCTGTCTAATATTTACCCAGCAATGACATTCCAATCGGGCTGTTTCTAATGCAACCATTTCTTACAGTGGACTTACACCTTTGCTTCTTAGACCAACTGGAAAGCATCCAGATTAAGCAGGATTTTCCAACATAGTAGAGGAAATAAAATGCTTTTATTCTGTTCAAGCTGGCTGAATCTGGACTAAAAGGCTGCATGTGGCCCTAACGTGGCTCCACTTACCGTTCTCACTGTCTGATTTGTTCTCATGCTCGGTGTCAGTCAGGGTCAGGGCTGAGTTCGAGCGGCTGGACAAGCAGGAGTTGCGGCCAGACTTTACACCCCTGCCCCAGAGGCGCATGGCACGTTCCGGTGACATCACCCCTTCATTCTCAGTGTCCACATCTGAGCCTGCGCCAACGGAGTAGCCGCGGTGGGGGAGGCCCATCTCTGCACAGAAGGCCAAGCCACGGCGTGTGGCTGGTTCGCATATTCCCAGCTGTCTCAGGTTGAAGTTTTGTCCTGTAAAAGAAAGAGAGAACACACTGGGAATATAACGACACATGTTTACTACACAAAGAACAATCTACATATGTGAACACAAATTTGCATTGGTAAGAATATAAAACATACAGTTGTTACCAAACTGAATTTGAGTTCAGTGAAAGAATGAGTTATTTTGTTTGTATTTCAAAGTGAATGAGTAAAAAAGTAAATATACTATTCTGTTTGATAGTTTGAAGACATTAAAACTTTTACTCAGAATTGATGAAACGAACTGATCACAAATAAAAAAAAAAGAAAATTGCATAGGATATAATTTTCAAAAATATACTTTCCGTTTGAACTGCCAAATAAGTAAGGAATCCTGAAATATGTATGGTAGTTTCCACAAAAAATAGTTCAAAGAAATAAAACTGTATTCAACTCTGATTTCTTCAGTGCCAATTCAGCATAATACACACATTTCTGAGGAATCATATAGCACTGAAAACTGAAGTAAATTATGCTGAAAATACAGTTTTAGCATCACATAAATCATTTTTAAATATATTGAAAAATGTTTTTTTTTATTGTAATAATATAGTTAATATGGTGTGACATACAGTACATCATAGTTATTGAGAGAACTGTTAGATTCCCAATTGAAATGAAGAAAAAAAAATATTGTCAATTATTAGGAAAAATATCAACTGAAAGATATGCAAGTACATAATTAATTGGGAATATGAATGATTGAATGAATTAATAAATGCATTAAATAAATATCATTATTATTATTTTAAAATGTTGCTTCTTCATAAATTCAGGTTAACCAGCCACAAATGCTTGAACATATTACAAAATACAACGTGACTATCGGGGCGGCACGGTGGCACAGTGGGTAGAGCTGTCACCTCACAGCAAGAAGGTCTCTGGTTCGAGCCTCGGCTGGGTCAGTTGGCATTTCTTTGTGGAGTTTGCATGTTCTCCCCGTGTTGGCGTGGGTTTCCACCAGGTGCTCCGGTTTCCCCCACAAGTCCAAAGACATGCAGTATAGGTGAATTGGGTAAGCTAAATTGTCCGTAGTGTATGTGTGTGAATGAGAGTGTGTGGGTGTTTCCTAGTGATGGGTTGCAGCAGGAAGGGCATTTGCTGCGTAAAACATATGCTGGATAAGTTGGTGGTTTATTCCACTGTGGCGACCCCTGATTAATAAAGAGACTAAGCCGAAAAGAAAATGAATGAATGCAAGTACATAACTAATTGGGAATATGAATGACTGAATGAATGAACAAGTGCATTAATTATAATGTATTAATAATAATATTAATAATAATTTAAAAATGATGTTTCTTCATAAATTCAGGTTAACCATAATACCAACCCCATATTACAAAATATAACAATCATACACTAAGTGACAAATAAATAATAACTTTTATTCAGAATTGCTGAAGAAAATTGATCATTAATAAATAAATAAAAAAAGACAATTGCACAGGACATAATTTTCAAATATATACTTTTTGTTTGAACTGCCTAACAAATATCGAATCCTGGAATATGTATCATAGTTTCCACAGAAATATTTAAAAGAAACAACTATTCAACTCTGATTATCAAAATGTTTCTTCAGTGCCAAATCAGCATAATACAACAATTTCTGAGAAATCATGTAGCACTGAAGACGTAAGGAGTAATAATGCTGAAAACTCAGTTGTGGCATCACAAGAAAAAAAGTAAAATAGATTAAAAATATATATATTTTTTTGTTTTTAATTGTAATAATATAGTTAACATGGTGTGACTTACAGTATTTCATAGTTATTGAAAGAACTGTCATATTCACAATTAAAATGAAAAAAAAAGTATTGTCAGTTATTAGAAAAAAATATTAACTAAGGTATTAAAATTAAGGTAATTAAGGTATTCAAGTACATAATTAATTGGCAATATGAATGATTGAATGAATTAATAAAAACATTAATTAAATATTATTATTATTATTATTATTATTTTAAATTATGCTTTTCGATAAATTTAGGTTAACCATAATACCAGCCACAAATGTTTAAACATATTACAAAATACAACATGACTGACGGGGCGGCATGGTGGTACAATAGGTAGCGCTGTCGCCTTACAGCAAGAAAGTCACTGGTTTGAGCTTTGACTGGGTCAGTTGGCATTTCTGTGTGGAGTTTGCATGTTCTCCCCGTGTTCGTGTGGGTCTCCTCCGGGTGCTCCAGTTTCCTCCACAGTCCAAAGACATGCGCTATAGGTGAATAGGGTAAGTTAATTTGTCCGTAGTGTATGTGTGTGAATGAGAGTGTATGGGTGTTTCCCAGTGATGGGTTGCAGCTGGAAGGGCATTCCCTGTATATGCTGGATAAGATGGTGGTTCATTCGGCTGTGGCGACCTCTGATTAATAAAGGGACTAAGCCGAAAAGAAAATGAAGGAATAAATGAACATGACTATCATACACCAAAAGACAAATAAACACAAATATATTACATGTATTAATATTTGTGCATTACATTGACTTTCAGTAAAATTCATCAATCAGTGTAATTATATTTTGATATATTACATCTAAACAATCATACTGAAATGCAATCTTAAACACAGTTCACACGCACGCACACACACACACACGCACTTACAATGCAGCAAGCATTTCAAGCACAGTAAGACGTATTCCACATGCCCTAGTTAAGCAGAGGAAACAATCAATCAAACAGACACTAAAAAGAACTCATTTAATGTTCTATTTTGAAGTCTGACTGCTGTTTTCTGCGATTATGTCTGCCAAGTGCACTTTTAGTATCAAGAGAATGACAAATAAACGAGAATTCTGTAATTCCCAGGACACTAGAAGCTCCATTCCAAAACACACACAGGCCACTGTAAATATACTATATGAGCACAAGAACAGTGAGGCTTTTTTCTTACTGGAGGGACTAAGAAAAGCCTAAGAGGGCTCAATATCACTTGCAGGCTGGACGTCATGGTAAGTGCTTCTCATTGTGAGAGTCTTTCTTATATGTGTGTGTGCGTGTGGGAGTTCAGGTATTCTTTGTTGGCCTGTTCTTTGGGGTGGGAAGAGCCCATAGAGTGTTGGTAAAACACAAGCTGACAGGTAAATGGGCCTTGCTGGCATCTGGGGAGCCATTTGGGGAGTGTCAAGCTCTGAAAAAAATCCACGGCTCCAAAGAAAGGGAAAGAGAAAAGAAAAATAAAGCTGTAAATTGATAGCGCAATCTATCTTTTTTTCTTATTTGTTCCTTTTTTTCTTTTGGCATGGGAGATTGTATCAACTGACCCAAAAGTCAGACAGGAAAGCTTCTGTAAACATACACACACACACCCACACACACAGACACACACACACTACATGGGAAGGCAAGCTAACACCCCATGTGTGGAACAAAGAGACTATCAAGTCTCATCAGACAGTCAAATATCCGCAGACTTAGCAGTCTGTTCCCCAAAGACCAGCAATGCACTGCAAATGTGAGTCCTGATCGGTTTTTGGAACCACAGATATAAACCCAAGTTACCAGAATTTCTCTCTCCTGAAGGATTGATATACTTGGCTCCCTCAGTGATAAAATAAACTAATATCTGGCAAACAGACACTAGGTGGCATTTTTTCTGTCAATTTTATCACATGAATAAATTAGCTTAAAATATAATACAACATATAAATATAAAATTATACAAATATCGTAGTATAAAATAAACTGCATATACAAATTATTTGTAAAATAAAATATTTAAGGGAATGGAGAATTGTTTCTTTTATTCTGTAAACTACTGATGATACTGTATGTCTTCCAAATTTATAAAACTAACAAAACAAGATTTTGAGTATTTATTTTCATAAAATAACACAAAAGTGCCATGTTTTTAGATGTCTCATAAATCTAAGACAACACAATACCAATGTTTTACTTTACTGGAATAACCGAGAATTAAAAATCACAACAAATGAAAACATTTGTTATTCTGACATAAAAAAAATCTAATAATTAAAATAATTTATCAGAAATTTTAAAAGAAAAGTTTTCAAATATATATACACTATCGGTCAAAAGTTTGGGGTCATGTTTTAAAAAAAATTAAATTATTCTGTTCATCAAGGTGGCGTTTATTAAATGTAAAAAAAGAGATAAATTGTTAAATGTTTATTCATTAAATATTTATTTATTACTTATTGTATGTAGTTTCAAATTAAATTACTACTCCAGTCATTATTGCTTTTATTACTATTACCATTAATAATAACAATATTAATAATAGTAATAATAATAATAATAATTATAATTAATATTAGAGTGATTTCTAAAGGATCATGTGACTCTGAAGACTGGAGTAATGGAGCTGGAAATTCATCTTTAAAATCACTGGAATAAATTATAAACTACTTTTGAGCAGTTATTTTATAGTGCAATAACATTTCACAATTTTACAATATGTACTGTATTTTTGATCAAATAAATGCAGCCTTGGTGAGCAGGAGAAGCTTGTTTTAAAACATTTAAAAATCATACTGACCCCAAACATTTGACCGGTAGTGTATATGGTATATTTTTCCTGAAAAATACTCAGTTTGCACAATTTGATTCTAACCTGGACTTATCTAAAATTCTCTCTCCAGAATGACTGACTTGTATACTACTAAAGTTCCCTCACAGACTGACAAACTAAACATTTTAGTCAGGGTTTTATGCCAATAAATTAATTAAATACACATGAAAATATAAACAAGTTTCTAGAACAAAATTTAACGAAATGAATGAATGGATGAATGGCATATTGTTTTAAAGCAGCTATTCAGACATACATAATGCTTTATTTTTATAATATCCTCATGCTATAGTTGAACTTAGCAAAGTAGAGCTGTCTCTAAAACAATGTACAAGCAGTTTTCTAAAAATGATGTTACTTTATGCTAGCAAAACATTTGCACATGATTTGTCTGGAGGAAAATGTGAGCAAGCAAACAACTTATAGAAAGCAAAATGATAAAGTACAACAGAAATCTAAATTGGAAGAAGCAAGGCACTTTCATAAGAAGATCTATTATCTTCCAACTGGTACAAAAATATATATAAATATATATATATATTGTTTTAATACAGAAACAAACTGAAGCATTTTTGCTGAGGATGGTGGGCAGTCACTTGACTAATTATTATCCTGTAGCACCACGTATGTTCCCAGGCAGCCCTAGTTGTGCTAAGTGAGCTTGAAAATGAGCTTGAAAAATCTGTTTCGCAGTGAGACTGATGATGTTTTCTCTGTGCACCTTCTACATGGATTTTGGAAGGATGCAGATAAACGGCAGCAATTAGCCGTGAGAGGGAACACCGCAGCAACACGTCTAAACAGCCAGTTACACGCTCTTTAAAAATGTTTTAATGAACTGACTGCAGTCTCTTGGGCTGCGCAAAGTCTCAAACTGAGAGGAAAACCACTACTGGAATGAAGGATTATTTATATGTGTGTCAAGCCGGCACAGCCAGACTAACAATATGCATTGCATTTTCGGTAATCAAAACTGTCATATTGTTTATTCTAAAATGAAGTTTGCACCATTTATAGGTGCTATAATGATAATGAAAAAAAGCATCACTTCTAGCAGGCTGCAGTCTTCAGTTGTCCAATCATCATTAGATAATTTTGCAATTAAAATCTAATTACTTTTCCTGTGAAATGACTGAGCTTGAAGTGAGCAGGTGTCATTTCAGACAAACTGAAAGCAAATAAAAAAGAGAGACTGCAAGCGGAAATGTGGAATAGACAAGAAAATGCAATAGTGTGTTAGCACTCAGACCAATACTTTTAGCACTTTAAATTTGAATGATTTCATGCATGTCTTCAGGCTGTTAATATCTGACTTCAAAGGCAAGATGACCAACACTAAGAACTTTAAGTTGAGTCATATTTTAATATATATTAGAAATTAAATTATGAAATTACTCTGTGTAATTGAAGTGCAAAACATATTAATATAAAATACTGCATGTTAATATAAGATCAATTTAATTGATAATAATAACACTGATGTAGTGACTGCAATAATAAACATTTTATAATTACTTGAAACTGCACAAATTACCATTTGTATGGATATTTTTATCCTTGGTAAATTTAGGGAAATTGAATGCAATATGACGTTCAGTACACGCAAAATAATAATAAATGACCATACATATTGAACAAAATGATATGCTGCTGGGCTAAAATGTGTAAAATAATTTAACTTAAAATAACAACAATAATGTATATAAATTCATACCAAAAAAATAATTTCTTTAAACACATTTATAAATAAAAAAAAGAATCAACCAAACTAAAAAACAAAACAAAAAAACTAATCAAGTTTTGACGTTTAAAAATAATAATACTAATTATTTTACAGATCATTAAATCCAAAATTGAAAATCTTCACGTTGAACAACGTGAAAGGACTTTCAACTTAGCAGCCGCTACGACTTATAATTCATTTCCCGTTCTTTTTGTCTGGATCCAATGATTCCCAAACTCTGTATTCTGTAGAATTAGTCCGTGGAGCAGACTGCATTCCATGGAGGGAGCTTATCTGCCATGGTGATAGGTGTGTGCGGCTCCAAAAATACTGAGGCCTGAAAAACCGCAGTGCCAGAAGAAAAGAGGAAAAAATAAATAACTTCCTCAGATTTTCTGAGAACCATATATATGGCTTAATAACATTTGCTTTTAAACAGATCATTTATTTAGTCATTTACAGGCAGACCCTAATCAGTTTTAGTGGTTCAGATGTTTTTTAAAAAGATGTCTGAAAAGTTTTTGAAATGCATTTTGTTATATAAAGAAGATAAAGAAAAACAACTTTTTTATTTTAATTTGATACTAAATTTAATTAATTACATTAATTTGATTAAATTAAATAAACTACATCTACCATGCAAGCACTCTGAAGTAAATATATGCCCGATACTGTTAAAAATGAAAGCTAATAACGTTTTGACGTTTAAGTGACTCCAATTATTTGAAGCTATAGAATTTCATGTTAAAACAATCACTGCACATTTTATTAGGATGACGATAAAAACGGAAAGAAATGGAAAAGAAAACCATTGATCCCCTGCATTAACAGGAATTAATAAGGGCTATTAACTACAGAAATAATCGGGGTTCCACCGAAGTTCAATTAAAATCATATAAATTCCAAATGAACACCAATTAGTGTAGATGAAATTGTACAGGATAAGATAATTGAGCAATTACGGCTTTTCTGCTCAAATATTTATGAAGTGTTAATTTGAGTTTGAAAGCAATCAATGAACTGGTAATGACCTTTATGGAACTTTGTAATGGAACCGAGCAGCGGCACTTCCCAGCGAGGCCGCATTATTTCAGATCTCAGTAATTCCAATCTGCCATTGTTGTGTAATGGCTAATTAACAATTTCAGTTCGCCTGCCTGGTCCTTTCTATGCCACAAATTAATTATCTAGGTACAGCTTATTTTTTGCAGTGGTCTAAAGGCTAAAAATATATCACTCGGGAGGAATTAGTTTCATGACGAACGCTGTTGCGTGCCAAGGTTAGGGCTTGAGACTGGGTTAGGTGACGTCTGCAGCGGGGTGATTATGGCAGAGTGTTGAAGACCGTGTTGAGGCCGGAGTGCAGTCTCTCAAGAGCTCAACGGTGTCTGCACTACATCTCTCTCTCTCTTTCTCTCTGTGATAGAGTGGGCTATCTTGCATAATGGTTGGAGGCAGGCTGCTCCTTTACCCCCTGCTGTAATCTGGTGTCACTTCCTGTGCTTTCTAAAATAAACACACTCAACAGACAGAGCCTCTAGCACTCCAGTGACTGATAACAGCTAGGCTGACCTTCAGCTTAACACAACACTTGCGTTAAGGGCACACAAACACTCGGCGCTAACCTCTACAGCAACACAGACCATCACAACACCTATGGAGGAAAAAAAAAATTGACCCAAATCTACATTTGTGCTCAAAACTCACCTTTAATGGTGCATATACTGATGAAGCCTTGCACAAGAAACAAAAAGAAAGCAACTCAATGAATGTGAGGGAGTTTCTAAAATAGCGGCGGTGCGAATGCTAGCGGACCCTCTGTGCTCATAATTAGTAATAAAACTGTGGCCGGGCAGGGCACACTGCAAACTTCAGAGCAGTGCAATAATGCTGTTTATGTTTTTTATGGTACCATTCATTATTGCAGATGGGACACATGGGCATATGTTCTAAGGGAACTTCGGATGTGAAAATGAGAGGCTGGGTTGAGGGGGTTTTGGTTTTCGCTAATCTGAAGGAAATGCCTTATTTCTTCACTCTGTCGACTACACAAGTAGCAGAGCAAATTTGGGGTCCATAAATCTGTCTAATTTGTTTTTGAATCTGCTTCATTTTTCAATCAAAAGTAAGTAAATGTTTTCTCAAAGAAAGCGCACGGTTGTGCCAAACCAAACTTAATTTCCTCTAATTATGTGTAATTATGGTTGTGCATCCCATATATTATTAGCTGAGTGCGATCCGTCCAAGAGGGCATACTTGGCGTGTTTTTAGGCACATGTTATTTCCAGTTTGTGTCATGTGACCTGTGGACTGGGTGAAGTCACGGGGGACTCACCTTGGCGGCTATACTCGTCTGCCTCTCGGTGGACCATCTCTTTGACGTGGCCTCCGTAAAGCAGACGTGAGGAGTCGTGGTCGAAGGCCTTGAGCGTCTCACTGGAGCTGTAGGACTTCTGGGTGGGCACGCGGCAGTCCTCGCTGTCGCCCGATGAGCCCGTGTAGCGGCGCTCTTTCTCTCTCCTGCTCTTAGTCAATGAGCAGTAGGGCCTGCGTTCTTTCACATCCATCCTGCCCGCATGACGCGGTGAAACACAACGCGGCAACCAATCGGAGCGCTCGCTCGCCACAGGCTCTGCCCAACTGTGAGCTTACTGTTGTCTACCTGGAGAGTGAGAGGAGGGATTGGAAAAGAGAGACAGAGAAAGAATTTTATTTAAAAAAAAGTGTAAACTAACGGTCACAAAGCATTAGGCTGTACACTTAATCTTCACAGGATTCACAAATCCTTTCCACCTTCTTGGACTGTCGGGAGATGCCGTCTTTCAGGAGACAGTGAGAAAGAGTTTCCTTCAGCTTGCATGTGTGTGTGTGTGTGTCATTCATTGAGATTTTGATTTTTAAACACTTTTTTTCTTTCTTGTTGTTTGTTTGTTCTAATTTACACACACACACACACACACTTCTGTGAATTTTTGACACATTTTTTCCTCATACTATTATTTATGTATTTGCTTGTTTCTTTACTGCCTATTAAATTATACTGTGAATGTATATTAACGTACAACTGTTCAAAGATTTTTCAATGAAAAACTCATCAAGTTCATCATTCATTTGATACAGTAGTATGTTCATTGTACAGTGCTCAGCAAATATAAGTACATCCATCACAAATCTATCTTTTAAAACCATATTTTTTATATGAAGCTATACAATGTTATATTTGTGCATATACAACATTAGATTAGTCAGTACTGAAGCCAAATCTGGAGCTTATCTAACAAAATAACTTAAAACGATAACGGTCCAAAAACTAGCACACCCAAATTTATGTTATAGAAAAATATTAAATAAAAATTTTAAAAAAGTGTAAAAATCAAGAGAAGCAAAAAAATGGAAAAATGTAGTTAAAATTTTGTAGATTGTAATTTTTTTTTTTTTAAATTTGCAATATTTTGCTTGAATTAAATTTTTCTATTTCTAAACATGTTTGGTGACTAAAGTATTATTTTAATAAATATATCTGTTTAATATTTTGTTTAAATGCACCAGAATACATTACCTATATTCACTGAGAAATGGATAAAAATATTCAGTTTCCAAATGGGGTGTACTCTACGCTGAGCACTGTAGCTTACTCAAACTATTAATTTATGTATTTGCTTGTTTCTTTACTATCTATTAAATTGTTCTGTGAATGTATATGAACATGCATGTTCAAATTTTTCAGTGAAAATGTCATCAAGTTTACAATGCATTTGATACAGTGAATACAGTAATACTGCTAAATGTAATATTTTAAAACTTTTTTATTATAAAAAATGCATTTCATTTTTGTGATTAACTTAGTTTTCTATGCATATTTGCTGGTAAAAAAAAGCACATTACTTAGAATGCAAACAGCTTTGGGGGTTAACAATTTTGTGGACTTTTTTTCAGGATTCTTTTATAAATGGGATGTTTAGAAGAGCGGCATTTATTTGAAACAGTTACAAATCTGTAATATTTCAAAAGCATTTGCAGTCAATTTAACCCTTTAACTGCCTGCTCTACCAAATGGTTGACCATATTTTGACTGTTTTAAATAATGGTTTACACTACACAGCATTGTTGGTTTACAAAAAAATCAAACAAACATAATCTGTTGCACTACTACACTTGATTTTGAGTTTACTGTAAAAAAAAAAAAAAAAAACATGTTAAATGAGTATTTAGTGTTCAAAAATGTTTTATTTTATGTTTTTAAATAAATGGGTCTTACACTTCAAATTTTTTATAGTATATGTATTAAGTCCGGTACTTTTACCATAAACCGACATATCTACCATTTGGTAGAGGTTAATATTTGAGAAATTATGGGATGTTTTAGAAAAAAAAAAGCATTAAATGTGTTAACTAGCAACCTTAGGAGTTAATTTATTTTTTCTTGGTGGGATAGGTAAAGGGATATACTTGATGCACAAAAGTACACAACTATTTAAAACAAAATCTAACAAACAGGCAAACAAAACAAGCAAATCATTAAAAAATGTGTGAAAATGTTGTCATAAATGTCCAGCAAGTGCAGTTTTAGATAAATAAAACAGTTTTTCTGTTTTCAACAAGACTGTTACTGATTTCCATAAAAATAATCATGTTTTTGACTAATTATGTATGACTGTTTTCAATTGTGTCCAAGAATGTAAATGCAACAGAAGTGCATTTTTATCTTTTCAGATCTCAGTGCTTCATTATTGGTGCATGAAACACTGCAAAAAAAAGTCTGTGCAGATGTACAGTATGCTAATCTGTTTGGTTGAGAGAAACCACCGCGGGTCTGGTTTGTTTTGGGTGTTCATGAGCTTAAGAGAAGCTGAGAGGTCAGAACAGAACACTCGTGAGGAGAAGGAGGTGCTGTCAGTTAATTGATGACCACTCTTTGTCGGCCTGTGATACGCCAAGAGTCACAGATAACAACGACACAGTCATTAGAAGAATGAAATAAAACACCGGAACAGTACATCCAAAGCGGAAGGGATTGGAAAAAGGAAGTGAGGGAGGGGAAAATAAGCAACAACCTTTCATTAAACCCTGCCAGCAAGAATTAATAAAACCTACCTAAAACATCCTGGGAATCAATGAAGGAGAAAAAAATGAAGAAACAGAGAGGGAAAAAAAAAAAAAAAAAAATCACACATTAATGGGAGATGGTGGAGTAATAAATGATGGTGAGGGCCCTGGGGTGCGTTTCAAATGTTTATTAGTCCAAAACCCTCTGCTTCTAATTCTGGGTCCAGATAATCGCTGTACTTTAATTTCTTTCTTGGCTGGCCCTTTTTTGGAGCCCTCCCAATATGCATGCTTTGCTTTTCATGCTCAAACATTTTTTTTTAGCCTTCCTCTTTCATCCACTCTCTCTAAGAGGCGGCGCTCTTGAATTCTTTTTGTATGCGGCATGCGCAGATATTTAAAAAAAAAAAAAAGCTTCCCTATATGGACAGGAGATTCAAGGGGCCCAGAGAAATACAGGGTTTGGATGTTTTACTGGGTGAAAATGGTTACTGGTTAATTCTATGTTCGACGTTATTGTGTCAGACAAGAAAGAGAAGACTGAAAGACAGAATACAGGGTTAATCGCAGGGTCTCTTAAGTGTGAGGAGTGTTTTGAGGGCTCTGTTGCTGAGTGAAACGGCAGATAGACTTTTATGGTGCTTCCCAGATCAATGCTCCTATTGGTTTGTGCTGAAAATGGGCGTGAACATCCTTGATCTAGCATTAAAGATGTAAAGGTAGACTTTTTTATATTTTCAGCAGGTACATGTTTATGTTCTGAGCATACAAGTTTCATGTGGCCATGAGGATATATATTGAACTAAGAGCATCTACACACACACGCACGCACGCACGCACGCACGCACGCACGCACGCACGCACGCACGCACGCACGCACGCACGCACGCACGCACGCACGCACGCACGCACGCACGCACGCACGCACACACACACACACACACACACACACACACACACACACACACACACACACACACACACACACACACACACACACACACATCGTACAGTATGTGTCTGTGTATGTGTGTGTTTACAGTGTGTGTTTGTTCTATAAATATCTGATAACGTTTAGTTCAAATTTCTATCAAAAAATATAGCCAATTAGAGTTGTTAATTTTTATTTCTTTCAAAAAATTACACTTGGTGAGAATAACAAATATTTTTAGCTGTCATTTTGAGTTATTTAACCAAGTACTGGCTTCTTAACTGTTCTGAGGTTAAAACACTGTTATTGTGTTGTCTAAAAATAAATATAAACTAAAGCCTTTTTAGTATTTTATGCAGCAAAAAAATCTATCAATTAATGAATCAATAAAAAATATCTAATGAAGAATGTCATCACTAGTTTACAAAAAATAAATAAATAAAAAATAAACATTTCATAGCTTTCAAACACACACATATACACCCACGCAAATACACTCAAATATACACAAACACAGACACCCACTCACACATACACACACACACGCATGGACGCACAAGCGCAAGTACATCCACACGCAAGCACGCACGCACGCACGCACGCACGCACGCACCCACACACACACACACACACACACACACACACCTTGTTTTATATCCAGTTAATTACATTTTTTATTGCCAAACCATATGACTACCCCCTAACACAACCATCACAGAAAAATTTAAAGGGCACCAATGATGAAAATCATCTTTTGTAAGCTGTTTGGACAGAACTGTCTGTACGTATAGTGTGTCCACTGTCAAACTGGAGTGATATAACACAACCAGTCTCTTTTTTGTTTGTTTCCTGATGTAAAAATAGGACCCCAATCCCAGTGATTTTAAGGCAACATAATGAAGGAGTGCAGTTTTCCCCGCTCACCAAATTAACTGACAGGCGCCATGTTTCTATAATAACATATATACATGTTGTACAAAGAACATTTTTTTTGCAAATAAACTGGGATTAAAATATCTGTTCTAACTCTATGGGATTTAAAACATTTTTAAATCAGAGCATGTTTGTAATAAAGACTAAAATCGCTATGGAATTCTTAGTCGCTATAATCACCACAGCCGCATGGTGTCAGTAAACGCCAATATGTGTGTGTGTTTGTGTGTGTGAGTGTGTACTGCAAATGGCATTTGTGTGAGACTCATCATTTCAGAAAGGCTTGAATAAACCACCACAAATACATGAAATAAAATTACTTGGTAATTTTGACTAACAAGCTGTATTTCAGCTCCATCCGTGTCTGTCTCTATCACTGACTGCTGTTTATCTGCTGTAATGCAGGAGAAGCAGACACACGTGGGAACGGTGGGCAGGGAGAAGTAGTTCATCTGATGGGTATTCTGAGCTTAAACTTTACAGACACATTCTGGAGACACCAAAGGCTTATCTTGTAAAATAGGTAAAGTATGTGCCCTTTAAAACACTATTTAAAAACAAACAAACATATTTATAAGCCTCTTTAACAAGTGGGTACCAGGATAACTTCACCAGTCTGTTATCATTTTATTTCACTTTATAATAAAGACATTTATCAAGTATACACAGTAGATGCACTAGTACACACACACACACAAAGAGAGCGAGAGCATATTGCTCTTCAAAGAGCAAGTATTTTTCCTTTTTCAGGCCCATATGCTGATGTCACTGTGGTATGAATTACATTGTTACCAGAAGTACCACTTTTTATTGACCATTTATCTTCTCACCACCATCATAACTAGCAAACCTTCAGAGATATTTATTAGAGCCTCAGGCACCTAGTGTGGAAACGTATAAAATTATTTATTGTGTTGTTAAATATAGACTAAAAAGATGAAAATGACAAAAGCATGCGTATTCTTACAATGCTAGAATCATCTCAATAATTAGATTTAATCTTTTTTTTTTAAATAGAGAAGATTAGAAAAAAAAAAACTAAAAAGGCTAAATATGTTTCCTTATCAGCTGACTTGACAAAGAAGACTTTTGCCTTTGAGGAATATGTGCAGCATAATTATCTGATTCTTTTCTGTCTTCATAAATGAATTAGGAGCAGCTGATCAACTGCATTATTGGTAATTAAATTCTTAATTAAAAATCGCTGCGGTTCAATGACTAGCACCAAGCCTTAAATAGAAAAACACTGACATCACTAATATGGCAAACTGTTACAAGAGGTTTGTTAAGGTAATCTGAGCATTGTATTGGCATGGGAGTCTAAGAGAGAGGGAAAAAAAAAGAAAAAAGAAACTGAAGGATAGTTTACATTTGCAGTCAGACGGAGTGAATGTTAAATTATCAATGAGGATATATTAGTATGTCATGCTCCAGTGGATACATCAGCAGTAGTGTCCTGCACAAATCAACCAGTGCTATTTAAACATTAATAATAAAATAAGCAAAAAAAAAAGCAAACCCAAGCATCAAAATACAGTTCAAATCATTCAAAATATGTTTGACTTGGGACTGCAGAAATAATGACAAATTGTGTTTTCTAACAAAGAAGACAAGAATAATATTTACATTATGCATCTGGACGGCACATGCTGAGCGTCTGACAGTTGTTATTAGTTGCTATTGAGGGGCAGCATTTATGATAAAGAGCATTAATGACGGCTCACAGCACGACTGCAATCTGAATTTGCCTTGTTTGTAAGAACAGAGACCTCAAGACTGCTAGAGGCGACAAGACTCAACCACATGAACCTGAAAATCCACAACTGTCGCTGTCCTAATTTGTATGTTAATATAACAAAAAATATCCTCCTCAGCAAGCTGCAGCTGATGTCCTTCCTCCCTTCATTTTTATCTCTTAACTATTCAAACAAACACAATCCAAAACTTGCTGTCCAAGACTCTGAAACACTTGCATAAGCAACAGCACTAATCAGTGCACATAGTGTGTCATTGTGTGTTTGCGTTTAACATGTAAATATCTAAAATGACAGAAAAACTAACTTAAGCAGCCGTTACTCTGATTTTCACTGTCACATGATAATTTCCGAAAATATTAAGATGATTTTTGTGTTTAAGAAACATTTTGTCACCTTAGAATTATAAGGTTCTATCTGACATTTTTGTCAAAATTGAGTTATTCACATATTCTTATTAAATGACAACTTATTTACAATATGTGATGTTTTGTTTTTTTATAAGTTGGTTACAATTTAAGATTTTTTATTTAAAAAAGAAAATCTACAAAGTTGAACTTGGCTCTATAAGCTTCTTTCTGTTAGTCAATCAGCATTTTTTAATGCACGCACGAGGACCAATCAGGATCAGCTTTCTTTGTCATTACGCCGGACTGCTCCATTGACATCGGGAAAAACCAGAAAGACAAAATAACACAAAATCAGAGTCAACTAAATAATGCACCACACAAAATTGAGAAGAAACCGAAACTGAAAAGATGTGTGCAAATGTAATTATATAGAAGCATTTTTTGCCCTTGAGATGAAATGTTATATTTTACATTGTTAAAAAAGCAGTTATTAAAAAATGTAATATATTAAATGTGAAATATTTTTATTTGTGTATATGTAGTCAGTGAAACATTTTTCAGTGTTTATTAAACTCATTGTCTGTTTTCTTTTAAAGTCTTTAAATTTGATATTAAGCCTTGAAGGACAAATACTTAATTTAATTCATAGGGCAAATAATCCAATAAATATAATTCAATAATTCATATAAAGGATTAGATTTAATAAATATTAAAATAATAATTTGATAACATCTGCACTGGACAAAATACTTAACCCAGCCTTGTATGATTAATTTAAACAAGAAAAAATATTCATCCTAAAACATTAAATAAATGTTATAGAAAGCAAAAATGTAACTTTCTCAAGCATCAACATATTGTTACAACACCAAATTCTATACATTTTTGATTCTATTTCTTGAAATGTAATGCTTTAATGAATGATCTGCCAGATAGAACCTTATAATTCCAAGTGGAAAATGACTTTTCAGAATTAGAAGGTTCTATCTGCATTTACCGTGGTTTATTTATTTGCAAATGTAAGAGAATTCTGATAATTTACATTTGTACATGTAGGGTCTCTGTCATGTTAATGTATGAAAGAGAACTGTTGCACACATATTGTTTGCTATATGGAATGCAAAAACTTTGAAGCTCAATATCTGAAAATCATTCAGAACGCAGATAGAACCTTATAATTCCAAGGTGACGATTTGTTATATTTTCCTAATATCTTAACGTTTGTGTGGTCTTAGTTTAATTTTTCTGCATATTCCGTCTGTCCTAAGGGTAAAAAATAACCCAGCTTTACCAAAGCTCTAAAATAAAGCAGCAAAATTTATTTCAATCTTCAAATCTATGTTGCATAAAGAAACAACCTCATCATTCATCTCAAACTCTGTGAATGTCTAGATTTTCCCCCTTTACTGTGCTGTATTTAATCAGTGGGATATTTAATCAGTGGGCACCACTTGTTCTTTACTGAAGTAAAGGTTTATATTTTCTAATGCAAAAGGTATCTGCAGAGGTGTAAAAGGTTTTTAGAAAGACAGTATTATTCCGTAAAAATTAAAAAAGCGTGTGGGTGGGTGTGTGTGTTGGAGTGTGCATGTGTGTGCCTGTAGTTTTAGTGGTGTAAAAATGTTTTTATAGTTTTACACTCAAGATAATCGTTGATTGCTATGTATGTGTACAGCCTTCATGAAAATGGGTCATTTTTTTTCTAATATTGGGGGAAAAGAAATTTAAAAATGATCAAACTTCAAGAAAGAACATTATTTATTTGTTGTTTTGCTGTTAAAATGGTCAGGTTATGCATGTTATTGTTATGCATTTTGTCCAGGGTTCTTTCATGAAAAAAGAACACCCTAAAGAACAGTATTTATTTGAAGTAGTAGCCATTTGTAACATTTTAAAAGCATTTTCACTGTCACTTTTTGCCTAATTTAATCCATCCTTGCAGAATAAAAGCAGAAAAGTCTTACCAAAACAAAATTAAACGAAATGAAACAAAACAAAACACTCCCAAACTTTTTAAAATGTTGTGAACGTACATTTCTCAAACCTGTGAAGCCCTTGCATAAGAAACAGCCCTAATCAGTGTGCATATGTCATTGTGTGTTTGTAGAATTAGTCACTCAGTGTTGAAAGAATATGTGTGTGCTTGCCCGTGAGAGCGGATGCAGAAATCAAGTCAAGCAGAAAAGTAACACTTGGCTCAACAGGGGGGATTTCAGCTTGAACCTGCTACAGCCCAAGATGAATATGCACTGCTTTCACATGTGCAAATGTGTGCATTGGTGTTCCTGTATGTCTGCACATGTCCCTGTTGGCTTCATAGACGACCTCAGTCAGTGCCAGGTGACCCGTGTGCCTGTGTCTGTTTCATGTGTGTGTCTGTCCTTTGTGTGTGTGTCAGGCACGTGACTACAGACACTGTGAGGAGACAGAGATTTGCTTGGAAAATTAATAGAAATAACTGTAACACAAAATAGAGGATGCAGCAATAGATCTTCTGCTTTTTAGACACTATAAAAAAGAGATGACCTATTGATTTATAAAAGTAACATTATGTGGGTTAATCTGAAACAAGGGAGGTTAAGAAATTGAGTTAAATCCAAACACGTCCTATTCTTATGCCCCATATGTTGATGCATACGTCTCCAAAACCCAACAGGTGAACAAATCTAAACTTGTTTAAATAAAACAAATATAAATATGCATTTAATAAATAATACTGCCAATAATAATAACATTATACAAATGCAAATTGTCATGAAAAACTGAAAAAAGCCACTCCGAGGTAAAGAAGGCATGGAGGTAGTGGTTTTTATGTAGAAAATAATAATTTTTGTAACATTTTAACCTTAAATTTTTTTTCATATGTAAAGATATGGGTGTATAGGTGTACATCCTTTGTGTATTAAGCGATATGTAAGCATTTGGACTCATATAGGTGCATTCTGTGCTGGACTTTAACGCTGGCTCTGGTGTTGGTAAATGGCGTGGTCTATTTCAGTTCCTCAAAATAGCAACGAACCAACAATGCACCTTTAACACGCTTCCTTTTTAGACCAGCACACCCCTGAGTCCACAAAATGGCGCAAGTGGATTTTTCTATTTAAACAGCGTGGTGCAAAACGTGAAAATTACAGTTGCGCTGGACTCAAAATAGCAACAAATCGCGTCCTACACGTCTTGCGCCTTATTGCATCGTTTTTTCTCATGTTTAACCTCTATTTATTGAGGACACCAACATTTGACCAATGTCATTTTCAACAAATTCGTGAGTACCATTTTATTTTTATGTCATTGCTTCACATTACATGCATTTACTATACTACTTCCAGTGCATTTTACACTATAATAAATATGTATGTATTAAACCTGACATTTTCAAGTATATAAAAAAAAATCAATTAGGAATTATATAAACTTGTTATAAATTTTTATATTAACGAAACATTATCTTTAAAAACTTGAATTTGAAATGTTCCCTTTCTTCTGACTCAATGCACAGGTTAATATCCTTATCACAACAGCCAGGAAGAGAGAATGGAAAATAGAGAAATGATCAGAGTGAAAGCCAGCTAAATTACCGGCTGAGCACACTTGAAGATGACTTCATTCGGAAGGTTAAAAAGCAACTAAAACGAAAAGGAGAAAAAATATATTCCTGTTCCGTAACACTGCCAGATCTCCCATCATTCTCAACAGCTTGGAAACATCAGCTGGGCATTTCCACTTTTATGAGAATTTCTTCTCTCCATCTTTCTTCTTTTTTTGGCCGGTGGGAGGGTTGTAGGTTTATGTTTTGCCAGCTTGTATGATATGAAAGCTCAAAAAGAGAAGAAACACAAGCCAGACCAGCACAACTGTGTCCAATATAAAAGTTAAGAGCTCTGTATGAAAGAAAAGTGAGAGAGTGAGTGAAAAAGTGAAATAAAGAGAAGGAGTTTTGCAAATTGGGATCAAAGGAAAGACAAAGTTAGTGTTAGCTGCTGTCGAGATCTTTTGTTTATCCCACAAATGCCATCATCAAAAAAGCAGCTTTTCCCTCCTGCCGTTAATCTTTCCTATGACTATTTGAATTGGTGAGATAAAAGGAGTGAGGAATTAACGAAGAAAGGAAGGAATGGACAGGAGACACTAAAAGAGGGGAATGAATCAGGTTTGGAATGGAAGTGACCCATTTTCCTCTAGCAAGGGATTACCTGCCTAAACACGGCTGCTCTTTTCCTTTTTGTCTTGTTCCTTCTTTCCCATCCCAGGACTCCTCTGTTGAGGAATTGTGCTGGGCTGAACTGGACAAGACTGAAACTGCTCATTTGTTGTGTCTTTCCCACACAACGCTTTCATCTGATGTAAAAGTTGTAATGTTCAGACACGCAGTACTTAAATGTGAAGGTATTTGATGAAAAGAATCTGAAGGATTGTTTTCTTTGGCAGCTCATTAAAAGTGGAAAAAAAAGAAGAAGATGCGTCTGGCTTTCTTTTATGTTTGCCACCTACATAATACATAGATATGCAAGTTACTTTGGTCAAAGAAAGTGAAAAAGATAAAGTTTAATTGCAATTAAACCATTTGATGTATTAATTATTCTATTACAATGGAAAAAATATTTTTACTTTTAAAGATCTAAAGTTATTTTAATATATTTGAATAATTAATTTTGAATTAAAATAGTTTTAATATATTAATTTAATACATTTTCATATATCTATATATATATATATTCATATAATATATCTATATATATATATATTCATTCATTTTCTTGTCGGCTTAGTCCCTTTATTAATCTGGGGTCGCCACAGCGAAATAACCCGCCAACTTATCCAGCACATTTTTACGTAGCGAATGCCCTTCCAGCCGCAACCCATCTCTGGGAAACATCCACACACTCATTCACACTCATACACTACGGACAATTTAGCCTACCCAATTCACCTGTACCGCATGTCTTTGGACTGTGGGGGAAACCAGAGCACCCGGAGGAAACCCACGCGAACGCAGGGAGAATATGCAAACTCCACACAGAAACATCAACTGACCCAGCTGAGGTTCGAACCTACAACCCAGCTACCTTTTTGCTGTGAGGCGACAGCACTACCTACTGCGCCACTGCGTCGCCTATATATACATACATACATACACACCACCGGTCAAAAGTTTGCCGTCAGTTTACTTTTCTTCATGTTTTTACAATTTGTACTCTATTTTTGATTAAATAAATGCAGTCTTGGTAAGCAGGATAAGCTTATTTTAAAACATTTAAAAGTTCTAGTGATCCTAAAATTTTGACCGGTAGTATATATATATATATATATATATATATATATATATATATATATATATGGATTTGCATTTTTTTTTTTTGTACAATATATATATATATATATATATATATATATATATATATATATATATATATATATATATATATATATATATATATATATATATATATATTGTACAAAAAAAAAAAAATGCAAATCCAACAACAAAAAAAGTTACCAGTGTAATGATGCAATCAAAAAAACAAACAAAACAAAGACAACAACAAAAAAAGAGGCACAAAGAATAATGACTGTGGGAGCAAGACATTCAGGCCACATGCTAATAATCTGCGATCTGTTAAGAGACAGACTCAACAGCTTGAGCTCATCAGACACACTCGCAATGAAAAGTTGGAAAGAAACACAGAAAGAAAGGGTGTGAAAGACAGAGGGCGAGAAAGCGAGAGAGAGGAGCAGCGCAAGAGCGTTTTTCACCCAGCAGAACACCCAGACACTGACAGTGAGGGCTGGTAAAATTGGAAACAGAGGAGCTATCGATGTGAGAAAAAAGGAAACGTATCAAGGTAGGTAAAGGGGGGTGGGGTTGGATTTTACAGGGGTTGACAGAGGGTCCTTGTGGAATAGGAGGGTTCGATGCGGCTGAACATGGTGTGAAATTGAAACTTTTGGAAGGCGTTGCAGCCGAGCAGCCACTCACCGTCGCTACATAATCACCGGAACTGCAGAGGTATAGAAGGGGAGCGGCTTCAAGGAAAGTAGCCAGAGAGTTCATTTCCAGCCGGCCGAAATGAAAGCTCTGCTCACCGAAGACTGGTCAAAGATAATATGCAGTGGCCTGGTGGCATCAAAGCAGGATTTGCAGTAACTCCTGAACGTGGCACGACTTTTCTTTCACATTCTTCTTCTCTGCTGTCTCTGCCTGAGAGTACGAAGGCATCATTAAAATGTTTCAGTTCAAATGCTTGTCACTCTTTGCTTTTAGAAACATTCAAAAGCGCGTCACAGCACGACTCCTCACGTCACTCTGCCATGGTGCCCTATGTCAAACGCTCCACGCCAAACGTGCAAGAATGACAGGGAGTTCAGTCCCATCTCATTCCCAGAGAGAGAGAGAGAGAGAGAGAGAGAGAGGAGAGGAGAAGAGAGACGAGAGAGAGGAGAGAGAGAGAGAGAGAGAGAGAGAGAGAGAGAGAGAGAGAGAGAGAGAGAAAATGCAAAGGCATGAAGGACTGTTTAATGTGTGTGTGTGTGTGTGTGTGGGGGGAGGAAATAGAGAAAAGAATGAAGAGGGATGAGTGTGAGACGGAGAGAAAATGAAATAGAGCGCCGGTCTGTTAAACATCGCTGATCACCCAATATAAACGACATCATTCCTCTCAACAAATCGCACCCAAATGCTTTCAGCTGGAAGTGTTTACCCTCTCCGCCGTATATGTCTCTCTGTTCTCAGTGATTTATGCTGCCTTGTGGTGATTGGCTGTAGGTTTGAGCTGCCACGGTCAACAGGATGCCACCCAGCTCCAAATTGGAGAAGCTCGTTCTCTAAACTTCGTCATTAGCAGCTCTAATTATGAACAGCCTTCAGTGAGACCACCGCTGGCACATTTAAACACACACACATGCACACCTGGATTCTGCGACACATTTGAATGTTACAAACGCCTCTAATTTAGCCTTGAGACTTTCGGAAAGCTTAATGACATTCGGATACTTCCATCTCACAAAATAGGTATAGCGCAGCGTGAGCACTGCTTTAACCTTGGTTGCCAATGGTTACCATTTATGTTGATGGTTTGGAATCTGGCATGTATTTTTTCACATGACAGATCAGGTGATTTATGTTTACCCCCTGAGGTGATCTGTTTCATTAAACTTATGTGTCTATGTTTATGTCTATGGCATGTCAGAACAGACAGCAGAATATGTCAGTCAGAGGACGTGTGAATATAGGACGGCGGTGTTGAGTGCTAACTGAAACCTGAGCTGGTGGGACAGGCCTCTAATAAATTAGCCCCGCTTCTTTAAATCTATGTCGGGTGTTTCAAGTGGGGCCCAGTTGTTTCCAGATGGCGAAAGGCTGGGTTGTGTGTGTGTGTGTGTGTGTGTGTGTGTGTGTGTGTGTGTGTGGATGGCGGTCAGTGGGTTTTAGTGAGGTTATGGGGTGAGTCACAGCAGCTGCCCGAGATACAAAGAATGGTGTGACACTCATGGCTAATTCAGATGAAGACGAGACTGATATGTGTGCAGCATACAGCGACACAGAAACCTCACCAGCTCATGCAGAGGTCACAGACCTCATAACTGTTCACACTGTCAAACTAACAGCTCAAAACTGTCTGCAATAGTAAGTGGTAAGAGGCTATTTTCACCAATTCTTACCACAATTACTCACACAATGTGCTTATTCTATATTTACAGCACTTTGAGTGACATAACACTATACACATAAAAATACTATAAGTTTAATTTTCTTTACATGATATTATTTAGAAAATATTGTATTAATTTCATTTTTAATTAATACTTGATTTATAGTAATCTCAATTTTGACTGAATACAATTACAATTAAATTTAAATTCTGCCATCCCTTGCTCATCAAAATGGTTATGTTTATATCTAGAACCCAAAAATACATATAAAATAGACTACATACTTGTTAAGGTAATCTATATGAATCAAATTGGATTTTATATATGAAATAAGCAAAGTATTCTTTAGAGACACAATCACTTTATTTGATGAACAGATTTAATTTAAGTATTTATCACCTCATCAAATACAGATGTGTCAAATATGGTAAGCTCAACCATGCATACCTGAGATGTGAGACATCACTAATGCTTATTTTAAAACAGAATGTCATGTTAGAATTTTCTTTTTTCTTCTGGTGAAATTACTCCTTTAACTTAATTTTTTATGTATTAAATTTATTTATTAATGAATTTATGTATTCAATTGTTTCCAAGTTTACAACATGCTCTTTTCAAAATAATAAATAATCAATTGTGTTAATTGTAGAAGCATTTCAAGTGACAGCAGCATATTCAAAATACCTTCTTGTAATCAACAACTTTATGAAATCAATTGTTTTATGATCAGAGTCTTCAATCCAAAGCCCATGTCACAAGATGCACATTCATTCATTTGTTCATTCATTCGTTTGTTAATAAAATAAAATAAAATTAAATAAAATAAAATAAGGGGCGACACAGTAATGAATAAAGGGACTAAGCTGAAGGAAAATGAAAAAAAAAAAAAAAAAACTAAATAAAATAAAATAAGGGGCGACATGGTGATGAATAAAGGAACTAAGCCATAGAAAAATGAATTAATTAAAATAAAATAAAGTAAAATAAAATAAAATAAAATAAAATTAAATTAAATTAAATAGAATAAATAAAAAATTATAATAAAATAAAATAAAATAAAATAAAACAAGGGGCAACACGGTGATGAATAAAGGAACTAAGTTGTGGGAAAATTAATGAATGAAAATAAAATAAAGTAAAATAAAATTAAATTAAATAAATAAAAAATTATAATAATAAAATAAAATTAACACGGTGATGAATAATAGGACTAAGCCGAAGGAAAATGAATAATTGAATAAAAACAAAACAAAATAAAAATAAAAAAATAAAATAAAATAAAATAAAATAAAGTAAAATAAAATAAAATAAAAAAGGGGTGACACGGTGATGAATAAAGGGACTAAGCCGAAGGAAAATGAATGAATGAAAAAAAAAATAAAGTAAAATAAAATAATTAAAAAAAAATAAATAAATAAATAAATAAGGGGCAACACGGTGATGAATAAAGGGACAATGCCGAAGGAAAATTAATGAAGGAATAATTGAATGAAAATAAAAAATAAAAAAATAAAATAAAATAAAATGAAATAAAATAAATTAAAATAAAATAAATTAAAATAAGGGGCAACACAGTGATGAATAAAAGGACTAAGCTGAATGAGACTGAATGAATAAATGAGTGAATGAAATAAAATAAAATAAAATAAAATAAAATAAAATAAAATAAAATAAAATAAAATAAAATAAAATAAAATAAAATAAAATAAAATAAAATAAAATAAAATAAAATAAGGGGCAACACGGTGATGAATACAGAGACTAAGCCGAAGGAAAATATAGAAAAAGGTTTCAAAAGTGTTTTCAAAGTTGTCATAAACGAACCAGTTTTGATTTTTCAACGACTCTTTCACCAAACATGACTTTTTTTTGCTTTGTGTGAAGAACATTTTAACAATCTAAAGAACCATTTTTCCATTATACTGTGAGCGCCTTTTTGGAAGGGAAAGTTCCCATTAATGTTAAGGGTTCATGCAAATGAAACAGCTTAATTTTTAAGACTGTAAGCCTGCTCCTCGAACATGTCTAACACAGGGAGAGAGCAATGAAACAGAACTTTTGCCCGGGAGCATCACTGAGCTTTTGGAAGCACTTGTCTCTCACTCCCTCCTCTCATTTAGTGGTGGCATAACCCAGTCATCTCTGACACATCAGCCAATCTGTTAAATGAGAAAGCCATCATCTGAGAGAGAGAGAGAGAGAGAGAGAGAGAGAGAGAGAGAGAGAGAGAGAGAGAGAGAGAGAGAGAGAGAGAGAGAGAGAGAGAGAGAGATTCATCTGGTGAATCTTTTAAGAGGAGTTCCAGTAAAGCTCCATATGGCACAGAGCAGCAACAGCAGGCAACCAGGGAGGGGAGGGAAGGAGAGAGAGAGAAAAAGAGAAAAAACGCCAATAGAGAGAGATGGAGAAAGCGAAATGTGAAGTGAGACAGCAAATCATACTGTAGCCTCCATGATAAAGTCACAGAAAGTCAGCTCAAATGGTGTCATGTCAACTTGTCGAAGAGGCTACAAACAAAAATCACATTCTCTCCCTTCAAAATTCCACGACATCCATCTATGACAAAAAACCAAACACTTTTTTTGCATGCGGTCCTGTTCCGATTTCATCCGTCCTTCGAAACCCTGCTGAAGCGCACATCTTTCCTTCATGTCGTCCCTCCATGGCCGTCTGACCTGATAACCTGCCTCTTATCTGAGCAGAGCAATGAGGTCATAATTACACAAAGAGAGAGTATTAATCCCACCCAAGAGAGTTGAAGGATTAATGCCCCGATACAAGCTCCTGTTATCGGCCACAGAGAAAGAGAGCGTGAGAGATGGAGAGAGAGAGAGAGAGAGGAAGAGCCCTGCAGGAGAGAGGAGCAGGGCAGCACATTGACAGCTCCCACTATACGAGGGAGGTCGAGTAATTTAATAAGCCACTCAGGAAACAATAGGGAGGATGATCAGCACGCCAGGAGCTGCTTCGTCTGAGCTCCGCGAGTGAGAGCCAGAGGAGCCATCCAGCTGTTTCAGCCATCATACACACACACACACACACACACACACACACACACACACACACACACACACACACACACACACACACACACACACACACACACACACACACACACACATATACATACACGCATAGCTAATTAAATCATGACTATGTATTAGAATGCTTGTATTGAATGTGCAACAAAATAAACCAATTTATGACATTGATATTTTAATTATATATCACGTTAGATTGTACAACTAATTTGATCAATTAAAGTTTATAAATTAAAACTATAGCTGTCAGTAGTTGAAAGGTGAGAAATAATGATTTTAATGAGAATAAAAACTGACAGCTTTAAAACAACAATAATAATGATAGTAATAATAACAATAAAAATATGCCAATTAAATAAGGCTTGTTTGAGGCAACTAAATAATAAACAGATTCCGTATAAAGCACAGGGATCAGAAAAGAAGATTTGAGTTATGAATATTTGCCTTCAAATTAGACTCTTAACAAGATCCAGACTGAGGTAGAGGATGGTAAGGCAGGGCTTTAGCATCATCTGTATCTCAGTCTTTTCTTTCCTCTCGGGATAGTGATCAGAAGAATTAGCTTCTATTTTTTTTTTTTTTTTTTACTTATGTACGCAGAATAGAAGAAGAATATAACTTCAAATATAAAAATGCAATACTTCATTAAAATCTACAACACACTTTCAAAGATGGAAAAAGGAAATGATCTAAGCATGAGTCTTGCCATCTTGCATTGCTATGCTGAGGTAAACAAATTTTAATTGAAATATACAGCAGCTACTTACTTTTATATGCGGACTTAGAAGTGGTCATATCTGAAGATAAAATATAAAATACTGCATTGGCTGAAAGTAGTAGTCAAGCAGTCATTAGTCCCCATTTTTACAGCACACGCTCATTGGAAATAAAGGATTCAGGCTACATGTTTGTAAAGTAGCAAAGAACATGCATTTGACTGCAGTTTTTAGGTAAATTAATAGTACTATTTAGTTTGATAAAACCAACCCAGGCTCATTCTGAAAACAGATCGTGAAATATGTGCCAGGAGCTATTTTTTTTGCAGTTTTGTTTTCACGAATCCACCAGAGGCCGCTGTGTACGCATTTGAGATCTCAAATTTCTCTATTAAGTGCCATTCGAGCCTGCTCTTCTTGCGTAAATCCACCAGAGGCCGCTGTTGACTGACTGACCGACCAACCGACCAATCCCCCCACCCATCCCCCTTCCCTAAACCCAATCGATAGTGTTTTAAAAAGCACCGATTGACTAGTTCCCACCCACTTTCCTAAACCCAACCCACAGTGTTTTGAAATGCAATACAGAAAAAGAAAAAAAACCCTGATTTTTACCACATTTTCAGATTTCACCACATTCTCACTCTGTTATTTACTTGCTTATTTTATTTTTTGGCTTCTGTTTTTGTCTTACCTGCTTTCTGGAACCGTTCTTCGTCAGACTCAAACCCCATCATCAGGGTCAACTCCTCTCTGTGTCCCAAGTCCGCCAACGTACATGGCGAGCTAACTGGACAAACTGGTAACAGCGGGAAAGCGTCTATACAGGGGTAAGTGGTCAGCTGCTAGCGCAAAAAGGAACGGTGTCATACTGCCCCGTAGCATGCGTTTTAAAGACGAAATGCAGCCATGCATACTTCTGGCTACATAATTCATGATCTCCAGAAATGGTTTTATCTATGCTTTCAGAATGAGCCTATGTTAAATAAAAGTATGGGTTTGCATAGTTAAACTATTTTCACTGAGCTAGGCGATATGTACGAAAACCCCACCTTCTCTTGGACATGTACATGAAGGATGTGTATTTGAAACACAATAAAATGTACCCTGAGTAACATATTTTAGATTCACAAAAATGCAGAGAGCACCCTCTAGTGGATTTGTCATCTGAAATGTGCAATCAATAACGTACACGTAGCAAAGAATTTTAAGTTTAGCAAAAATGCAGACTGAGACACGTAAGCCTGGGCTGCATGTTTCTATTCACATCTGTAGCTGGTACTGTCTAACTGTTATGAAAGCTAGAAGGCACTCTAAAGTGAAAGCTAGAATACGCTCAAAGATTTCCAGAAGCCAACAGCAGATCTGAGAGAGAAAAGTACCAAACAAATGCCTCTTAAACAATTACATAATTGATCGCTCTGTAGCAACAGCCAGCGATTACACAAGCATTACAATGTCAGAAATAATGCCTTAACTACCATTTTACTCTCTCTACAGTGTATTAAAACAACAAAAATAAATTCAAAGGCAAGCATTTAGATAAAAATAAATAAATAAACAAATAAATATGACAGTAATGTTTTAAAATATAAAACAAAACCTAAACAAATGCATTATTATTTAAAGGTTTGGGGTGAGTAGGATTCCTTTTTTATATACAAACTGATAAAATTAGCAAAAGCTAAAGGAAAGACAATCATTTAACTCTAGGTAGCTGCTGAAAATTCATCGTTGGATTTTCAACATACTGTAGACTTGTTTGATAGTTTAAAAAATATATATTTATTTTTCCCTGTGTGAAGAGAGTTAAAACAAGGTAACATAATACAAAGGGAATCATTTTGATATATTTTAACTACAATGTGTGAAATATAAACATAAAAAATAATGTTTAAAAATGAAAACAGTAAAAAAATGTAGATTAAAACAACTAAACTAGCGTATTATATGAAAACCTAATGCAGTATATTATATTAAAACACTATCATTCAAAAGTGTGTGGTTAGGGTTATTAGGGACAGTATCACGTGACTCTGAATTGAGTAATAGCTGGTGAAAATTCTGATTAATTTAAAACAGCACTGATTTTTTTTTTCAGACCAGTAGAAACATATTGAGTAAATTATAACTGACTAAACATGGAAGGCCAAAAGAATGACTTCAAGCACTCCACTCATATGACCATCACCCGTTCTGAATCTCAGTAATAAAATCACTATCAACACCGCTGTCTCTTTATTCTGATTAAAAGGAAGTCTTTTGAATCTTCGTCAGACCAATTGCTCGTCCTGTTTCCAGAAATTCCCTCAAAAGAAATAATCTGTTTGGTTATCGAGCATCACTTGTTGATTTTCAGCACACAGACAGGTTACAAGACACACAGATTGTCATGACAACGTTAACATTTACTCTGGCTCTGATGCAGCATTTGATTTACAGGAATGAAATAATTTGTAAATAATTTTGGACACTAGGAGCTGAAGTGGGTCAGAGCCAGCATGTTCAGACCTGCTTTTAAGCAGCATTGCATCACAGGATTTTGAACTTGCGCAGAGCAGCCGTACATCAGATGACTTTGCTCAGGTGGACGTCATCAGGAAGGGTGATTAATTGGCTGGATCTTGGTCCTTTGCTCTCTCTTTCTCTCTCTACTGAGGCGGTGGGGAAGAGGGGCGGAGGAAACATGGCCTTTCACAAAGCAGCCATTGATTTCTGCACCCTCTGCTCTCACTGATAGTACTAGGTAGCAACTTTCAACCGTGCAGTTGCTGGACAATGGTGGGATTGTCGTGTCTTGGCTGAAGGCTACTGTCTACAGTATCAGACACCGGTTACCCTCAGCCACTCTCAAATACAATCTGGAGCCTAAAAACAAGGAGGAGGGGGGATACACGTTCCACAATCCTCTTCTAATGGTACACAAGAGAGGTGACTCTGTGGCTTCTGGGAAAAGGGGACAAAACCTTGGCTGGTGCAAAAAGAGCACTGGCAAGGCATCAAAAGACATGATGCAGAAATACTTCCTCTAAGAGGAAGACAATATTCCTGACCTACAAGAAGGTGTGACGGTCTGTGGCCTCAGAGATACAGACCATCAAGAGAACACTTTCATAATGTGACAAACATCTCTGCTTTCCTTCGCTCTCACTTGATGTTTTTTTTTTTTTTTTTTACTCCCACGCACCCAGCCTCTCATTTCTTTTTACGGACACATCAAGTGGCATTTCAGGGTGAGGGTTATTTCAATTACACAGACATAATACAAGATCAGAACCTTATGGACAGAATAATCACGGCATAACAAAAGCCTCTCGGCCTAGAATAATATACAGATTAGAGCCTATTATCAGATAAAGTTGCCCTTTGCTCACCCCTGAACTTCCCGATGCCTTCCTCTGGTCTTTACCTGTCGTCTTTTATTGATGGGGGATTATGCAGAACAAAGTGAATTGTAAAGTTTCAGAGAAGCGTGAACGTGTAGAAAGTTCATGGGCACTTAAGTTGGTGTGCAAGGAAAGAGATTAAAATTTCTTTCTGTTTGATTTGTTTTTGAAGCAGGCCAACTTCAGAGAGTCGGCGGAGAGACTAAGTGGAGACGTAGAGCGGGCCGGTGCGTATACTGGATACTTTCGGTGGTATCAAGTCACAGATATTTTGAAAATATACAATTTCATGACGCCTGCATTCCCAGTGTGCAGGAAGCAGATTAGGATCTCAGTCCCTACGGTCTGATGAGTGTGTAAGCGTGTGTGTTGTGGGACTAATCAGCATGCATTTGGCTGGTGTGATATTACCAAAGACAAGTCTCAAAGCTGTGTGCTGATAATGTCACTGACAGGTAAGGTCAAAAGCACACAGAGCTGAGAGCTCACACTAGTTTGTTTTTATACCACAGCGGGGACTTTTATATCATGGCACCATTGACTTTTATGTTTAGATTTTAAGCTAATTACATCTGCTGCACCCTAATACCAAAAGTGTATCTTGTTTTCCATTTGCCGCTACATTTAGCGCCCAGTGCGTGACAGATTTTGGCATCAACAAGCTCCACACAGAGCGTTCGCATTGAGTTCGATTTTTACAACACTTTTGCGCACACTTTGCGTCATCTGTGCATGTACCTAACCGTATTAATTACCCAGTACACTAGGTTGCAACAAGCACGGTTGGGGTTAAGAAATCGCTGAAGATGATGGAAATGATAACAATTTAAAAAAATAATAAACCTAAAAAAATAAATAAATATAACTGCAAGCAGCAATTATCAGAACCAAGCGTGCCAAAACAGAAATTGAAGCCATTTGTAGATGATTTCATCTGAAATGGTTTAAAACCATAGCACATCAATCGCTTGTAATGTGACGAAATTGCTTATTACTTTTGATCAATAGGTGGCACTGTGACTAAATTGATGTGGTCACTGTGGGGGGACAATGACACACAAAATTTGGTGTAAATATGCTAAAGTCTTGCAGAGACATAGTCTCAAATTCATTTTGGCATCATGTCATCAAATTCGTTGATGCGTTAAATGATAACAGCACGATATTTATAACCCTTTTCTGGCAAAATTGAATCGAATTTGGTGAAAACCAGACAGACAGACAGTCTGATGGGAGTTCGAAAAAGTATGTTTTTAAAGAAATTCAACATGATGAAGTTTGGCCAACTTTGCCATTATTGGTATTGTTGTTCTCAGCATGACCCAAGGAATCAAATTTACCAGCTTCAATAGGCAAAATTAGTCAAAAGTTATATTCTTTAAAAAGCATAACTGGGTGGATTCATACTAAATAATGAAGAAAAAAAAAACACCCAACATTGTATTTGTCCCAAATTGAGCCAAATTGAGTTCATTTGTTTTAGTGTATTTTCTTTTTGATTCATTATAATTTATTCCCACAAGGCATCAAACCTCTATCCCCAAAATTGTACTGTGCCCTCAAAAAATAATGAAAATACCCCATACCAAGTCTCATAATGATGCATTAATGTGCACATAAAGCACAGCGTTTTGCAGGTTCAAAATGGCCGACGTCCAAAATGGTGGACATGAATAATTCGACAGCGACCGGCTCCGTATGCCACAAACGGTACGGTGATTTTATATTTTGCTATCATTTGATCCCCACAAAGGTAATAAATCCAGGCTGACACATACAATGAAAGCAGCAGGTGTTGCAATACCTCTTTTAGCAGTCATTATCAACCTCCACCGCATGCAGTAGCAGAGTGCTTCCTCTTCACACAGCGATCTATCACCAATTTATTTTGGGGAAATAATCATATTATGACAAATCTGTTTAGATTTGGGGTCTGTCTATCATCCGAGTCATACATCAAGCATCAGACAGCGTCCCTCTCAGGTCAATGGATTGCCAGAGCACTTTATTACGGGCGGCAGGACACAGTGATGTGATTCTGCCTGATTCCCCCTTCCTCTCCCACCCTTGCTTCAGGCCTGGAGTCCAACCTATAAAAGCACACTTGAGTCTGGGAATTTGCAGCTGCAGTGTTGATTTCCCAGTGCAATACGGCGCTCTTTTGTTAATATTGAAATCAACCCAACTGTTAGGGCAGCCCACATCAGCCCCGATGAGCCATTATGTTGCTTTAAAGCAAACTCTGGGTAAGAAGGGCAAGGAGTGAAATGAAATCAGTTATGGTTCTTACATTCTTGCGACAGTCTCACAAGGAGTTATCAAAGCCCTTTTCCCCCACGACTGACCTAATGCTCAACTCCTCATTTGGCTTGGACACATCATTAAGAATATGCATGAGAGCTGTGTTTTTCCCTTCTCTGGTTCTGTACTACAGCAGTGTTGTAGTTAGCTCATGAACCCTCAGGGCTTTCTGTGGGGTTTGTTAACAGAATGAAGCATGAGAAAGGGTCCTGGATAAGGACCCAGGGCAAACACATGTGGTTTGGCTACATTTTTACCCAATACCATTTATCCTAAGAAAACTTTATTAAAAGCATACACTGTGAGCAAGAGGCAGTAAAGGAGACAGAGAGTGTGGGATACATAAAGGGAAAACGTGTTTTATGGTTCAGCTTAATAGCAAAGGAATACAGTAAAACTTACTGCTATTAAATTGATTTAAAAAACAACTACTTAAACATCAACGACTTATTCAAACCTGCAGACTGCAGTAGGAAACCCTGAAATAGCAGAAAGCAGACTTGGAAGAAAAGAAAAGTTTTATGCATTGTGATTTGGATGTTTTGACAAATGCATGTAAATATGTAAATTCAAACCATACAAAGACAAAATGACTTGATCTTTTTTTTTCTTCCCTATGACTGCACTGAATGTTTACTCTTTGCATAAATTGAATAAAGAGCAAACCATTTTCAACGTGCAGCTGGATAAAGAAGTTTCGTGATGTTTATACCTCATGGTTTATTTACCCAAGAAGCAGGTGAATACGCTCATGAGGAAAGGGTCTGTTATGCTTATTTGGCTTTAACTGCTAAAGCTACACGTCACCGCAGTGTGTTACACGCATGTGATGCAGAACTCGCTGGAACGGCCTGTGATAGACGACAAACCTGCCAAGACACTTACCAGCACCTGAGAAAACAATCCATCCATTCTAAATTCACAAAAACTCGCACACTCACAGCAAAGGGGATTCTCGTCCTATGATAGGAGTCACAGGCAGCTTCCTGTCTCTTCACGTTACTGGGTATCACATGGTGTCAACAGTTTCCAGTCACTGCAGGCTACACTCTTCACGTCTCTGAAGGCACTCATCGGATATTTTAATCAGCCTGTTGCCTGTCAGTTCGCCATGATGCAGTCTTCGCCTCTGTACAGTGTGCTGAAATCATCCTTTTACACATTTCCACTAAGCTGTTTTGTGCTTCAAAGTAAAAAGCATGAATTTACAAGTTCTAGAGAGGAAGATAATTGTAGACAATTGTCTATATTGGATAGAAATTATAAAGCACAATCATACAACTAGCAAGAATTGTAAAATTCAGAATGCAATAAAATGCTTAATAAAATCACACACATATATAGAGTACATACATATACAGTATATACAAGTCAGAATTATTAGCCCCCCTTTGAATTTTTTTTTCTTTTCTAAATATTTCCCAAATTGTTGAACAGAGCAAGGAACTTTTTACAGTATGTCTGATAAAATTTCTTTAGAAAGTCTTATTTGTTTTATTTCGGCTAGAATAAAAGCAGTTATTAATTTTTTTAAAAACCATTTTAGGGACAAAATTATTAGCCTTTTTATGCTATATTTTTTTTTTCGATAGTCTACGGAACAAACCATCATTATACAATAACTTGCCTAATTACCCTAACCTGCCTAGTTAACCGAATAAACCTAGTTAAGCCTTTAATGTCACTTTAAACTCTATAGAAGTGTCTTGAAAAATATCTAGTCAAATATTATTTACTGTCATCATGGCAAAGATAAAATAAATCATTAGAAATTATTAGAAATTATTAGAAGTTATTAGAAATGAGTTATTAAAACTAGTATGTTTAGAAATGTGTTGAAGAAATCTTCTCTCCGTTAAACAGAAATTGGGGGAAAAAAAAAAAATATATATATTTTTTTTTTCTTCCCAGTGTTGGGTTGCAGCTGGAAGGGCATCCACTGCGTAAAACATAAGCTGGATAAGTTGGCTGTTCATTCCGCTGTGGCGACCCCAGATTAATAAAGAGACTAAGCTTCTTATATATATATATATATATATATATATATATATATATATATATATATATATATATATATATATATATATATATATATATATATATATCATTGTTTCATGTTAGTCTTGATAAATGTAAATTTTAATAAAAAAAATTTTTTTTTAAATAATCATTCTGCAAAATTTATTTGTATTAAAAGAAAAAAAACTATTTCTCAATTAAAACTTTTTTAAATTGATTTATACAGAACTGTTGAATTAATGTACATTATTTATGTCAAGTAACTGTAATCAAATTACCTAAACATGAAAAGTAATCCCTTACTTTGTTTCGTTGGATAAGTATTTTAATTACAGTAACTAGTTACTTTGTAACAGCCAACACTGGGTATACAATTCGATAAACGAAACAATACAAAAATAAACGAAATAAACTCTTCACTGTGAAACATCGTAAAATTGTAATGGAGTTATCATGTCAAAATCAAATCAGATCAGAATTGAGATATGAAGTAAGAATTGTTACATATAAAGTCATATAAAAAGTTGCTATCGTGAGACATGGTCACAAAAAAAAAAAAAATATATATATATATATAATAAGGAATTACCCTGGAAACTAACATCCATATCTGTGAAAACAAAATGAAAATGCAATTTGAAGTCTGACATTTACATGTGCTGACGATCCTAGCAAAGATCTGTGTAAACTGAAAACAATTGAAAACATCTAAACAAGCCCCTCGCACACTCCCGATTCGCCGAGTTGAGTTCTGCAGAGCCCCGAGCCCGCGAGCAAAGCTTAAACGTCAACAAACCCGAGCACTCACCTCCCTGACATTCCTGACGGAAAATAATCCCGCTTCTACAAACAAACACTCCAAAGGCTCCTGGCTCTCTACATACATCAACATCTAGAGAAAAGAGAGAGACGGAAAAACCTCTTAGATAAGCAGTCGGTGCTAAGCTAAGCTGGCCCTTATGATGTTTGTGGCCTGAGACAGCAGAGGGTGATGTGGCGGCAGCAAGCCTGGGCTAAGACTGTTCCCTTGAGTCATGCCCTCTTTCCCTTCACCTCATCTAAGAACCTTACATAATTCTGACAAACAAATAAACAACAGCACAAACGAGCGGCACATGCGGCTTAAGATGCCGCAGTTATAAAAACACACAAGATGATAGACGGTTTACAATCCCAGAGAATACTGTAAGTTCGTCAAGCATCCTTTAAGTGCATCAAAAAGAGGCTCAAGTCATCAGAGAGTCGTCTTTTTTTACCTTCACCCCATCCGTCGTTCCCTCCCCGAGTGTCAGCCCCCCATATGAGGAATGTAGGTCATGATACGGAGCTATTTCAATACAGGCAGATCACAGCACAGCAGGAGTGCACACACACACACACACACAATGAAAACTTCACTTACGAAGCACAGGCGCATTCTGACAGAATTTGTGAGTGTGAAAATTCGTAATGGATAAAAATATCTGCAGGAGTGCTTCACAGTGGTGCGTCATTTTGCGTTTTCCACTCGTCGACGAGCTAAAAACGGGCTCTTTGCGCTTTCATACATGTAGATTTGCCCTCGCCGTCGTCTTCTCAGGGGTGATGTCAGCTGAATAATGTAGAGGGAGCAGCGGCGTGGTTGCTTGGGAGTTCTCCTGCTGGGCTGGGATCTACGGGCCAAAGAGATGGAAATCTGGGAGACGCAGGAGCCTGACACATCTGGGCCGTCTCAAGCGACAACTGCCGAGCACCCGGGTCCTCGATGCTTCACCCCTGCAGTGTCCCGAACCAGCGAACTGAGCCCTTTATCTCCATCTCCCTTTCAGTCTTTTTCTCCGTCTCCCACGTTTCCTTCGCTCCCCGCTGCCTTGCATCTATAGGTCGGGGCGTATGGATGAAAGAGAGGATTTTACGTGGTTTTGACAACGAAAGAATGGCTGCTTCTTCTGTATTGTGATGTTTGGAGAGGTGTGTGCATGTGTATGTGTTTGAAAGCTTCCCCGAAGGATTCTCTGTTGACACTTGGTTTGGAGTTAAACTGAGAGAGTCTGGCAGGCTTGGGATTTAGCTTGAGACAAAGTGTGGGTAAAAAGAGACAGAAAGGACACATAATATTGGGATAGGCTGAACTCACTAAAACGCAGGAAAACACACAGAGTCCCTGATGCACATCTGCAAACACACCCATTTTTTCACATTTGCTCATTGTAATGCTATGACTAATACAAAATGTAAAACAAATCTGAAATTTGGGTAAAATTCTAAAGAACATGATAGCTGTTGGCATTTAAAATGAGTGAATGTTAAATGTAGTTTTGGAGGGAAATTAACAATCAATAAACACTGAACATTTGATATTACTTGGTACAAATTTATAGTAAAAAATACTATAAAAATAAAGTTTTTATACTTTAAACGTAATTATACAGAGCAAACCGGTTAATATTTTATTATTTTAAATTGAAATGCAGTTTAAATATATTCACTCCTAAAAATAAAGGCTGGGTCCTAAAACAAGGGGGTGATGTTGTGGTGTTTTTTTTTTTTTTTTTTTTTCTTAGTTTAAAGAACATTTTATGAATCTCTTTTTGCTGTAAATATTTTTTGTGTGTGTGAAATGGATGTCAAATGCTTCTCTTTTAAGTGTTTGACTTAATAATTGGTATTTAGATTAATAACAATGAATTTAAAAATAATACATAGTTATTAAAATGTGTGTATATTTTACCGATTTAACCATTGTGCATCATAATGTAAATTCTGCATTTTTAAATTTTATTTGTTGTTGATTACTTTATGCTAATGCAAGCACTAAACATTTACAGTTGCAATCAGAACAGCCCCCTGATTAAATAAAATAAAATATAATAAAATAAATAAATGGATTCTGTTTTGTTGGCAATGCTTCAAAATGTTAACTATTAAAAAATTTAGAAAATATTTTGGTACATTTGTAAAGGTTTGTCCTCATGAGCAAATTGCCACACTGTAAAAAACAAACATGACAAAACGTCAAGACAAACATGTTTATGTTGCTTTAACTTATTTTAATAAGTTAATGAGGTTTCAACAAAAGCCTTTAAGGTATTCAAAGTTAAATATTTTAGTCAGTTTGGTTGATATAAGTTGAGATGACTAGAAAAGTTAATTTGATTCAGCTAAAAAATTTAAGGCACAAGAATTGTTTTTACAGTGCACTTTATTTCTATTTTCTTTTTTAAAAAGCCATATTTTCTGTGTTCCTTGCAATGTTTTATTTAAAATTGAATGATTTATTTTTTTCATTTACTTTTGCACTTATGCATTTATTATTTTTACATAAAATTAATATTGCATTTACAATTTATATAATTTAACTGTCAAGTATTAAATAAAAAATTCATAACTATCAGTCATGCTATTTTTTATTTTCAATTTTCTTTAGCTAGAAAGGAAAAATACCCTTTATTGAAAAATAATTAAATAAATAAAACCTTAATACTATACCAAGCCAACTGTCATTTGGCCATGACATGCTCAGAGAAAAAAAAAAATTGTATTTGAATGACTGCACCAATTTCTTAGCTCCTGGTCACCTGGTAGTCGACCTGAATTCACATGGACTGATGTGACAGGTTATGTGTTAGCTTTCCATTATGCTCTGCTTTGTGCAGCAGCAAAGCCTCCCTGTACAGAAAAGCTTTACAGATCTGCTGGATATTAACATCAGCCTACAGCACTTCAACAGCAGATCTAATGGACAGCGCGCAAGTGCTAAAGCTGTCTTCTCTGTATTTTTCTTTGTCTTTCTCTGTCAACCACATGCTGTTATGTACGTCCCACAACAGCTTTGCTCCAAAACCCAGTGAGCTGCTTACATAAAATAAAACTAAACCTAGCATGCATGAGTGATCAGAAACATCCAACAACTCTATTGCCAATTAACTCACAATTATTTACAACACACCATGCTAGTCTGGTAAATATAAATATAAATCTTTTTTACAGCACACCTTTTTGAAATATTATACATTTGATCATTCTGTTTAATGGTTCTTTATATCTTAATCTTGATTTCTTTTGTGACTTTATACCTCTTTACAAATACAACTCCTTCACAATTACATTTTTATAATTGCAATTTTTGTGTCAAAACTATGGTGAATTTATTTCTTGATATTACAATTTATTGTTACTTTGCATCGAATATTTAGAGTTTTATAAATATATTGTGACTAAATCTTGTGATTCTTACTTTATAATTCTGGTTTTGTTCTTATTGTGAATTTAAAACTTACAAGCATCAATTTTTGTAATGGATAATTTATATATGACTTGTAAAATCTGAGTTAAAATTGTGTTTTAAAGGCAAAACAATTTTTTTTGTGTGTTTTTACAGTGTAACTTAAAGAAAACATCCACATCCACATTTCTTTTGTCACAAGTTAATCACAAATTAGCACAACATTTATTAAATTATTTATCATTTGCATATTTATAGTGCACATTAATAGTGCTTGCTATTCCAAATGTAATTAATCAACTGAGCAAGTTTGCTGATAAATATTAATAATTTTATTTTATTATTGTTTTTTTTTACTCTATTCACCTGTGATTTGATGCCTTAAACAGAATTTAGTCAAATATATACCAATACCCTTTTTTCTTCTTTGTTAACCACCTAAAATGCAATGATCTCTTCGCAGTTCACTCTCTCTGTGAAGTACACGTGATGTAGCCTCAAAATGAACATGTCTTCCTTTTAAACCAGCCCTGGGGTCGAGAACGTGCCTATAAGGAGGAAGCTCACTGGGTTTTTGGAACAGAGCTTATGTGTGTCTCTCTGAAGTCTTCTGAACTAATACCAGCATTTACTGAAGAGGCTGAATTATTATTCTACTGTTAGCTAGAAAAGCATGATTCTGCAAACACACACACACACACACACACACACACACACACACACACACACACACACACACACACACACACACACACACACACACACACACACACACACACACACACACACACACACACACACACACACACACACACACTTTAATTTTAATTCTGATTTTATTCAGGTTTTATAACTTTCAATTACATTTGTTTTACATAATTGATACTTTATATATCAATTATACAATTTGAAAAAAAACAAATACAAGTTTTTAGTGAATTGAGGCATATTTAATTTTCTACTGTTAATTAGAAAAGCATGGTTTTATATCAATCATTAGTTTATAGCAATTCTGATTTGATCTTTTATGACTTTATAATTTAGAATTACTACTGAATTCATAATTGCTATTTTATGCCTGAAATGTATGTATTTCTTGATTTATTTGACTTAATATTTCACATTTTTTGTTACTTAGTATCACTATTTTTTATTTTTATCAAGTGCGACTTTAATCTTGTGATTTCTGACAATTGTGGTTTTGTTTTTATCATTTTGAATTTATAATTATGATATTTCTTGAGTAAAAACAGTGTGACACCACAGCCAAATCATTTCTTTTCAAAGTGTTTTTACATTCTGAAGTAAAGAAGTGATCCAAAATACACACTAAATTGTTTCTTTTGTTGCATTTTATCAATTTGTATCTGCAGACTTCAATAAAAGACTTTGTTTTTTTAATATAGATCTGCTACTTTATATCTCAGTTACACAATTGAGTAAAAACACCAGCATTATATGAAACGAGGCAGATTTAATTCTCACCCTCCAGCTAAAAAAAGCACGTTCCTGCAAACACATACACACACACAAACACGCTCTTTCACGACTTCACCCAGGGGTGTGATAGGACACAGCTGGGAGGTCAAGCTGACAGTAAGATGGAGCGGCTGTGTGCGACCTGACTAAATCCCTCCATACATCCAGCCCTGGACACACAAACACAGGGTAACCTGAACGCGCACAGGCTACCATCACCTATTCACTCAGTCTCACTTTACATGAGGCCTATTTGCAGCCAGAGGCAGGAAGAAACATTCGCGCGACTACCGTGTGTGTCACCGTACATCTCATCTGGATGTATAGAGGGTGTGAGAGTGATGGATCAGGCCTGTCTCAATCCGCCACTACAGCGGTGTAGTGTGCACTGCAGCTGCGCCCCGCTCTGGTGATGCATCACACACTGAGGGAACGTCTGAAATATCTCCACGGTAAGCACTTTTGTTCACATTGGAGTGCATATGCATATGAGAGACAACAAATACTGTGAGAGGGAAAGACAAACAGAGAGAGAAAGAGAGAGAGAGCGATAAATTACTGACCACACTGCATGATTTCTATCATAGGCAAACTGGGAAATTGCTAAATGATTTAGCTTTGGCCAAACAATGGAACACGGTGCACGGTTAACATTTGAACTCATCACAAGGCTCGCTATTAATTCAAAAATTGTTTTGTGCAAATACAACGAGCAAAAACATGGGCACGTACACACAGAGAAACACACAAAAGCAATTTAGCACAATGGACTGTAAACAGACTTCTGAGAAAGAGGGTTGCTCATTATAACTGGATAGGGAGGGGGACTAATTTTGTATTAAAAGAGGGGAGAGAGAGAGAGAGAGAGAGAGAGAGAGAGAGAGAGAGAGAGAGAGAGAGAGAGAGAGAGAGAGAGAGAGAGAGAGAGAGATACAGCACTGCTTCTACTGTATGAATGCTTTTGAAGCATTGAAACAAGCCAATTACTAGCAGTCCATAAATGAATCCAGCATAACTCATTGGCCTGGACGAGATCATATCTATAAATCTCTTTTTTTTCATAGATAAAAGTCATTATTTAATGATTTTTTTCCTCAGAAAATAAGAATTCATCAGAATAACAACAGTTTTTCATTTGTTGTGATTGAAAATCAGGGTTATTCTACCAAATATTGATTTCTTAACTGTTTTGAAGCTTAAACATTGGTATTGTGTTTTTTATAAATGAATAAAAAAATGTGGCACTTTTTTGTGTTTAAAATGCTCTAAATCATCACATTTAAGTTTAACATTTAGAAGAAATTTAATTAGCTGTTTACAAAATAAAACTAAAAGTACGATATATTCAAACACAAAATTATAAATACAGAGGAACCAGGATATTTCAAGGTTTTTCTTTTTTGCTCAATAGCTGTATATATTTCAAGCACAAAATACTTTTTCGAAAAGTCATTCACCTGAAGCTAAATGGATGGTCAATAGGGATGTAACGATTAACCTGACTCATGATTCCATACGATTCACAATACTAATCTCACGATTCACGATTTAGTCACAATAATTAAATTGAAAAATAAATAAATAAATAAATAAAACACAAACTAAAGAAGACTTATTAATATAAACAAACCAAACTAAAACTGCGACTGTGCTGGGATTTTACAATTTTAAAAAGAAATATCTGCATATCTATGTTTTCTGACATAAGCTGAGGTCATTGCACATTTACAATGTCGCCTGCTGAAAAAAACTCTTTCACTGGGGTCTGAGATGGCTGGTGTGGAGAGGAAAGTCTTTCCTAAACCAGAGAGCAGTGTGTACACATAGATATATATACACTAGATATCGCATATGGACCCTGAGCATGCGTCAACAGCATCGTCACATTTGTACAGTGCTCCCAGAACAAATGTCATTCCACCGCACTAGTCAAGACAGTGTGCCAAGATGCTTGTCTTTTGCGCTGCGTACGGGTGTAGTAATGAGCAAACAAAGAAAACAAAGCATAAAGGCAAAACATTTCATAGGTAAGATTTCGTTTTTTACGTTTTTGTATGTTATGAATTTTTGTGTTCAACAAGTATCGTTATTGATGATAATAAAGTCACTTATTGCATTCACCATAAGGCAAAGTAGCACCAACTCGCACTAAATACCATCTTATGCTAGTTTTGTTGAATAAGCAAACAATGTGAATGAAATATGACAACAAGACGATGCAGTGCTAGAAACTTGTATTATTGTCAGCTAAGTGAACGAGTTGTTCATGACGAGGATTTATTCACAAACGAATCACTCCCTCCGTTAGAATGAGAACTGAAAGCAGGATAATACATTTCCATGCACACAAACACACACTCTTTGTCGGTAATGCCCGTGCGATCGACTCACTTATCCATCGATATAGAAAAGTGATGTAAAAGTCTAATTTCGTAATTGAAAAAAAAAAAATTTGCATACTGACCACCGGGAAAACTCCAGATCATAGATATATGTGTATATCTCTGGCTCTGGATGGCCAGTCCTCCACTACACCTTGGTCCCGCATTCATTTTAAGGGAGCGCTACCCTGTACTAAAATGGCGGCTCTACTGACAAATTCTTTCCAATAGACAGCATTAGGGTAGCCGACATCTAATGTAAATATCTATGGTGTGTACAGAGGTGGTCAATAGGCCCTCTGATCCAGGGGTACTAGCCACTAGCATAAAAAGAAAATGATCATAAAATTACTAATTATATAGTAGGATAGAGACAGGAGTTTAATTAATATGACTTGTACAATTAATTAGTAATAGTATCAGTGTGATACACTTAAGAAGAGATTTTGAAATATTCAATAATAATAAGCCAATTATTAAAATATGCAAACTAATTTGAAAAGGAGAGGGTAAAAATAATCTAATACCTGGTTCTGTAACAGAACAACTTTCTCTTTCAGTCTGAAAAACATCTTTACACTTTTGCTATGAAAACACTGATGCACCATGTGATCTCAATAGCACTCATTGAAGCAAGCGGAGCTGCAAATCATCCGGTCCACATGGTTTGGCTTATTTATAGCATATTTTGCATATAGACGTCTGTGACATTAGTTTTTCACTGTGCTGAGGGTTTATGTGCATCCTATTTGTTGTACTGTTAGTGTAAGTAAACGTCTTTTTGCTGTATTTACACAGTTTGTATTTGTCTGGCGCACTTCACCGCTGTCATTTTACTCTGCCGCCCCACCTCTTGTTGTCACTGATGTGCAAGTAAAGCGATTTTGCGCCTGTAAAACACAGCGCCCCCTCTGTTCAAAAAAATGTATTATGATTCATTCAACATTTCAACCGGCTCACAATGAATTGTTACATCCCTAATGGTCAATCTAAATAATTAAAAAAAAAAAAAAATTACATTTATTTTCCTTAATTTTGTTTTCTTATACAGTAATTGTGGACTGAAATGCACACTAGGCATGTTATTTTCAGCTTTCGTGAGATTTGCCCATATGACAGTAGAAAAGACATATTGAATGACAACTGATATTAAACCATACTCAGTCAAAGGACAACATGAAACAGATGCTCGGGTTAAACAGCTCAACACTGTGTCTCTTTTGTATGACATTTATGTAAACCAGAACCTGGAACAATGATGACAATAAATGTGTTTTCCTTCCTATTTATTAAGCCGAATGCCACAAAATACACAGAGCTAATTTGGTCTGTGTGCTGGCCTCAGAGAAAGAAACATTCGTCTAGTACACTCACAGACAGCATATACACAGATGACACAAATCTAGAGTCATAACTCAAAAGCGGAGCGCTGCCCTAAATCTCACACACATGCACAGGCGCACAGACACAAATATGCATGCACACACACACAAGCACGATCACGGTCTGCCTTCAGATCCTAAGTATACAGTTTTTATAGTATGCTACCAATTACGTAATTAGAAACATTCACAATTCAGAATATCTCACTGGTTTTTAAAGGTATAACTGCAAAAACACACCACTGGGTGCCAATGCTTTTCAAGAGCACTGAGTCACACACCACTTATCAATTATCTAGCAACATCCCCCCTTTTTAACTCCTAAAATTGGCTTCTCACCACCACAAAATAGTGAAAATACTTGAAAATATTTGGCCAAGTGCAGAACTGTATTAGTACAAATTAAAAAATGTAAGAAACTTGTAAGAATCAATTATAATTGTCCAAATAAATACATTTTTAATTAACTGCATGCCTTTCTCCACTCTCTAACCCAATAAAAATATTACAGATAGAACAAAAAACACAGTAATTGAAAGTATTTTCCCCATATTATAAACAGTGCTCATGTTGTTCTGACAGACAGGTATGAGACGCAAAATGTTGTGTTTACAGCTTCTTGTCCAATCATTATTAATCATTGCCCCATTTAATTTCCAGTAATACATCTATCAACCCTAGACTCCAAGTGAAGCATACAGCAGAATCTGGAAAAATCATACACACAGATTCACGTACTGTAGATTAAGGCAAATCAAAAACAGCATGGCAGTGCTGTGTTATATTAATGCAAACACTCCAAGCACAAATGAGCTAAGACAAAAATCACAAGCTATTTGCAACTCTTTGAAGTGCACAGATACTTAAACCCCATTTCCCACACAATGACAAACACAGCATCCAGAAATAATGAGCCACTGCAAGTGTGATTTTTCTGTGTGTGTATACAGTGATCAATACGGTTGTTTCTGTGAGCTGATTTTGCATTGCATTCAGTGTGTGTTTAGGAAATTTAGACTGCTGTTCTGTTCACTTGGGAACTTTCTCCTGCTTAAAGGCTTTCTATATTAACAAAACAAACTACAAAACAATGTATTCACAGTGGAAAAACACAGACGTCTGAGAGAACTAGATGGCGGGTCTTTTACTCAGATGTGGAGAGTGAGCTCAGTCACTCCATCAGCTCAGCATAATGGAAAACATGCCTTTTGCCTGACATGCCTTAGTCATGTCCAAAAACATGGCAGAGGCGCTAGAAAAACGAAATCTTGGAAACTAATTTAAAAGCAGCGGGTATGAGCAAACAATGTCAAAGACCCCTGAATCCACCAACACAGACACCCCGAATATAGTCAGTATGCCAGAGGAGACACCTGGCTCGGCTTTCACACCTAAATATAAAACGTGAAGACTCAATCCGCTTTAAGGACACAATTCTCAACAAAATGTCCTGCATACAGTATGCCTCCGCTCAAGTGAAAATCACTTGCTTGACATGCTAAGGGTCATTAAAGCCCAGACACAGGTGGGTGGACAAATGTCAACAGCGCAGGAGGCTGTGGTGGAGCACAGGGAGGACTCTCATTAAACTCTGACAAATCCACACATTCAGAGAGGTGCACCTTCAAGCCTGGACCTCACAGCCGACACAACCGGGCTGCTACCATCAAGGACGGATGAGAGAGCCGAATGCGGTGTTAATAGCTACAGGGTGTCTGTGGGCATTGTGCTGAAGGCCCAGAGCAAATGTGCAAAACGATATGGATGTTTCATTTGCATTTTTGAAGCGCTAGAGATGAGAAATCAATGAGTGCATGTTTTATATCCGTTTATTTCCAAGGTGTACGATTCCCAAATCGCACACACTAAAACCCACCAATCAACATAAAAAACAACAACAAACCAAAAAAAAAACCCTTTGAAATGTAGCGACAGAACATCAGAAGCTCTGATGCAGATAAAACAGATAGAACAATATCACAAAACACCGCCCCAAGGAAAATGAAAATCATCACATATCAAATCGCCAGAATCAAAGCCAATGATGTTGTTGTTTTTAATTTGGCAAGACCCGCAGCTAGGACAAGATCCAGCGAAGATGAGAACTACGCACATGTGGGAAAACAAACACTTTCGTTGGCGGCCATTGATTTGCAGGCTTTTATTACTGCTGGGCATCTTTGGTTATCGACAGGCAGGCGTACAAATTCTGATCTTTCATTCCACGCCAATGTTCGCTGATGAAAACAGTGGCATATTTGAGATCAGTCTGAGCTGCATTGTTGAGCGCATGTCTCCGGGGTCGAATTGGCTTTATGGCAGTGAGATTGGCTGTTAGTTTAACTGTGAAATAATGGCGTGCATCAGGCCAATGAGCAGAGCTCTCTGGTCAATGCGAGCGTTGCTGTAAGAGTTATACAGTAAAAGTTGAGCTCAGCCAGTGAAAGCAGTGCCGTGCGCTGATATTGATTGGCTTGTCTCATGGTTTTTGTGAGTGACAGCCAGCTCTATGGTTGTTGATTAACACCATGTAAGATGCTCAGAGTACTTTGTCACAAGATGAGTAGACACTCTTTTTTTCTTTCACACTCTGTATGTCTCTTCTCTTCTTATCTTTCAGAGTAAAAATGATGCTGATCGATCAGTAAGGTGCTTTTCAAAAAAAAAAAAAAAAAGTTCCTAAGATGTGGCTACTGATGCAGAAAAACAGCCTTTGTGTGAATATGGTGTGGTTGGAAGGTGGGGGTCCGGAGTTCTTGCCCTGAATGCTGGGAACTGCACACAAACACATGAGTGGAACAAAGTCCACGGCTCTGGGAAGGAACCCTAACTGCTACGGATATAAAGCATTATCCTTGAAGATATACAGTCTTCCCGCTCTGAGGATTGTTAGGGCTTTCATTTACCGCCAGTGAACTTTTGTTCTCCCTCTCTCTCAGATTCCAAGATAGAAATCACTATCATAAAAAAATCACGGGCCTGTTGATTGTAAACACACATCCCTTGCTAAGCGCTAGTTGATGGTGAGTTCTTTGCTAAATAGAGCTGTCACCGCTGTGGCTCTCCTGTGAACCCGATGTGGAAAGACTTCCAGATGATGGCGGCATGAACGGCGAGGCATTCTTCTCTCACCGCTTGGAGTATTCTACATTAGCACGGGCGATAAATCAATGAGGACAATGTTTTCTTTGGGCTAATTGTTTGAACAGTGTAAGGTCATTTGCTGGTAACACTAAAGTGTCCTGTTAGGCTGGGCGCCGGGTCGTAATTGACAACATGTCAGATGGAAACAGGAAATAATCTGATCCCTCTTTGCAAACTGACTCCGCTGACTATGTCGAACTGTGTGTACATAGGCCCGAGTGCGTGTATGTGTGTGTGCATAGAGGGAGGAAATGTTAGCTATGGTTAGCATACATTCCCTCGAATGCTGAAGGGTAACCAGGTGCAGTCTGTCTCCGGAGGCGACGGGATTAACCCAGTCCTCTAGTGCCCGTTTAATGAAGTCGTCCCACTCTAGAGGCCTCTGCTCTACAGAGAGAGAGCGAGGGGAGTTAGCAAGCATTCCATCGCTTTAAAAAGAGCATTCCAGGCCTTAGGATACAGTTAAAAAAGCAACGTTAACACACTTTTGATAGTTTCAAAACACGTGCTGCCTGTTTCACTGTGCATTTTATATTAAACACATTAAGAAATCACAGAGCCTTCATCAGAGTCGTAGACATTATACTTTAGATAAGTATAATGTCAGCCCCTTAATAAATAAGCTGATAATAAATAAAATAAAAAGAACATCGTATTTAAAAAAAAAAAATCCATTATTTTACATGCATGCCCTATCACAGTTTAATAATAATCACTTAGACAGTGACCTCATTTTTTTATTCATTCATTCATTTTCATTCGCTTTTCTAAGGCTGGGTCACAAGGGCAGCAGTCTTAGGAGAGAACCAGACTTCCCTCTCCTCAGACACTTGCTCCAGCTCCTCCGGAAGGATCCTGAGGCATTCCGAGGCCAGCCGAGAGACATAGTCCCTCCAGCGTGTCCTGGGTCTTCCCCAAGGCCTCCTTTCGGTGGGATATGCCTGGAAGACCTCCCTAGGTAGGCGTCCAGAAAGCATCTGAAACAGATGCCGGAGCCACCTCAGCTGACTTCTTTCGATGTGGAGGAGCAGCAGGTCTACTCCGAGCTCTACTCCGGGAGGGTGACAGAGCTCCTTACCCTATCTATAAGACTGCACCTTGCCACCCTGACGAAGGAAACTCATTTTGGCCGCTTGTATTCGAGGTCTTGTCCTTTCGGTCATGTCCCAAAGCTCATGACCAAAGGTAAGAGTAGAAATGTAGATTGACTAGTAAATCGAGAGCATTGCCTTTTGGCTCAGCTACTTCTTTACCACAATGGACCGATACGTCAACCACATTACTGCACATTATACCTGTCAATCTCACGCTCCATGGTTCCCTCACTTATGAACAAAACCCCAAGATACTTGAACTCCTCCACCTGGGGTAAGGACTTTCTTCCAACCTGGAGATGGCAAACCACCTTTTTTTTAATTCTTACAAAATTATTTCAATGATTTTATTCCTTGAACATGTGTAAAATGTATAATAAAATCTATTTATTTAAATCTACATTATTGATTTGATGTAGATTAGAGGAGAAACACACATTTTCTACATTAATTAAATTAATTAAGACAATTAATTAATTAATTAATTAATACGTTTTCTAGATCTAATTGTTTTTCTTAATAAAACCCCAGTGTTACTGTAATACAGACTGAGATCTATAATGCAATTAAAAAAAGGGTTGGGTCCAATTTCACCATTCAGTTCACAGACTCCTTTTATGATCAGTTTGCACACTGAAAATCGGTTGGAACTCTTAAAGTGCAGCAGACTGATGAATTTAACTTTGAAATCTATTAATTTTTTTGAAATGCCACAAACTCCCTGGAGAGACCAAGGTCCACCCACCACAGTCTTAACAAAAATCCTGTGGGAAACCCTTAAAATGGACTAGTCACAAAAGAATGAGTCTTAACCATTCAGTCGTCTTCCTCACTTAGATATTGGATGCTGTTAATCCACATGAAATTTCGCAAAGAAATGTCAGTGTCTGGTTCGGCAACTCAGCCATTTTTGCCTGTGGGTCCATGACACTCATCCGTGACTGAGAGACTCTTTACAAAATCTGAAGCCTTAAGCACAAGGCCGTTTGCTGCCTGCCGACTGAGATAGCTTTTGTGGGCACCTTGCTTTTATTGCTCAATTTTGCATGGGCACATGTCTATGTATTAAACACAATTTACAGCACCTGTTGAGTGTTGATGAAAGGCGCATCCATTTGATGCACATCGAAAAAAATTCTCTTCACTGCGTGATCCACTTGAAACTCACTATCGACTGCTGCACAACAATAGAATGACAGACGTGTGCAGTGCAAAGCAGTAGGAACTGTCACGTCTGTGAGTGGGAACAGTGCCCCTCAGAGTGAAAAATGCTACTCACAGTTAGCGACTCATTTTCAAACCGGCATTTAACACCAAACAGCCACTCTTGATTAGTGAGTAGATGATTCCATTTAAGTTTATCTAAACAGCTCTTTGGCACCGACACCGAGTTAATGGCATATTGACACACAGCAATTAGTAAACATGACACTCTACATCCTTCAAAGTACTTTTTCGAAATTGGCCAACAACTAAGAGGGAAAATTTGCACATTGTAAGTAATAATAATAGTGTTGAGTGCATAGTCGTGTCTTGTATTTGCTAACAAATGTTGTTCTCCACCCAGACTAGAGTAAATGTCATCATGAAGGAGCCCCCTGTTGTACGCAGACTGTGAGTTAGCAAAATACACTTGGCTCCATCTGCAGAGACAGGCCATCGTAGTGTCTCTAGGCCTGTGGTGTTTAATCGCTCTCCTGACAAGCAAACAATAGCCAAGGTGTAAATCCCCTCATTATAAACATATGCAGTGTGTCAGTCATTCTAATCTTCCTGTTGTTGGTTTATTGAGTATTAAGATAATCCCAATGACAACACTAAAGGCCTTTGCCCACTAACAACCAAATCCTTTTCAATACAGTGTCTGCAGGCTGCAAATGTGTTTAAGTCTTTATGCGTGCTATTATCTGATCATAGGCCAGGAGTTTATTATGGTGATTACCTTTATTTAAAACAGACCTTAAAGGTGTTAGTGTTGGCTAATGCAAGAACTTTGGTTATACTTTGGCTGAAGGATTAAACAAATCCCTAACCCTAAATACAAAACCTTGGCAAGTAACTCAAGATCTGGAATTCAGGAGCAATACTTCATTTTTTTTCTCAGGAGAAATCTGTTTGGCCATTCATTAATAGTAGAATTATTATTTTTTGCATGGATTAAACATAAAAATAACAATAACCTTTGTTATACAACTTAACCACGTTGTGACCTTGCTTTCTAAGTAATATAAGGCTTTCTAATTTATAGATGATGTCTGGAGTCTAATAACCTGGTACTGCTCAAAAGCTTGAGATATTTTTATTTTATCTTTAGTATAATTTGAAATTTCTAATAGTAATTAATCCTTTGATTCCATAGACACATCAAATGTGACAATAAACATTTAGGGCTCTATTTTACCGATCTAGGCGCAAAGTCTACGGTGCATGGCGCAAAAGCATTAAAGGCATGTCCGAATCCACATTTGCTATTTTAAGGACGAAAAAAAAATGCTTTGCGTCGTGGCGCATGGTCTAACAGGGTTGAGCTTATTCTCTTAATGAGTTATGGCTGTGTTTTGAGCATAACGTGCATTAAACCAATCAGAGTCTCATCTCCGATTCATTCCCTTTTTAAGTCAGCGGAGTCGCGCCATGGTGCATTTGCAATTTACATGGCAGACTTTGTAAGTGGAAAAACCAAACCCATGAGGATAAAAGAATTCTCCATTCGGTCACATTCCTTTCTCTTTACTTTACTTTTACTCTTAACTTTACTCCTTTAATTTTGTAGATAAGGAAACATTGTACGCACTCCACTGAAGACATTCATTAGCCTACATATTTAATTTCGTTTGTTAAGCGCAAAGATTTGTTTCAACAATATTTCTAAATTAAATTTCCAAGAAGGTAATGATTCGCACTCATCAAGTAATTGCTTCGTGTCGTTTTTATTTTTACATTCTACGGGTGACTCAAAAAACACAAACGTTTCGGCACAATGCCTTCCTCAGTGTGTAACGACACGAAGCAATTACTTGAGTGCGAATCATTACCTTCTTGAACAATAGTATTGACTTGATTAACGCACCAAAAAGTTTCCTTAAAAACCACGAGCGCGTAGGGCAAATTTAATTATTTTACGCATGTAAATTAAATTTCCAGCAAATTAATAAATAAATAATAATAATGAAGCGTAGTCAAAAAACTGAGTTATTGGCTATCCAAAAACACGTCCTATTCTTATGCCCCATATGGTGATGCATATGTGTCCAAAACCCAGCTGATGGACAAATGTTAATTGTTTTTAATAAAAACAAATATAAAAATGCATATAATAAATAATACTGCTAATAATAATAACATTATATAAATGCAAACTGTCATGGATAAACTGAAAAAAGCCCTCCAAGATGATATGTATGTAGAAAGTAATAATTTTTGTAACATTTTTATACTTTATTTTTTTTCATATGTAAAGACGTGTACTTCTGTACATCCTGTGTGTATTAAGCGATGAGTAAGCGTTTGGACATGCATCAACACATAACTAACATGCTCTATGCTGGACTTTAGACCAGCTTTTGGTTGGTCAATGGCGCAGTCATTTTTTTCAGTCCCTCAAAATAGCAATGCACAAACAATGGGCCTTAACACACCTCCTTTTTAGACCAGCACACCCATGAGTACACAAAGGTGCACAAATGTATTTGCTAATTAAACAATGTAGCGCAAAACGTGAAAATTAAGACTGCGCTGGTCTGAAAATAGCAACAAATCACGCCAAACACCTTTTGCGTCTTATTGTGCCAAGTGTATGATAGGGCCTATAATGTTGCATTCTGAATAGAAAATTCTTCTTGTGATTCTGCCAATAAATCTGAAAAAAATTATCACATTTTCAACAAAAAAAAAGCAGCAGTTTTTTTTCCAACACTGACAATAATTCTGAGAATTAAACCAGCAGCACTGAGAACCAAATCAGCAATTGTAAATCAAATAGATCATATAACACTGAAAGACATTTTCAAATTCATATTAGCCAAAACATGAATAAATGAATTGTATAATTTATTAAATTGTTTCACAACATTACTCTTTTCAAGTGCAACCTTGGCGATGATAATATTAGAAGTGCTATATTTATAACTGAAAAGTTATATGCTCGCATATATTTACATGTATATCACACTTCACTTGCATTAAACAGTGACCTTCTGTATGTGGGCAAGTACACGAGTACCAGAGGGCAAGATTGTGTGTTTGGATTTACAAAGCTCATGTTGCTCTGAGCCAAAACAGCAACAATGTGGATAACTGCCAACCTACTGTAGGTCAAACACTGTATACAAAGCTTTCTCAGAAGTTTTCTTTCTCTCTCACACACATACACACAAACACACTTATCTCCCAGTCCACATCAAACCACTCAAACTCAATTAAACCTGCTCTCCATTGTGCAAACTGTAAATGACATAAACAGTGAATGTATATTCATGTTGCAGTCAGGCAGTATGATGCCTGGACTATTAAGCAGGGAGACCCAGATCTTATCAGAAGCTATGCGTCCACAGAGGTGGGTGTCATAAAAATGAGGAACTCTCTCAGATAATGAATCTGTCTGGTCACAGGCAGTCAAATATTGAAGCACATTGGTGTCTCGCTGCCATGCATGTTTAATTAAGCTTTAATTTCCCATGGAGCAGCCATTACGTTGAAATGATGGGCCATTGAGACCTATGTTACTCCAATATGGCCACCAGAATGAGGCAAGCATGACTGATGCTCTAAAATGGGAACTTGACCCCAGAGCAGGAGGTTGAGTGGAGCGTGTCTCAAAGCCTCAGTGTCATACAGAATTTAACCACATCACACTTTAAACAGGAAGACCCATAGGAGATGGTAAATAATGTAGTACAGTAGAGCAAAATGGTGTTTTCATTCATTGTGCTGTCAGCGATGTGGGCAGCTCACAGAGGCTTTGTAGAGGTGTTATGTAGAGGAGAAGGGTGGACTAGACTTGGACTGAATTACAACCTTTTTAAGGAACATTTTTTGTTCAGACACACGAGCAAAACTCCTCTTGTGGTGAAACCGAGTGATCTTTTTTGGGACAGGATGGTGTTGGTAAAGGGCTCTCTTCAATCTGAAGTTGATTATGATAATGGCTGATGATTGCAACGATGTAAACCGTTTTCTTAATTGCTCATCAGTGCACCTCGTTCTGGGTTGATTTGAAACGGCTGCACATCCTGCTCGGATCTGAGCCAGTTCTGCTCGTGATGACAAGAAACCCTGGCAAATTTAACACTCCCTTTCCACCTTCCAGTTATTTTCACAAGACATGAAACAATCAATAAGTTTGAAGCATGAAGGGTACAATTATTCTCTGAAGAACTTCCTGTGACTGCCGCTTAGCGGTCCTGTGTGATTTCTGCTCTCTGGAAGACTGAATTGAATCATCAGAACAAAGTGCTCGAAACTACAGCAGAATATGAAGAAGTTGAGAAGAAACAGATTGCACATTAAAAGGCCGAACAACCAAATGGCTGATCCAGGGACTGCCGTAGTGACCAGTGCGCTAATCTCACAATCATTCCTAATCGCAGTCAATCTGATGTCGAATCAGCCCTGGAGGGCACTTTTTACAGCATAATGAGAAGTGTAATGCCATTATGACTTACAGCTAAAGCCACTGATGGAACGCACAAGCATGGCCTCTTGGTTCTGGAAACAGAGCTGCAATTTATACAACTGCACCTGTCCAGTTAAACACCAAGATTATTGTGCACCACATTTTATGCTCCAAGTTACAATCACTCCATGCTGAGCAACCTTAAAAACCAGCGGCTCACATTTAGCCTACTGGATAAATGGGACAACACTTCTGGGGTGTCACAAAATAGATTTCACTAGGTTAATGCCAGTGCAAGTAGTAGAATCATAGAGTGAAAGGGGCATACATGTATTCTTAGCAAGAATTTATTTAAGCTTAGAATGACCCGTTTAACATTTTTTAAGACCTCTAAATCTCAGTCGGATTAATCCTCTAGCACTTGGAAGAAAGAGAGCTGACACATGTGGATGTGCTGGGATGGGTCGCTTTCAGCAAGGTCACGGATACTCCCTCACGGATGCAGAAAACCAAAATCGCGTGGGAGAATATTGTGAGCATGTGTTTGAAGCGCAGCAGAACATTGTTGATTGTTAAACTCCTGGCTGTAAACTGAAGTAAATGTAAACAGACACACAGAGAAAATGCTGCACAAAATGCTTCACTTGCACTTGAATAAAAAGAGAAAAGAGAAAAAAACTTGGTGCTTCAGAGTAATCACTGAGCTTGAAGTAATTCAACCAAAATAACTGTCATTATTTACTAACCTTCAAGTATAACTATTATTCTGTTCTGTTAAAAAAAGTGCTGTTCTGATGAATCTTCATTCAGCACTTTTTCATATAATGCCCATTCAGACTCACTCTAATCAGACCAAAACATATCGCAGGTCTGTTTTAAACTATTTTTAAATATACATTTGTGTTCTCTACAGACAGCTTAATTCATTTAGATGATTGTTTGTTGGTCAGTTGGTTGGAGTTTGACAAATACTGTATGGTCATAATTTAATCATGAAATTTCAAATCAAGATAACATTTTTGACTTAAATGTCTTATACCACATGCTTAATGTGTGTCTCATGATAATTAATAAATAAACATTCCTCTGTCACTTTATTACAGTGGTTCCCAAAGTCTTCCCCCCCACCCCATAAACTATTAGAATGATCATATTTTATCCATAACCTACTGAAGAACAAACTAGTAGTTAATAGTAGCATTGTTAACATGTTAATAATAAACATTGAAAAAATAACATGCAAATAAAAAGCCATTAGCCTTTCAAATGTTTTTGCAACCCCTGGGGTGATTATGTTATATTAAAGACACATCAATAATGTCAGATGCAGCACATTGCTTTTACGGCACCAGATTAAACTTTCTGACACCTTTACGGCACTCATGTCCATAAAAATAAATACAAGCCACAACTGAACCAAGTGGCATTCTCCAAAAATAAACGATGAATAGATTTTTACCTACTGGTATGTGTGAGGTGTTTGGGAACCCCTGCTTCATTAGATACATGTGAATATAGCATTACATGAACTAGGTACAGTTCTGTGAGCAAAAATGTAAGGTTAATGGTAAAGTTCAGAGAAGAATGTCCGGACTGGTTCAAGCTAATACTGTATGAACCATACAGTACCTCAAATAATCCCTCACTACATCCAAGGGCTGCAGTAAAAAAGAACGGAAACAGAACAGAAATTTGCTAACCAACTCACCAAAACCAAACAGAAGATTGAAAAAAGGCTGCCTCTTCTGGTAAATCTCAGTTTCTGCTGCAATATTTGGATTGTAGTCTCCATGTAGCTTCAATAGTTCAAGGTGGTGATTCTTGGCACACATCTGGACATTTTGTACAACACTGAGAATTATATAAGTGTAACCACATACGAGAGTATTGTTGCTGTTGACCCTTTCCATTTGGCTACATCTAGCAAGCGAATGTGCCACGTCACATAATCTCAAACTGGTTTCTTGAACATGACATTGACTACGTTTACATGGCCATTAGTAATCAAATTATTTGCCTTAATCTGAATAAGACAATAACATGATGAAGGTGTTTACATGAGTTGCTTTTTGAATGTTCCTTTCATGATCTCGTTTTAGATGTTATAACACGTAGATCAATTAAAGTTGTTGTATCATCGGACTGTCCACGTTTCCCCTGGAGTTTCATGTAATTTCAGGTGTTTCATTTTTAAATTTTTGACTTTAACTGCAGTTTGGCACTTTCACTTTCATTCCGGGACATATATGCATGCCATTTGATTATGACTAGTTGGATTAAGGTAATCAAAAATCGCTGTTTACATGGTAGACTCTTAATCACAGTATTGTCTTAATCATTAAAATGGGATTATTGGTGTCCATGTAAATGTACTCAATGAGTTCACAATACTCCTATGGTCCTCACAGTAAACATATCACAATCCAATAGAGCAGTTTTGGGATGTGGAGGAATGAGAGATTTGCATAATCAATTATGCAGCAGAAAAATCTGCAGTTATTGTGTGATGCCACCATGTCAATATGGACTAAAATCTCTAAGGAATGTTTCCAGTATCTTGTTGAATATATGTTTATATGTTTGTAACAACATGTGGATAATGATAGTTTTCTTTATGGTGAATTATTCCTTTAAATGTTGTCATACTCTATGCTTGGCACAAGCTGCCTTTGAGGTGATTCCTCATGTTATGGTGATTGTTCATGGAGATAAGCAGCAATGCAACTAATCAAACAGAGATATGGAGGATTCCTACAGTTTGGCAGAGCCTCAGGACATCTGGGCCAAGAGCTTAAAAAGATTTGTCAGAGCAAGACGCTGATATGCTGTAAAAAAAAACAGCTAAAAACAGGAGATCATACATGCAGAAACAAGCACCCGCAAAGAGGTAAGAATTGAATTGCGTAAATAGCAACACATCTTCAGACTGTGCAAAGGATGCTTGGGCTTTACTGAAGTGTGAAGTGTCTACTTTGACAAGTAGCACTTGACAGTCTCAATGCCAACAATACATCCATATAAAACAGGAAAGGCTCTGAGATGGGCGATGCATACTGGAATCTACTGAAAAGGACAAAAGATCACTTCGCTCTAAGTAAATAAATATAAAAATAATATCAGTCATGCACAATGCAATGTTCATGCGCTGTATGATAGGGTTTTATATATTTTTATACTTTAATATATTTTGTAATATTATGAATGAATGAGACATAATTATGAAAAACATAAAACTGGTTGTATGTGTGTGTTTGTATTCCGAGTGTGTTGATGAATGGTTGTTTAAATGCCTCTTTATATTTCATTTCAAACATCAGGCGCACTTCTCTGAATGAGGAGGATGTCTGTGGAAATTAGAGAGTCAATCATTTTTTTGTTGGCACGTGTAACTGTAAACTAACACAGTCCTCTTACAACACATAAGTGCTTTTAGAAATAGTATATGTATGTAAAAATGGAAGAATTTGGGTGTAGAAGCATGTGAAAAAAAGCCAGCAGGCCTCAAAAATATAGTATGTGTTACTCAAAATATAAACTTTGCCATGGTATGACCTCTGTCTAAAAACGTGGATGTGTTAAAAGCATTTGTGGCTGTCAAAGCCTTGAGTGAGTGATCAACAATAAAAACAAACAGTCAACTCTACTCTAGTGGCTTTCACTTCACTGAATTTTGTCGTTCGACAAGTGGAAATCTCGGCATGTGACATCTTGAGGTAAAAGACAAGCTTTATTGTTTGGTTAAAACCCAACGCTGCGACATGTGGTTGTGTATAATGTCGTCTACTCCAGGGACCGCGTGTCTAAGCGCCAGCCGTAGTGGGATATCAGTATATCAAAGCTTTCCTGGAGAATACAGTACAGTAAGAGCTAACCGCAGTGGGTCTTCCTCAGGCCCTGTGGTCCTCCGCACAACAGCATTCAGTCCCACTGTGCAGCTCTATCAATGTGCGTGTGGTGATGGATGGATAACCTTTTACTGGCTTTATCTGCAGTATTCACTATGGAGTAGCTAGCTGTTGCAGTTAGGCATTATTGAAAACAGAAATGTCTAAAAAAAAAAAAGGGTCCTGCATCAGAGACCGTCAAAAACCTTCTCAAAGAGGCAAAATTTTTCTCTTGGAACTAAAGTACAGGGTTGGGGTGTTGTTTGTTGTTGTCACTTCACATAACATTCCTGTTACCATACTGCTCTGTCTTTGCATGTCAGTAAAAGCAAATACTCACAAGATATCTGTGTTTTATCAAAGCAACCTGAGAAGATATCACAGAAATGCTGTTTTACTTTTTTTTTTTTTTTTGCAGAAAAGGATTGTACAGATGCTGTAGTTAAAACTTATCAATAAGTTTAGTATAAAGCCAGTTTACTATATAATTTATTTAAACAGACAATGATCTTACTGTAAACAATTCACAGTACACTGTACAATTATTTAACAGTAGAAGATTAAAAATACTGTATAATGTAGTTTTTGGAAGAATAAATATTGTCATCTTATAATTACAATAAAAAATACATTTAATACTTTTTTAAATAAATGTTTCTTATTTTGTTCTTACAATTTGTGTAGTTTACCATCATTCATTCATTTTTTTTTCGGCTTAGTCCCTTTATTCATCAAGGGTCGCCAGAGCGGAATGAACCGCCAACTTATCCAGCATATGTTTTACACAGTGGATGCCCTTCCAGCTGCAACTCAAGACTAGGAAACATCCATACACACTTATTCACACACATACACTACGGCCAATATAGTTTATTCAATTCACCAATAGCACGTCTTTGGACTGAGAGGGAAACCGGAGCACCCGGAGGAAAGCCACGTGAGCACAGGGAGAACATGCAAACTCCACACAGAAATGCCAACTGAACTCGAACCAGCGACTTTCTTGCTGTGAGGCAACAGCGCTACCCACTGCCCCACCGTGTCACCCCAGTTTATCATCATGTTAAATGTAAATAAACAAACAAATAAAATAAAATAAAATAATTTGGTCAAGCAGTGATGCTTGTTTATTAGTTTTAACAGTTAAACTTGCAATTTGTTCCCATTTTTTTGGGAAACTGTGTGTTTTACAGTTTTCATCCTGTGTGTTGGTGACTTTTGACCTCTGACCTCTGTTATCAATATTTTTTCTTTTCTGTAAATCAATAAATTAACACCATGGATTGCTCATTTTACCAATTTATAAAATGGGAACAAAACTATAGCAGTTTACCCAACTTTGACAACTTATGCTCCTGAGAACCATAAACATAAGGAAAGCATTCAGTCTGCAATCATTTCATGATGTTTCGATCATGATGTCACATTATAGCGCATACAATAAGTGAGTGCCCTTGAGTAAAAAAAAAAATGTCAGATTTCAAGTCGCTTACTTCCAGAGGCCCATTTGAACAACCACAACTGAGATGAGCGTAAACGCTAACGGACAGCTTCCTCCAGGCATTGCAGAACACCTCGGTACAGATGCTACTGTATGCATTACCTCCCTCAGCCTGATCAAACAAACAGACGTGTAGAGACTACATGATTCGGCCGGTGACGCTGGGCGTTCGCAGCAAAATCAATACATGTATTATGAAATATAAAAAAGTAAGAGAGCTTGGCTGGCGTGTACCTGCCGCCGAGGGAAATTAGCTGTTGACTCGGCCAGCTCAACCTCAGACAAAGGCTTTTCTCCCCTTCTGATGTGCCCTGTACAGTGCAGGAGGCTGGTGTAACCTGGGAAACTGGAAAATCTTGCAGAGGTGGGAAGAAACAACTCATAAAAATGAAAGGATTCAATTTTCGAACGTGCGCACTAACCACTTGCTCTCACGCTGTGTTGCAGTCTATTGACAGCATATAGCATTTCATTTAATCATTCAGGGGGCTAAAAATATAAGAATGTCCCCGTGAAAAAGATAGCAGTGATACGGAAGGATGGAAAATGAAAAGCAGATGGGAAGATTGCCGTGGCGCTGTCAAGACAAGAAGAGCATGTGGAGCTGATCAGGAGAGGATCGGTGCCTGTGCCGAAATCCGATCACGGTGACGTGGGCTTGTACTAGATGCTTAACCAATTAGGCAGGACATCAGAAGCCCCGCCGCCCCGGCCACTCCCGGCAGGGGACAGGAGTTACCTTACCGAGCCCAGCCGTTGCGGTTTAGCTCAGGTTTATTCACATCCAGCACTAAACCTCCAGACTGGGAAATATAAGCCTGGCTCCAATCACATAAATAAGAGATGTTTATGCCCAAGACATGGCTGAAAACAAAATAGGAACTTTTCAAGGCTGACGATGATATGGTTGTGTTTTTGGGATAGCTTACATTAAGCACATAAATGCGTGCCCTGAAGCTCTTCGATGTAGAGGAAAACGGTCCGGAGAGACAGACAGAGCCAAGCATTAAATGAGTAGGATAGAGTGGATAGTTTGTTGATCCCAGCTAATCATAATAGATTTTGGGGGCGAAATCACATCTTGTGCACTTTCCTGCTTCTCTGCCCGGAGTCTATACAAACAGCCCAGTGCATGTGCTCCATTTCTCTTGTTGCTTTATAGGCTGTAATGGACAAGGATTCTGTGGTGCAACACTATCACAATACGGAATATCACAATTCTTTATGTGTTGCCTCACACAGAGTATTGCGATACATAGTGATTTATTTATTTATTGAGTGGAGAATGCAAGCGTTTCATACGATATTGCTTGCCAATTGCATGGGTCACATTACGATCATTCTATGCTGTAGAGAAGACGAGCCTGATTCGAATGAAGGAAGGGCATCTTGCATTTGTGGAAGTGCGGTGTTCTTTCTGTAAGTATTTCAATGCCTCTGCTTTCAAATTTCAAAAGGAATGCCTCCTTGATCTAGTCAAGCACATTAATAATACAATATTTTTGCATCATATTAATAGCAGATTGTGCAATCATTCATTCATTAATTAAAAATAAAATGACATTATATATACATTGATTATTTACAGATGTATTTATTCAGTTATATCAAACTTTAAAAAAAATATTATATAAATATATATATATATATATATATATATATATATATATATATATATATAATAAATACATTATGTATGTGTATGTATATATATATATATATATATATATATATATATATAATAAATACATTATGTATGTATATATATATATATATATATATATATATATATATATATACATACATAATGTATTTATTTATTTAAATCCTATTGTTTGTTTTATTTTATGTTATTTTATATATGTATTGTTTTGTGTATACAGTATATGTAATATTTTGCCTTATTATTTATATATTTCATGTTTAATTTCTCATTTGTTGAATTGAACTAGTGTGTGGATTTATCGTGTTTGTGTATGTTTATATGCATCCATATTATTTACAGTGTTATTTTTTGTCTGACCTAATAAAGCAAAAAAAAAAAAAAAAAAAGACACATGAGAGCCCGATCAAAATTGATCAAACACTTTAAGGGAAAAAAAAAATACTATCTAAACTCAATTTGTGAGAATATCATATATACATACAATATATAATATTGATAGTTTCTGTCAAAAAAAAAAAAAAAAAACTCAAAATACACTTATTAATACCATATCTGGTGATACTGAATTTGAGATGATCCCTTGTTAATTATTATTATTATTTATTTTACTTATTTATTTATTTTTAATGTATATGCAAGATTACACCCATAAAGTTTGGGCAAATTACTGTTTTATTAGCATTAATTATTTAAGTCTGTTTACAACAATACATAAACAAATAAATAAAATCTGGACTCAAAGGCCCAATCCCAATTTTACCCCTTAGTACTTCCCCTTACGTTCATGTGAAGGGTGAAGGGCTGTCCCAATCCTCTTTAGCTTGAAGGCGTAGGGCTAAGGGAAAGGGCGAGATGGTCCTTGAAATGGGGATTTTTCAGGACCACACTCGTACCACCAAGGGGTACAAAAATTTCCCAGAATACACCAGCCACAAAGGCAGAATGGCTGCACATGGAAGTCAGGAGATGCACAAGTTAGTATTTTTTTGTCATTCTTAATTTTTTTTTTACAACAAACAAGCATATGTTGTAATACATTCATGACGGCGTTTGTGTTTTACTGTCATGTTTTAAAAAACTACTTTAAAAGAAGGAAAATTTCACTACCTATAATAACCATTGTATAGTAGTCCCACAACATACTTTCACATCTGACACTCGAATACACTGTCAGAAAAGTCTAGAGGCAGGGAATGAGCTTAATGTTAATTTTTTATGTTGTTTTCGTGTGTTTAGGTGAATATGGCCGTGGTGTAAATACACGGTACAGTTACAAGCTTATTGCCACATTATATTGTTATGATAATACGATTTCACTGCCTGCAGTGATTTCCTGAAGATAAATACAAAAAAATAAATAAATAACGCAACTGGAATAACTTCAGCAGTTGCCATCGTTGATCTCAAATGAAGTGAGATCCCGATGACATATGATAAAGTGTGCAGGTGCTGTAGTGCTGTCCCATTCCTTAGGGGTAAAATTTGAAGCCCTTCCCCTTCAAACACACAAAAAAAAGAATTGGGATTGGGCCAACGCCACCCAAAAGGTAAAGATCGTAGACTTTTTGCAATTCCCATGCATTTTCATGTAGTTTGAGAACTATATAATTGTTTTGAGTTAGATAAAACAGTGTTGCATCAAAGTACCTCATCTATACATGCACATGTGTGTCTATAATATGATATAATAAGAGTGTCATCCACACAAATTGCCTCAGTAATTACTGATAACATTTGATTTTATTGAAGGTAAATGAACGTGTTAATGCATTAACTTTCAAAAAATTAAGAGATCAATCACAATTAAATATTTGAATCGGCAGGCAGGCCTAATTAATATTGATATTGCACTTCCCTTTGAGTGTTTGATCAATTACTTCAAGTGGGACAGGAACAGACAGTGTGTTATAGACAAGTCAGATGTGTTTAAGTAGCTAATGCAGCCCATCATCAAAATGTGAGATACTATCTAGGACAACAATGCATTAGAGTCGGACAGAGGGAGAGAGAAAGAGGGACAGAGTATAAGGGAAAAAAAGCATGTCCAGTATCATTACACTAGAACATTGCACTCTGGGGTATCATTAAAGGATTCAATTGTGTTAGTGCCGTTAAACATGGCGCTAATTCGGGCCCTCTGAGAGGTAATGACCAATCTGTCAACCGCCATCCAAAGGGGGTAAAGGGAAACGCAGCAATACTAAAAACAGCAGAGACCAATTACGTCTTTATATCATATTACACATGGCCAACACAACCGGGCCAAGCAAGTGCATTATGACATTAATTAAGTTCTATGATGATGTAACCACTGTTCAAGCTGAAGAACATTCTGAGAATGCCGCGATGTTAAACAAACAGCGCATTAATAGGAGAGTCTGCTGCAAGTTTGAGTGCTTACCGATAAATTCAAGAAAGGTCAACATGAGCAGAGATGGAAGACACATTCAAATGAGTGTGATAACTGAAATGCTGAACAGAATAAAGAAATGACTAAAAATAATGTATCTGTAGATCAAAAACATTCTTACGCTATGCAAGTTGGTCTTCTGTAACACTTATTGTTGCAGTATATTGTTACCAGACAGAGAGAAATTCAATTGATTTTTCATGAATTAACAAATTCATGTTTTTCTTGCTAAATAGTTTGAATAATTTGAATAGTGCTACATCATAATAAAATTAACTGACAATTATAATTATTACGGTCAAAAAATACATTTGCAATTATTATTATGACGATTTTCCTATTTGAGAAATGTCTGTTCCTTGAGAAATTAAGTAAAGTTTCTCAGACTAATTTCAAGAGGAGCACGTGATATGATTGATCACGGCTGGTCCACCATCCGTAATCATTAGTTATCCAATCGGATCATTCCAAACTCAACATTAATATCCTGCCTAACTTTACTCCCTTATCTTCGTTTTGGAAGACCCCTCCCATGCATCCCTTCTCCCTCTTCCACTTTTCTAGATTAATTCAGGATCCGGCCACACGGCAGCTCAGTGGCTACCACCCCGGGTACTCCGGCTTCCTCCCACAGTCCATAGACATGAAACATAACTGAATTAAATAATAGTAACAGTCACAAGCACTTCAGTACTGAGTTTCACTACGTGTTTCACTGGTGTGGTTCACGGCCTATTCCTATAGAGCCGTCCTTGTTAACTAAGGAATATTTGGGGGAGCTCTCGATAACTACCTGATCTCGTACCCCCTTACATGCTCATTGACCAGGCGGGAGCCTTCGGATCAACTATCTCTGAGCTCAGGTTTCTCTCCCGGGACAGCATGCCAAACCTGCTAACATCACCTAGCAATATCTAAGTGTGAACTCTTGAATGTTATAATTGAGAGAAAACCCATCAAGTGAACTATTTATTTATCTTATCTAGTTTTGTAATTTATTACACTTACCGTATCATACGCATTAACATACTCTTAAGAAAACTGGTAAAAACGATTGTAACTATTGTAATTGCAAAAGTCCTAACATTAAGTCCAATAACTCTAAATTATGCTTTTGAATAAAAACAACAACAAAAAAAAGTTGCTTTTTGAGATTAGCTGATCAGTAGCCACAATTGTTGAGATTTATGATTCAATTTATTATAGTTTTTGCAGTGCAGACAGAGCGTGTGGTCATGGTTGCCAGGTTGGTAAAATTGCTATGGAAGACTTAAGAGAAATTAATTGACTGGGGAATTTAAACTCTTGCCAGTTGTCAATTTCTTTCTTTCATGTAAGCTTGTGGAAGCTTGCAGCAGTGGAAGATAATGGAAATGTCAAAAGTGGAAAAAAGACTTTTCAGGATAAATAACAAACAGACTAAACTGATGATTATTCAAATCAACTGAAAAAAGCAAAACATTATGAGGGAAAAAAAAAATAAAAAAAATGTGTACAACGCACAATAGGAATATTATGATTTTTCATGACTTTTTTAAATCAGTGACATATAGAATTAAATAAAACTATAATAGACTACAATGAAAAATGATGGTTATGTAATGCTTTAACTGAAGAGACTTAAAATTAATGAAAGGCAAGGTGATAATCACAAGCACGCACATGCATAAAAGCAGGAAAGCAAGTGGGGAGAATGCATAAACTAAGCCAAGAGGAAAATGTGACTAATGGTGTAAAAAAAACAGGGCCCTAAAAGTGCCAGCATGCTTTTGGCAGGCCAGCGTCACATATGCCGTCAGGTCCTGAGCATCCGTATGTCATGTTCCAAGTGACAACAAGTGACAACTGGTACTGCAGTCTGTGCAGCATCCTTGACTTCTGATTGGTAGAGACTGGAGTGTCACAGGGAGCTCTGATCCGCCCCCACATCATACCGAAAATATTAACCCTCAGCTCAAACACTCAGACAAACAAGCTAAACTTCAAAGTCACAGAAAGAAAGTGCAATCTCTGTATAGAAATGACAAACACAAACAAAAATAAAAAAAGCTGAATGCCTTTACTCAAGGTCAAACATTGTTTTTTATTTATTATTTTATTTTTTACTTATGTCTGTTGGAGGTGGATATAGAAGTGGTATGACAGGAAAGAGGGAAGAACGAAGTTGAACAGCATGATCCCGAAGAATCATTTGCCTCTACATAGAGTCATCAGCAGTGTAGAAGGGGAAAGCAATGGCAGAGGTTGAGCGCTCTGTGAGCTTGACCTCGCACCGATCTGATAGTTTACTGCAGGGGGGCTGCCATCGAGCAGCTGGGATCCCTCCTCCAAACCTTCTGGTGAAGATTGAATAACAGACACTGAATGGTCAACAAACAGGGTGCAAACACATTTTCGGGACACATCAGCTACATTTCTGTGATAGCAACAACAGGGGGACGGCAAGAGAAACAACAGAAAGTCAATTTCGAAAGCACTGAGCCCTTAATGGAGCTGATGCATGGGGGTACAAATAAAAACAGAACAGCATCGAGATGGACCGGGCAGATAAAAGGGGATGGCTCACTCCGCTTGACGCAGAGGAAAATGCACAATTGGAGTTGGTGCAACGGTGTGGCCCTGAGGAACGAGCGTCAAACGTGGTAATGAAGTAACGGTGTCACCGAGAGGGCAAAGGCGAACAGCGGCGCACTCCATGAGTGATAACAAAATGATAATTGTAAAACTCATTTGCATTAAATGACAGAAACCATTAGGGGCTAATTAATTCTAGTGGATGCGTGTTCCAAAATGGGAGTGTCCTGCTGGCTGACGAAGAGGGGTTCTTGAGGAAGAAATCACAAATGGGAAAAGTGTCTACTGGCAGCTGCTCATTAAGGATAATGGGGCGATGGATAGTCACTTGCGCTAAGAGAATCATCCATTTCAGTAAACAGAAACTGATTGATATTTGAGCTATAACTGCCACCATTAGGGCCCTCGAATCGTGCGATGTGTGCAATTTCCCCGCTGTATCGCTTTTAATGGATCTCGGCATTGTCAGGCTTCGATGTTTCCTGCACAAAAAAACAGCAAACAGCATGAACCATAATAACAAAGAAAAATCTCTCTTGATAAGTTATAATTGCTTAAAGTGCTGGTCTCATACAATCTCATACACTAAGGGCAGAAAAAAAAAGTTTCCACAGGACGGCTGGCAAGTTTCCCAAAGGAAACGGCTTTGAATGTAAACTCAAATTAAGGCACTTGAAAAAGTATCTTTCGGAGAAAACATTTCCGCACCGGTCGTTAAGCCATCAGAAGTTTGCACTGTGAATGGCTGTGTATGCTCCAGTGGGGACCATAATGAAACAGCATTATGGGAATGGGCAGCAGGGAAAGCAGGCCTTCCTCCAGGGCCAGGGGGAGCTTGTTAGCTAGCTGAGGTAAAACACTGGAGACAATCCCAGACACCTGGCTTCCCAAAGACCACCGGGGAAAGATGCAAAGGGTGGGGGCGGGGGCAGGGCTATCTGAGGGGAGCCCACTTTAAAGAAAATTTTCAAGCGAACCTGGAGCCCGTGCAAACAATTGTAGCTCAAAAACAAGATCCCTAATTCCATATCGGTTCACAGGGGGCCTTGGTGTAGTGCTGAGAGGGCAGGGCGAGTCTGCTGCGCCACTCCAAACTCCTCCCTCCCGACTCTTGAGAATGCCAGGACAAAGTGAGCGAGGAAGAAAGGTCTCTGGAGGACAATGCAGCGTGTTCCAGCAAAGCAGCCAGCAGACAAACCACTCCACGAGCCTCTCCCCTTTCCCTATCCATGCTGAAAGGTTCTCACTGTGGCTGCTGCTCCAGCCACTAAATGGAGTCTTCCTCCTCTATAGAACATTCCAGAGGGCTGAAACAACGCTGAAGTGGGCGCCTCTCAATGTCGCTCTTTAGCGCAAGGGAAAGCATTATCAGAGAGGAGAATACGGGAAGGGAGGCCAACATTAAACATGTATACGCTCTCCGGCTCTCATTATAAAACACCCTCTTGAAAACTCTCACCCCGCTTCAGAGCTGAGAACAACACTGACAGTTTACTATGAGCTTTCGTTCCCGCTGAATGTGACTCGGGGGAACCACTACACCTAACGTGGTTAAGAAATGCACTTCAAGATGTCTGATTCCCTATCCCATCAGAGTTGAGAACTATAAAAGAAGCCATTTTGTGATCTAACGGAAGGACTATCAAAATACGGCGTGTTGCAAACACAGGTCAGAGACTTCAAAGATGAGCCTTGTCACTGACCTCTGATATATCTGAAGCTCCTCGCCACAGATGATATGAACCCATCCATATGATATGAAAATCAATAGGCCTGCAAAGGCACAAAGCACTTGAGGAGAGCAGCTCTACTACATGCTGCTAGCTCAAATTGCTGTGTCTGTGATCGTATGATTGTGCTGTAATGGGTTGTGGCGGGGAAGGGCTGCATGGGCATTTGACTTGCTGGTAGGGGGTATATGTGTATGGACAGAGGGTACGACGAGGGCCAAAGAAGTAAGTGAAGCCGGACGAGTAATAGACTTCACTCAACTCTCTGGATAAATGGTCAGAGACTGAATATTTGAATGTAAAGACAGACAGACAGACAGACAGACAGACAGACAGACAGACAGACAGACAGACATACAGACAGACAGACAGACAGACAGACAGACAGACAGACAGACAGACAGACAGACAGACAGACAGACAGACAGACAGACAGACAGACAGACAGACAGACAGACAGACAGACAGACAGACAGACAGATAGATAGATAGATAGATAGATAGATAGATAGATAGATAGATAGATAGATAGATAGATAGATAGATAGATAGATAGATAGATAGAGAAATGGTTTACACACTTATTTCAAAACCGCCCACAGACCCCAGGATGGCATCGAGAACATCACTCATTTGGATCTTACAATTATCATGATAAATTTGGCAATAAACTATCAGCACTATCATTCACTTTTATTCATTCATATTTGTATCATGCAGCACCGTGCCCTCGTTGCCCCAAGCAATACCATTTCCCCCTCATAAGTCTTGAGTGCACGGCAAGCATCCTCTCTCTACTTTTTCTTTTTTTTTTCTCCGTCCTCTTTTCTTTTTTCAAAAATTGCATTTGGTGTCTCTATTTTTGGTGCGGCTAATTAATCCTCAGCATTTAGACAGAAAGCCGCAGGAGTAACAAGGCATTTAGGGGCCGATGGGGCCCTCAGCATCAACGGCAAGCCATGGTTATGGAAAGCCCCCCACCGTTTGTCATGTCAGCCACCGTGTGCTGCTCCCATTAGGCTTCGCCCACACCATTGCCAAAAGGCAAGGGCACCTACGCACACCACAGGACAGCCATGTCATAGTGTGTCTTCACCCACGATATCAAGACAAGCATGTACTGTCCAAGGAGGTCTACGATAGTTAAAGCCATCCATTCGAATTTAGCATCACAACAGCATCTACTCTGTTTTATGCAGGACCCTTCAGATGTTTGTTAGTTCAGTTGAGACACTCAATTGGGAAATTAAGAAACAAACAAAGAAAGAAGAAATAAAATGTACAGAGCCTACAGATGTAATGTAACATGACAGGTTAATAATAATGCTTTTATCAAAGAGTTATAGAAAATGTTGTCCATTATACAATGCATGCCTAATTAAGTGTGTTTATAATAACTTTTAACTTTTTATTTTTTAACAATTGTTAATTATATTCTTTGCAATTCTACATTATTTACATAAAATTCTAAGGATAATTTTGACTTGCATACTTTCAATATTTAGATGTTTTGAGCTATATTAACTTATTTTGCCTCGATACACTCTCAGAAATAAAGGTACGTGAGGTACGTCACTGGGGTGGTACCTTTTCAAAAGGTTCAAATTTGTACCTAAAGGGTCCATATTAATACCTCAAGGGTGCGTATTAGTACCCAAAAAGTATAAAAGTGTCCCTCTTTAAATTTTTAGGTACAAATATATACTTTTAAGGTACCAACATGTACCTTTTGAAAAGGTACCAACCCAGTGACAGCTCGCGTACCTTTATTTCTGAGAGTGTATGATAAAACTCTGACATTAAGACCATTTGATAATAATTAAAATGTTTTTCTAATGTTTTTCTTTATACTTGAAATAAAACTCAATACGATCTAAACAAGGAGGTATTAAAGCATTGCATACAGGTAGTTTTTTCAGCTTTAAAAAAAGAAATAAAAGACAAAAAAGCTTTTTTTTTTCTTTTTCTTCTTCTTCCTTAACGTTGTTGTAACACAGCTTGCATCTTTTGTGTTTTCCCAACTGGGCTTTTAGTGTTGAGAGTGTCTAGCTGTTATAGGCTCGGTGTTTCAGTGGCACTTGTGCATTCCTGAATATCAATGTGGCTGTGAGAGCAGATTAGAGACGGCCTCCCTCTCCCTCCCGAGCTCTTCAAATTAGTTTGATTTTCCCCCAGATGGTCAGATTAAATTACATAAACGCTGTCAGCAAAGTCCTATTCTCCACTGTATTCATGCCATCCTTTCCCAGTATAGCCTTTCTTTTAAAAATCTTTATGTGCCCTCTATTCTTCTTCACTAACTTAAGCTGCCAGTTCACAGTTCTAGCTTTTTTTAAAGCACTTTCTGACCCCTTCACTCTTTCTGTGCCATGTTTAAATGTGTGAATATCAAAGCTGTACAGCTGACAACATCTCTATAGATGAATCGCTGTAAATCTCCTTTCTGTACACCCGCTGTGTGTCGATCCGACAGAAAACCCTGGGCTTTACAGGGACTCCAGTGGCAATTATTACAATAATAACAAGTGTTTAAAGGAATAAGAGTGTGCAATTATAGCGCTTAATTGCTTGCATTAATCTGCAAAAGATTGAAGATTGGAGATCTACCGCTAGTATGTTCTGGAAGCATGCAGTTCAAATCCAAAAATAACACTTGGCAGAAAAATGATAGAAATTGTCAAAAGCATAAAAGTAAACTGACTGAAAAAAGATAATGGAATTAGAGAGAAATCAACAATGTGATTTAAAAAGAGTTTGTTTTTAAAGGGTGGCGGGAAACATGCTGTGAGATTTTCATTTCTCCTTCCCACACAAACACATCTACTTTCTGGCTTCTGTCAACACAAAATGTCGGCCCCAGCAAAGCCGAAGAGTGACAAGGAGGTTTTCGTTTGCAACTTGGTGGCTGTTTAGGCCGGAGAAGTAAACTCCTTCTGACAGACTAAACAGAAGTGGAAGCACTGGGTGGCCTGCTCAATTAACAACCCCAAACGTCTGGGTGCGACTCCTTTTTTTATTTTGAGCCAACACAACATTTTATGCAGCATTTCTCAAGCTGAAATAAACAACAAATGTTGCAAAAGCAGCAAGAGGGAGAATTACACAATTTCCCCTCTTCACCCGGCAACACTAAAGATACCATCTGGTCATCTTGTCTGAGGAAAGAAGCATCCTATCATTGAGGTGTGTATATGTTATGAACACTGGTACACCTCCGCTTCCTTAGTGGTGGGATGGAATCTGGTATCACTTCCTGCAAATCTGGTGAACGTGCTTTGAAGTATGACATGCTGCAATATTGCCGGAGAAAAAATAAATGCTCTCATTCCTCCGTGGAAATGAAAGATTAATAGGAGTAACCAAAATTTCCCATAAACGCAAAGAATGGAGGACACCCCTTTTAGGTTTGCTTTGCAAATCGCATGAATTTCCATCCCGCCTGTCTAAACAGATGGACAACTTCTGTCTATAAGCTGCAAGCTCATATGGGCGAACTCTCCCTCGGGTTTCAACCAGACCAGAGGTAAATAATACCCTCTGTGCGATGCTTACAAATGAAAACTGGGACACGGGAATTCATTGGCGGTTCCATCCAGAGGCAAACTCAGGCAACAGACAGCTTAAACTTTGTGAATCGTGCAATGGATCCAGATTGTAAACATGTTTGTTCTGCAATTGGGCCAACACAACTGAATGAGAAAGGAAGGCAATTAATAGAACTTCAGCAGAGGCAGGACGCTTAAGGACACTGGGAAAGACGGGGCTGCGCTCAGCTAATTGCCCTGCTTTATCCGTTTTAAAATAAAGTTTAGGGCTGAAGGTCAAATCCCATTCACACGCAAAAAAAGGAGGTATTTATGTTAGACGGCTTGAGAGGAGGGAGACGAACGTCTGCCCTATGAAGTGTTTAAATACGAATATTTCATTTTGTCATTTACTGTAGCCCCTCGTATTAAATTAAAGTAAGTGGACCATTATTTTCAATAGGACTGGATAAATACCCTTGAACAAATGATGGTGGAGAGCACTGAAAAACATGTTGAATGAGTTCTGCTAACTATCAAGCAGTGGCATTTGCAGTAAGAGGCTAAAAATGCAGTCGCAATAAAATTATTACAAGAATCATTCTTTTGTAATAATAATAATAACAATAATGAAGAAGGGCATACTGCAATATAAGTCGCAGCGCTTGTTTTCCCAATAGATGCAAAGATTGTTTATGCACGGTTATTGCGCTCAGATGAGACTCTATAATATAAACAGAATGTAATAAGTTTTGCATTATTGTCTATTGTGTTTTTGTTCTGCTGTAAATAAACAGCAAAGACAATGAACTGGGATCAATTACTTTTGAAAATGAAATAATTTAAAATATATCACGTTGTATTAAATGTGTCAAACTGAGTTATTTATTAGAATTTGGGATATGTTCAGTACTTACAGCTTAAGGAATTGCATAAATTGTATTTGTTTGTTATTTGTGCAACAATTAAATTGAAGACATTTAAGACTTAAATTTAGAATTAATGTGTTAATAGATGTGACACGTGACAACTAGTGAGGAGAATGATGAAAACAATTTATTCTTTCTGTCCTGTTGGGAGAATGGTACATTAATTTTATCCTTGTGTATCTATTACTGTTAAAAAATCCATTTAATGAAAAGAAATGATTTATTTATTTATTTTTATATATTAATATAATATAATATAATATAATATAATATAATATAATATAATATAATATAATATAATATAATATAATATAATATAATATACGTCGCTGGGTCGCAGGTTCAAACCTCGGCTGGGTCAGTTGGCATTTCTGTGTGGAGTTTGCATGTTCTCCCTGCGTTCGGGTGGGTTTCCTCCGGGTGCTCCGGTTTCCCCCACAGTCCAAAGACATGCGGTACAGGTGAATTAGGTAGGCTAAATTGTCCGTAGTGTATGAGTGTGAATGAGTGTGTGGATGTTTCCCAGAGATGGGTTGCGGCTGGAAATGCATCCGCTGCGTAAAAATGTGCTGGATAAGTTGGCGTTTCATTCCGCTGTGGCGACCCCAGATTAATAAAGGGATTAAGCCGACAAGAAAATGAATGAATCAATAAGATAATATAATATAATATAATTAGTTGGCATTTCTGGGTCAGTTGGCGTTTTTGTGTGGAGTTTGCATGTTCTCACCATGTTCGCGTGGGTTTCCTCTGGATGCTCTGGTTTCCCCCACAGTCAAAAGACCTGCAGTATAGGTGAATTGGGTAAGCTAAATTGGCTGTGTATGAGTGTGTTTGGATGTTTCCCAGTGATGGGTTGCAGCTGGAAGGGCATCCGCTGTGTAAAACATATGCTGGATAAGTTGGTGGTTCATTCCGCTGTGGCGACCCCAGATTAATAAAGGGACTAAGTCGAAAAGATAATGAATGAATGAATAATATAATATAATATAATATAATATAATATAATATAATATAATATAATATAATAAAATATAATATAATATAATATAATATAATATAATATAATATAATATAATATAATATAATATAATATAATATAATGCTATTCGATATGGTATAATAACAATGTTATTTTAACAATGTGTGAACTGACATTATCAAGTATGTCACTCAATTTGGGGGAAACAATTCTCAAATGTCAGCTTGTGAGCTGACATTTTTATGTTAAGATAGTGATTTTCTAAGTTAATTTTCTCTAGGAGTTTTTTTTTCTAAGATTTTTCTAAGTTTCTTGTCAGTGAGGTATTTTAGAAATAGTGTATTTATAATAATAATAAAAATAATAACAATAACAACAACAAAAACAACAACAATAATAATAATAATAATAATAATAATAATAATAATAATAATGTATACTGGTTTCTACCGTTTCACCAATAAAAATCATTCAAAAAAGAACAAAGCAAGAAAGATGTGTGCATCTCAGAGCAACACTGTGGTGTTTCATTTCTGAATGAATCTGTTTTGAAATGAATCATCTGAGTCATTAATTTAGCAATCACTTATTAAGAAAGTGACTTGCTGCCATCTACTGCTGATATTAGTATAACATAACAAAACTACACATAAAAACAAAACACATTAAATCTTCTTTGTAAATCTTCAGTGTTTAAATCTTCAGTGTGAAAAAATTTCTATAGAATCTGCACAGAGTAAACCAATATCCCAAGAAAAGACATAATCAACAAGAGCAACAAACACACCTACACAGTCTCAGTCCATTTCCTCTTAACCGTCGGGAAGTAGAGGGGGTCAATTTGCCCGCCATTGTGTAATCGCATTTGCTCATCAGACCCTAAGTACACAGAGAGACGGTTACCCAAGCACAGAACGTCTGACCCAAACCCTGCAGTCCCTGTGGTGAAAAGTCATCAGAGGGCTGGAGATGCTTCTCTGCGGGGTTCTAGTGCTCATTAGTCATGTGCTGGTCGCTTCTCACCAAACACAATTAAGACTATTTGCCCTCCTGCAGCAGATGCTGATGAGACAGGCAGAGAGGAGGATTGGTTGAGCGGCCCGCACCGCTACGCGAGGACCACAGCGATGGAGGCAAAAATTGAATTTTGATAATGGAGTACATCCATTTGAGGGGCTTGGCAGGGATAGCGAATGAGCAGGAAGTGAAAGGACGGGGGTTGCAATAATGACCTGACCGGAGTGGAAATCTAACAGTTTCAAAGCATCTGATCTGTTATGCACATTTCAAAACATGATTCATATTTGCCCTCCATCAGCAGTTACATTCTACAGGGCTGAGCGGTGTTATCAGTGTTCTCTATTCAACAGGTGGAGTTTGATTGCTAAGATATTAATGATAAGATGATGAGAATTTTATACAAAAAAATCAGTGTTCAGTTCATTTAGTGTTCTAAAGCTGGTACTGTATGTCATTTTAACCCCCCTGTCGTGTTCCCCTTACTTTAGTGTTCACAGTCAAAATTGACCGGTTTCTTTTAACTGCTCTTAAATTAGTCAAAAAGCATTCTATAGCTGTGAACAATGTCTCAAACTAGTGTTTAACATGACTTTTTAGAATAAGACATAAAATAGCTGCAGTGAAAATACAAATAGGCACTGATAATGTATTACAAAATGAACATGTAATATCATAAAGGTAATCACATGGGAGGATCGGCAAATAAGCACGGGAAAGAAATGTGTACCCACAAAAGACATTGCTAAGTCTGAAATATGTGTGTTTGTGAGTTGGGGTAGTGTGTATGGGGATGCTTTCTATTTGATGGTTGAATATAGTCTGGAAACCCATTCATTTCCTATGACGATCTCTTTTGACCGGAAACAACACAGGGGTAACGTGGATGATTAAAACACTCAAAATTCAATGAAAGAGGTGATCATAACTTTTACATGTTCAAGTGCATGGTGAGGAGGATATCATAAGGCCTTGAGGCAATAAGATGTAAAACTCAATGGCCTCTAATTTAATGATTTAGGTGCAAAGTCCAAAGCGCAGGGCACAAAAGCATTAGGGCTTTGTAAGTGGAAAAACTAAATGCTTCACTAGCGAGAAAACAGTTAAACAGACCGTCTGCACCGCGAGAATGAGCCTCCTCAGTCTTTACTTTCACTTTCTTTGGTAGATAAGGAAACATGTTGTACACACAGACATCCATTAGCCAACGTAATTAATTTTGTTTGTTAAGCACAAAGATTTGTTTCAAAACTATTTCTAAATTCAGTTTATTTTCAGCAAACGAATAAATGAACAGTAATAACAAAGTTTGGTCAACAACTGAGTTATATCCAAACACACATGCTATGTCCCATATGGTGCAAAACCTGACAGGTGGGCAAATCTAAGCTTGTTTTTAATAAAACAAATATAAATATTACTAATAATATTAATAACATTATACAAAAGCAAATTGTCGTGAATAAACTAAAAAAAGTTCCCTCGAGATGAAGAAGGCATGAAAGCAGTGGTTTTTATATTTCTGTAAAAAATTATAATTTTTTAAATATTTTAATCCTTTAATTCTTTTTCATTAAGATAAAGATATTTGGGTATTGCTGTACATCCTGTGTGTATTAAGCAATGTGTAAGCGAGGCGCTCAACTAACATGCTCTGCACTGGACTTTAGACCTGCTTTCAGCTGGTCTATCATGTAGTTTATTTTAGTTCCTCAAAATAGCAACGCGCCAACAATGCGCCTTAACACACCTCTTATCTAGACTGAAACACCCATGAGTCCACAAAGTGGCGCAAATGGATTTGCTATTTAAACAACGTGGTGGAAAACGGGAAAATTAATGTTGCGCTGGTCTGAAAATAGCAACATGTCGTAGATACACGTCTTGCGCCTTATTGCACCGGGTGCATGATAAGGCCCAATATTTATTAATCAGTGTTTTAAGTTGTAAATCGGTCAGATTTGACCCAAACACGACAGGAAGGCAATTGTCAAAAGGTCAGTAAGTTATATATTCTGCCCACTAAAACACCTTTTTAAAAATCAAAAATCACATTGCTTGTGGAAAAAAAGTTTTAGCAATAAATTCAATATACAATGCAAGACCAATGTGCTATTATAAAAAACTATTTAAAATGTTGCTGAAAAAATAAATTATTTAGCAACAGAAAAATAACTGAGAGTTATTGGCAGAATACTGTTCAGGCAAACATTTTTTTAAAATCTATTATGCTCACAAATGCTAAAAACATTTAAAAACACAGCAAAACTGTGAATATATATATATATTTTTTTTTTTAAATAAAAGGTTTCTTAAAAGGTAATTTAATCCTGTATTGACAACACTGAATTTTAGAAGCCCTTAATCCACTGCTCAGTTTCACATGATCCTTCAATCATTCTAATTTCCTGATTTGATGTACAAACTACTTCTAAAATTTCCTTTAATTATAAATGATGAAAGAAGTTGATGAGCTGCCTAATTTTGTGAAAACAGTGATACGTTTTGATCAGGATTTCTTGATGAACAGACGGTTCAAAGGACATTTAAATTTGAAACCATTTGAAAGATTACCACAAATAAGTATTTACCACAAACGAATTCATAACAATGCCTCGTGTCATTTTGATCATTTCAATGCATCCATGTTGACAACTAATTCCTTCAAGAAAATACAGAACTATTGAACAGTATAGTGTGTATATATATGCATCATTCCTTACATTATACAGTATACTGCTGTTAGTGACATTCCACCATTAAACTCTTGAAATCACCTACGAGTCCAGTCTATTTGTGGCTGCCTATTTTGAGCGTTCTAAATCTGTCACTTACGAGCTTCCAAGACCATCAAGATACTGTCTAGGCTGTAGGAAGAGGGCATGGAGGCATCTCACTAGGATTTACAATTTTAAATTCACAGGGAATGTTTGCTTAATAAGAGGCGAACATGAGAACAAAAGCTAAATTCAATGCGTTCAGATAGCAGTCGCGTAAGTGTGCACTTTGCAAGTTTTGCTGCCATAGATTAGGATAAGTGGTGACTCTTTTAGGACTAAATCAGAACGCTGATATGACAGACCCTCCCCTTAATTACTACCATAGGAGGCCCGGTGGCAGGCCTGATTTTGTTCAAAATGTCAATGTGCCCACTTGGGAGAAAGAAAGGAAAAGGAGAAAGGGGGAGAGCGGGTGGGGCAGAAGAAACTAAATTGAGAACAAATGCAGAAATGTTGATGTCAACATTATTTTAAAGTGCCGTGGGACTCTTCCGCAGCACGACAGACAACAACATATATCATATCATGCTGCTTGTGGTTTTTAACCAAAGGAGTTTCTCAATTCCTTTTGTGAAGAGAGAAAGAGAGAGACCATTAAAGAGAGAGGAGGGTTGTTTGTGTTTCAAATTAAGTAATAAGATGTGCTAATAGTTAGAAAATGTTGATTTAGATGTACAATGGCACAGTGGTTTCAGAGTATACGCCTCAGTCTTTTTCCATCTTTCACTATTTCTGACATGAATACAGCTGCTTCTAAAGAAAAAAGATGCAAACTTTACCTTCAAATATGAGCCCGGTTAAAACAGAAATATATATTTTTAAATCATTTAATTTTCTAAAATTGTAATGCAGTATAATATATCATTTTGAAAAGGAAAATAGACTTTAATGTGTGTGTGTGTGTGTGTGTGTAAACTGACTACACATTTTCTTTAATAGTAATTTACCCATGTAAAGATTACATTGCATTTTCAGAATTCCTTGATAAATAGAAAATTCAAAAGAACATTTAAATTTGAAATGCTGATTTGAAGAAGGATGTGAAACAGATAATCTACTTGACATTAATTATTAGAAGTACATTTGCAATGAAGCCTTTTTCAGCATTTGCTGCAGTCTCTTTTTTTTATCTTTTAATCTTTTGACATGAACACAACCAATACTGCTAAAGCAAAAGATGCAAACATCACCTTCAAATCCTGAGCCAGAGAGTATTACAATGGATTTTTTTTCCTTTTTAAATCAGTCTTGTTTGGTGAAGTGGTTATTTTCTCTTGTTGAGTACAAGAGCCCATTTCCACCATTACTCCAACAAGCACCGACACCTGTAGCTTGCAAGCTGTCTCCATGTCAACGCAGAGAAAGAAAGGAAAGGGGGAAGAGATGCTGCAAGTAAGTGTGGGGAACAGAAGACTCCATTTCAGGGAATGGGAGCAGGAGAAGCCCAATCGAGCTCACGGGGAGGGGTGGGAATGATGAAAGGCTGTTGAAAGCTCTTCAGTTACAGGCTCCGTCAAGAGATGAACATCTCTAAACATATGACACAGACACCCAAACCACTCCTCTGAGATGGTGGGTGTTGAAAAAGGTGCTCCAATAATACATGTTGAGAGTAAAATATGAAGTGAGTGTGTCAACAACACCCTCGTCCAGGTGTTTGAAGCTGTGTCTGGTTAACAAGGAAAAAGATGACAACGGCTGAAAACACAACAACAGCTGCAAACCATTGATTGCAGTACTAGATTGTGTTAAATCACACTCAGTGCAACAGTTTTCACACTTACAGTAGTCTTCTTTGATGTACCCAGCTCAGATCCCATTTATTGTTTATGTCCATCAAAAAATTGATTTAAACATCTGTTATATTGTTACAGAAAAAAAGTCAAAATTGTCTTGGTCACTCCACAGAAAGTTTTTTTTTTCCATTATTGTACATTAGGTATCCATAATCCTGGACCAGGTCGTATCCCAAGAATATGCTGTGGTAGTCATAGAGGAGTGGAGAACATGAGACTGATTCCTGAAAGACTCCAGTGACAGACAAGTCTTCGCATTGATCCCGTGGGCCAGCCTGAACACATCCGCCAATGACCTACTCACACCAGCAGCTTCTCCACGATGGACGTCCAGTGCTCTCCAGCCTCCAGCGCCTAGACTGCAGCTCTGCACACGAAGTTTGGCCAGAGGAGAAATAGTCAATGGTCGTGCTCAACTGAGCCTGGTTCTCTCAAGATTTTTGTCCTTCATTTTCGTCAATTGGTGAAGTTTTGCTCCTTGCCACTGGCTTGCTTGGTTTGGGACTTGTGGAGCTGCGCATCGATAGATTTGTTCTTCAGTGTTTGGACTTTCAGCAGTGAAATTTAACCCGCACTAAACTGAACTAAACTGAAATTTAACTCCAAACCGGACTGACACGATTTCAATTTACTAGAACTATGTTATGCTGCTTTGACACAATCTAGAAGAGCTATATAAATAAGCATAAATTGAATTGAATAAGACTTATATTATGTAAAATTAAATAAATAAAAAATGGCCTAAATGGATAAAAAAAAAAAAAAACATGGCACTTTTATGTTTTCTGTGTGTAATGTACTCAAAAATCAATTAACTTCAGTGAATTCAGTTGCCTTAGATTATTTGGTAACTGCAAATAAATAAAAAATTAATTAAATAAATAAATAAATCACAAGTTTATTTGTGATTAATTATTAATCAACTGACAGCCTGAGGCTTTTAAAGAGTCGGCGGGTTAGTGAAGCTGCAAAATGTTACATTTCTGCTGTAATATTGTTTATATTTGACATTTTTCTACACAAAGTGGTCCGGTTTAAAACCCTTGAGCCTCAGGCAGAACACGAAAAGGAAACCTTTGAATTGCCACTTTCTTCAGTATTCAAAAACATTTACATAAATAAAAGTCACCTTCTCTTCCCATTGTTTCATTTGCATTACACAAATGTACAATAAAACTAGGATTGATGACAAGACCCTTAAAACTAACCCGGTTGAGAAAGTTGAGAGTGGCATGTCAAAAAAATTGTCAATACGCTTGTAATCTGCAAATAGTCATTTCAAGTGCTGCTTTGTTACTATGTGGCTTCAATCAGTGTCTTCAGCTCATAAAGTGCATCTGACTGCAGTCTAATGCACATTCTACTGCCGTCCATCTTAATTACATTGAGATGCACTTAGTGCCATGCAAATGCGTCGCACGCCAACTGGCTCAATGTAGTACCCATTGTCCTTCACTCTTCACTCGCCTGGGACTCGGTCAGTAATGACAGAGGAGTCGCTGAGCAGTCACTGAACCCTGGAGATGAAATTATCTCTCTGTTACTGGTTACGGCTGGACGGTGCTGAGAGCTTCAGCACCTCCTCTGATTCTTTAAGGAGTGCGGGTGGGACATTGGCTCAAACTGACTATGACACATTGACACAGGACATTTTTATGTGGAGTTATAATTGAGTTACAGTAAGTTTTCTTTTTGTGTAGTGACAGGCTTCATCTCTTGGTCCAAGTATAAATGACAAAATGTGTATATTTCTCCTCGGTCTTTTATAGAAAATGCACAACGCTTAAATCAATTACAGTCAGATTAACATGTATGCATGCTAGCCAAGTTACAAATGCATTTTTCTCGGTCTGTTACAGGATTTGAGCAAAAATAAACTGGTATGATTTCAGGATTAAAGCACTGCAATGACATTTAAAGACGAAGAATAAAAAAATGTTACTTTAGTTTGATTGAAAAATAAAATGTGAAACTGCGTGTAAATACTTTTGTGTAGAAACTTGATTTGATTTGTCTCCAAGACCCTACTTTTGACTTTCCTTAGATTTTGAGATAATTTTAAACATCCTTTATTGTAATCTTCAGATGTTTATGATAGACCATTTCTGCCACTGAATAAAAGTGAAAAAGAAATAATAATAATACAAAATAAATAAATAAATGTTTTTGTGATTTTTTATCTCAAGAGTTTATATCTTTTTTTTAGAAGGTCATGATTCACACTCATTAAATAATTACTTTATATAGCTTTATTTTACATATGAAAAAGTTGTAAATAAGTCTAATTCTTGTTCTGACCATATCATAAAACAATCATCTATATATCTCATCCAAGCTTTAATGTATGACTGGAACGGGTTATTATTATAAATGTAATCACGGTCAAATTTTACGATGACAAGATGTAAATTTGGCAGTAGCAAGGCATTCTATAGATTTTGAACATGATGTTAAACAACTAGAATGTATGGGAATTGAGGAAGTATTTGAGTCACATAGAGGAGGTGATCTGAATAAAATATTATTATAAAGAGAAGCGTTCTGGATTCATAAATTAAAATCACTTACACCAAGAGGAATAAAGGAGGATTTAACCTTTTTAGTGTTTCTTTAATGTTTTATTGTTTATCTATAATATTGTGAATCATGGATTTTGAGTATATAATGATACAAACAATGAGATGAAAATGTATTTTTAATGTTATGGACTGTCGGAATTTCATTGTATTGACGTAAACATGAATAAGTGAATGATGATATTTGATATGTTATTTTCCTGTACAATGGAGATAATGCTTTTAAATGTGAAGGAAATATTTATTGTGTGGTTAATTACAGTATTGAAATGAAAATGAGATAGTTTTTAACTAATTAGATTGTGTCACGCACTGAGGAAGGCATTGTGCCAAAACGTCTGAGTTTTGTAGAATGTAAAATAAAGCTATATAAAGTAACTATTTAATGAGTGCAAATCATGACCTTATGAATAATATTATTAACTGGATTAACGCACCAAAAATTAAAAAACCATGAGCGCACAGTGCAAACTTCATTACTGAATGTAATTTACATCTTTTTTCCCCTCAACATTACATGATACAAAATAGTTATTACAATGAAATAAACTTGCAATTCTGACTCTTCTTGCAATTTTTCTCAAAATTGTGTTATTAAATCCCGCAAATTGCAAAATCCAATTTTAAGAGGAAAATTTTTATTTTCTTGCAACGACATGTTATAAAGTTAGAATTGAGACAATAGCCATGTTTCCATTCAAAATTTCTGCGCAAATCAGGCATATCACATAAAAGATGTGCGAATAAAGCAGCGTTTCCATCCAATGAGTCAAAGAGAACAAAATCGTCACTTCCTGATTAACTGGCGCCAAATATCAAAAGTAAAACATAATTTGATTCGGTATGAGAAGCTGTGTGAATCTTTTCTTCATTTAATAAATGACTTGTGCCTTAGAAGACAGTATGCCAACACACAATGAATGCATGGGACGCGAAGCACAAACGCTCTTGATTCTGGAGATAATGAATAATATATTAACACTAACACTGAAATGGTTAAGGCGTTTTAGAATGACCAAAACACCATTTTAGAAGTTTTACAATGTGCTCAGCCTGCTGGTTTGTCCATTCACACACATTTTTATAATCACATGATCTCTTATAACAAAATCACATTACTTTTTTTAATGCGCATACTGGAATTTGTCCAGTAAAAGTGTTTCCGTCGTAGTTGATGCTCATCTTTTCTTGTCGAATAAAAAGTTTATCCTACTCAGTTATGCGCATATGGTTTTTACAGCCTGATTTCACGAGGAAATGTAAGTATTTTACGCTTTGTCAGTTTAGTGGCTAATTCGTATGAATTGATACGAGTTCAGTCATACAAAAATGTACGATTTTAAAAGCAGGCGTGGCACCAAATCCCACCCCTAACCCAAACCGTCATTGGATGATGAGCAAATCGTAATAATTTGTACGAATTAGATCGAACGAATTTATACAAATTAGCCACTAAATCAAAAAGTTACGAATTGCCATGAGATTGCATTGGGTTTTTATGCACATTTTCAAAACGTATGCGCATTGTGGCATTTCCATCAACCAATTTTTATGCACATATCCAAAATGCACATCAAAATAGGTGGATGGAAACATAATTATTAACTTTTTTCACAACTCGCAATTCTAAGAAAAGAATCAGAATTTCTAGCTATTAATCAAACAATTCTCCAAATTTATCAAGCCACACATTATCAGAGTTCAACATAAAATATACTTCAGTCATGCAACATAAGTGTGTTATCGCTTTAAGATATACAGCCCAAAAACGAAGAAAAAAAAATCTCCAAACTAAATTATGATCATCCATCTCAACTTAACAAAAGTAAAGTTTCACTCAATACATAAAGACGAAACAAGAGCTAAACTATTATATTCATTCTTAGGTTTGCATTCAGTTGCTTTGGTAAAAGAAACTTAAATGATTTGTATAGAAAACATCCTCTCTCCTTCCCAAAGGAAATGGATTTCTCCCTTTTCAGTAGAGCACTGTGCACAGCCCATTGTACAATGCCCAGGAAATCAATGCAAGTTTTTCACTCTGATTTGTTCTTTTTCTTTCCCTCCTTTAACACACACAAGCACACACCTACGCCCACACAAGCAAGGCTCACAACCCACACACACCTGATGTAACCTGGCAGACAGTGCCAGCAGAGTGAGCCATCAGAGGGAGAGCACGGCCGGTCTAAAGCATCTCCCAGCTGGCTGCGTGTGCTCGGCCCGTCTGGCTGGAAGCTACAGATTAATTAACAGTGTGCCATGAGAGCACCGAAAAGTGTGTGTGTGTGTGTGTGTGTGTGTGTGTGGAGGGGGCGAGGTGTGTGACATTCAGCCCAGCCTGCTCACACACCCGGCAAGCTCTGGATCACACGTCTTTCCGCCCTCGCCATCATCATCATGGCCTCACGCTCTCACCCCGTCTGCTCGGTGACCGCCGCCAATCGCCTCCAAATTAGGACAGATAATGATACAGCATTTTCAGAAAAGTACAGCAGGAGCACAAGAGCAGTGACTCCTGCAATAAATAGCAACTGTGAAGAACTTTTTATATATAAAAAAAACATTTACAGTCATGCATAACTCCCAGGAGAGTGAATGTACTCACTCTGGTGTTGATTTAATGCTGTATGCCCTTCTTTCTTTTTTGGACCACAAAAGGGGAAACTTTTGGTTAAAAAAAATGTCATGATCAAGATTTTCCATATAGTGGTAGTAAAAAGCAGCCTAACTTTAAATAGACAGCTTTATATAAAACAGTGTTGTAAATAAATGAGAAATTATATGAGATTTCTGTGGCTGCTATACACACACAAAAAATTAATAATAAAAATATTTCAGTCCGTCTGACATTTGAAAGTGAAAATGACTGAAAATTAAATTAAAAGTTTAATTAAAAGTGAATTTGCTGGTGCTAAAATGACTGATCATAAACATACTGTAGCAGCTTGGCAAACACTTCTGTGCAATTTGACTTAATTTAAAGTTCATATTGACTCATACGTTGGGTATGTGTGCCAAATCGGTGCAGAATAGAACTACAGTTTATGTTTAGTCAGATTCAAAGTAAAATAAATGCAACTTAATGCTGATCTTTATTATCGTATGCTCAGGAAAATAAAAGAATGCCAAATTCAAGGCAGTATTAAACACTAGTCGTTATTGTGTTTGGCTTCCCAGAGTGACCAGTCAGATTCCTTGCAGACCCCAGTACACAAGTGCAGTGTTTTTGAAAACTCAAGAAACAAGTTTTTCATCAAGCATTTTAAAACATGCTTGACACTTGAACATGGTAACTTGCTGTTGTGATTAGCACAGCAGTTATATTATTTGTATTTGGATATTGTATTTGTGTGTTGTTTTTCTATTTACATTAATTTCGTACAACTTTCATTTTCTTGGCGAGAAAAAGGTCAGAATAAACTGTGGCACTAACAGTTTCATGAACAGTTGTGCATAAAGATGCCGGGTCGAGGTCAGTTAAGGTCTGGAAATTCTCTAAATGATAAAATAATAATAATAAAACATATGATAATAATAAAGAATAAATGACAATACATAAAGGGTTTTCTTATATAATGACAAAAAACTTTGGTTTACTAGTGCTCCTTAACATCAAAATGATTGATATCTGGCTAGTGAAATCTAAAAAAAGACAAGCTTTACAATCCTAGATAACAAACATGAATTCCAGAGTTTCAGCGTGTTCAGATTGTTAGATAAGATGTAAGTAGTAAATATTTAATATCTGGCAATTGTTTTATGACAGAAATGCGAAGCAACCAACATAAATATTTAGTGATCCAAACACAACTGGATTTTATTTTGGTCGCTTTTGAAATGAAAACACTGAATTAAACGTGACAAGCCACATATGACAATTCTGCACATTATTATAATTTTTATTTTTATTGTTATTATTATTGTTATTATTATTATTATTATTATTATTATTATTATTATTATTATTATTGTTATTATAATCATCATTATTATTATTTTGAATATAAATATTCTTCATTTCAATTCTTTTGACTATATTGGTAATTCTGGAGTCATGACAAAAGAATAACTAAATCAGAAAGTTATTTAAAAAAAATTAAATAAAATAAATAAATAAATAAAAAAAAAATTAAATAAATAAATAAATAAAATAAAAAAGAATGAAAGAAAATCACAGGACTTTTGTTTCCAGTCAAGATGTAAAAAGTCGGCAGAGTAGACTTCATCAGCCTCTCTAAAACACTGTTAAACAGCAGCAGCTATAACAGAATCAGAACCGAAAAATCAGAGCACATCACACCAGTCCTGAGATATTTATACTGACCTCCAGTAATATTTAGAATCAATTTTAAAGTACTTTTAACTTTCATAAATCACTCAACGACCAAGGACCTCAATAAGCTGTGAATATCCTCATCAAAAATCAACCAAAAAGATAACTCAAATAATCATGATCAAGTCAGTTATAAATACCAAAGGTTCACTCAGAACAAGGTGAGTCTGCTTTTAGCCATTATGCCGCCCGCAGCTGGGACCAGCTTCCAGAGAAGATCACATGTGCTCCAACAGTAGGAGCTTTCAAATCTAGAATTGAAACACATCTGTTTAGCTGTGCTTTCATCAGACTGATTGCACTATATGTTTTGAAGCTTCTTGTTTTTTTATGATTTCTGTAACTGTTTCAATAGATATTACATTTTACTACAATTAATCTTTTATACTATTTGCTTTGGCTGTTTGTTTGGTTGTTATACTTCTGTTATAATTGTGTTATGATTGTGTTATGATACTTTTTATCCTCTTTATGTAAAATACTTTAAAATTGTGAAAAAAATGAACTAGCCTTTTCTTTCTTTGCTCAAATCCATTTGTGCACTTTAAGTGTTTAATTTCTTTACTATGTTAATTACTTTAAAGGTCACTGCCTTTGATTTCACAGGTTTACTATTTATATACTTACTTGTTACCTTTTTTGCCATTAAAATCTCTACTTGTTACCTTTTTTGCCATCAAAGTCTCTTCTGAAACAGACCTGCGGGTCATTTCTGGGTCGCAACCCCACTAGTTCACAGATTTAGTGACAACAAAAACACAAATTCTAACTTTTCTACAAATTTGAAAGCAACAAGGGCATTTCTACAGGTTTGCAAATACAAGTAAACTGTTGTGTCCATAGCAACAAGCAAAAAAACATATTTTTTGTTCGGCTTTGAATGGGGGCTAACGGGGTTCAAAGAACACTCAGGCGAAAATGACAGAGGAAATATCTAACCCATTCTGAATTTGCACATCAATAGAGAGACAAATCGAGCGTCCTCTCTTTCTCCTGTAATATATACAATAGAGCGAGCGGCAGTTCAGCTGTGACTGAAACCTGAGATACATGTGCTCCGAATCATCGGGCAAAAGACTGTCCCTGCTACCCTCTCAAAATCTTTTGCAACACCCATTCTCATTAGAGGGATGGAAAAACTTGGGCAATGGATCGATGTTTTCATTTTTCAAGTGCTTGTATCCATTAGACGGGTAAAATTCATCCATCAAGCAAATTCCTTTCTGGTTAGGCCCTGTCGCTTTAACAAGTAGCGAGCTCAATGTGCAAGATGTATTGCTCTCCATTTCACTAACCTTCATTACGTCTTTCATGTGTCTCTCACCCCCTCCTGCTATCTCTCTCTTATGGAACAGCAAAGAATCTGATTGGTCGGAGACTCTACCTGCCATGTTCTGGAGCGCATAGTGCAAGCAGTGAACCTTCGCATTAATTCAAACGCCTTTTTTACAGAAATCATTCAGCATGAATTATATATGACAACCCCTTTTACCTCCTCACTTAGGGGAAAATATAATTCTATAATTTGGTGGTTTTTATATGGTATTTAAAGCAATATTGAATGGGCCTTCCTGTAAAGCTGAAACTAATGGGAAAAGGGGGTTAGTACATTCCAAAAGTAAGTGCTCATAAAGTTATGTTGAAACACACATAAATTATAGTGGCAAAAAATTTCATCACAGCCATTAGAAAGACGAATCCCTCGTCTTGGCCTCTCCACCTCCGTGATCTTAATCCAAAGAAAGCTATCAAGAAGACTGTTCTGTTTCAATTCCTAGAGCTAGCGCTCAACAAAAAAGCAAAAAAGGGCTTATAAATTATATGGTAAATTACGGAGCACTGAACACTTTCAGGCAACATATTGCAAGATAAATTTCTCCAGCGTCTACAAAAGAAATGGTCCAGCTGAAAGGAGAATGAGGAAAAAAAATAGTATTTTATTTAATATTTTTGATAAATTGTTATAATTTAGCCCCCTGAAATGGCCAATGTTTATGTGTAAAAAAATAAATAAACAAAATAAAAAAACATTAACAACAGCGCAACCTATCCACCTGAGCCGCTGTGAGATCAAGTGGGCGTTTATTTGAATAAAAACTCTGCTTGCTCACAGTCTCTGCTGACAGGGGAGACAAAAGCCTTGCTCCTCTCTTTAATGAACATATCTGCCGTGGAACGCTGCAGCTGGACTTAAAAGGTTACGTGGGGCTGGTCATGCTGGTCACAAAGCTGCGCCCGCAGGAATGCTGAATCCTCTCCAAAAAGCCGAAAGGAGTTGAAGGGGTTTTTTTTTGGACTGGCTGTATCAGTGACAAAAGAGAAGACTGATGGCCTCACCAAGAACCAGAAAGACCTTTGCACGAACCCCTCGTCCGCCACAGGAGAGCACGGTTCATGTTTACATCCCTCCCTCAAACATCCTCACACACTTATACACAGCGGCCTCCATTTTATTTACTGCGCCTCTCATAAAATATGGATGCCCAACAAGATACTGGAGGACACATGAGAACAAAATGGGAACAATGAAGTATAAAATATCACAGCATCTGGCGCTTGGTGAACTATGACCGCTGACTTGCTCAAATATGTATTTTCCCTTCAATCATTTATTGCTTGGTAAATTATCACTGAGCTGAAAAAAAAAATGCCAGTGCATCCCCTGAACAAAAGCATTTCAAATATATTCGCACATTAGTAAACCTGGATGGTCTAAATGTGCGACATATTTATTATTAAAGATCATACATTCATGTGAAATTGCCTAAAATGGAGTACAAAGCGTACCTGTCTCTTGAGTCCAATGGATCAGGGTGTTAAGAGGTCACTGAAAAAGCAGACTGTCTGTGATGGGACGTCCTCACGCTGTGCCAGCTGCAGTGGAGTGAAGTGCGTGAGAACTTAAAAGGTAAAGCGTCGTAAGGTGGGTGCCGGAAGGTACGGACGAACTGATGACTGACCTGTGCTAGTCTATAAATGTGTCTGACGGCAGGTATGCCATCAGCCAATCCCAACTCAGCGCCCCGCGAAGGTCGCAGAGGTACAATACATACAAAGAGAGTAAGGGACACACACATTGAGTCATTTGAGAGGACAAGAGCATCAGGAAGGAATTTCTAACTTTGAGAGAACAAAAAAGTCAAAAGATTCTGGGTTAGTGTCATTTTTTTTAATTATGGATTTATTTATTGTACATTTATAGAAATAAAATTATTGCGTAACACCAATTTAGACAAAAAAGTATTTATTTAAAATAGAATTTCAACTTTCTAGTCATGAAAATATAATTTTCTGATTTTTAAATATATTTTCGGAACAAATATGGTTATCAAAAAGTAATATACATATATAGTATTGTTAACAAAAGAGACTTTTTCAAAATAAAGAGTCTTAATTTATAGTAAATTCTATAAATTATGTTGTAAATTGCAGCGCTTCATTTATGTTTTGTACATTTCAGCACTTCAGTACAAACATACTGACCACAGACTTTTGAACGGTAGCATGTGCATAATTTGGAATTACTTCAATATGAGATAATCCAAGAAACAGCTGTAAAAATGTAAAGAAATATGAGGAACGGATATAACATTTCTGTCAAAACAGACAAGCTCTTTAATATTTAATCCGCAGTTAACTAAAATCACAGGTGTTCTGGCCACTTTCAGTATGTGGTACAGGCACATTAAATGCATACATGTGCTCTAAAAAACAGTAACGTTTGAGCCAAACACACAGCAAAAACATTAGAAATCTGGATTCAACCCCAGTTTATGTCATGTTTTGATCCTTATCCTCCTGTCTCACTTCACTATCCTTTAAATAATATCTGAAATCCCTTAAAAAGGCACAAATGCTTCAATGAATCAGTTGCCATTGACTACTCATTCTTCCTTTACTATCATACATTTATTTGGCACACCGTATTCGACAGTTGGCAGAGGGCACTCCGCAGCAAATCCTATAGCACAGCATAATATCTCCAAGCCCCCTCATATATTAACTGTTTTCATATACAAATCTGATGAAATTTTCACAAGTTACGTTAGATAAAAAAAATAAAAAAAAAGAATAATAGGAAACAAACAAACAAACAAACAACAGATTTAAGGTTGGAGGTAGAGCCAACTTAAAAGCTGCTGGTTATTTCCCTATTTCACACTCGACAGAATTCACACAATCTTTGTCTTCCGCACTGGTCGCACTGCATATTTCACCAAAAAGACATACGCTTGCATGTCACACACCAGATCCGTCCAACTTTCTTGATGCAACTGGAAATTTATTTATTTGCCAATCCCAAAAGTGTTGCCAGCTCGAGATGGGGGGGTTTGCAGTTTGTTTATCATTGACCATCACAGAGGCGCCAGTGTGAAATAAAGTATTTTTAGATGTTGACATAATGGCTCGAAGAGGGAGGAGACCATGAATTTTTCATAGCGGCTCACAGGGAGAGGTCATTTGCCACTCTTCGCAATAAAAGAGGGGAGAAAAAAAGAATTTCTACAAGGCTGCGAGCAGATTTCACCCCTCTGAAAATAAACTGATCAGCCAAGTACAACGACCTAAAGACACACAGACACAAAACCCTACTGAACGCTGAAAAAAGATGGCTTCCCTTGATGTCCAGCAGTTCAGAAAGAAACACACTGACTGAAAACTCAAAATTCCTGGTACTTGTGCCACTCTACTCGCATTCCCAGCAAGCATCATCAATTGAACACTATGCTAGCAAGTCAACATTATCTTTTGGGAGAGGACAATAACAAAAGGTGTCCAGTACAGTAACGTCACACTGTCCAACAATTCTTTAGTAGCTTCCATGGGAATAGATTTGTTTTGTTGCCTCTAACAGCATTATTAGACAGTTCGCAATTCATTTGACCATTTAACCTCCATTTACAGCTTCGCCTGTCTCTAAAGAGTGGATCCAAACCAGACTGTGTGTCCGTGTGTGTGCCTGTGTATAATCCTATTTGAAGTATTCTCAGCATTCTCAATGCATTGAGCAGTTGAGCATAAATCAGAGTGACAGACTTAAAAGAAAGGGCTTTGCATTAAAGAGTCCAGGTCAAGGGGATGGGTCTTAAACACACACACAGTTCCTTTCTTCTCTGAAATATTAGCACACTCGGACTGCTAACAGACGAGTGAAAGTGCATCGCTCAAAGTGTCAATTAAGCGGCACATCAATACGTTCATTTTAGCTCCGCGACATCATCTCGTTTGCAGTGTGACATTTTAATCAAGCCTTGCATAGGTCACGCACAACGTACCATCCGGTCATGCAAGTCACAAACATTATTTGCGTCCTCAACTCTTCTCTCCAGAAATGCACCTATGTCACCAGCACACAAAGGAACGTCGTAAGAGGCACGAGGCCTGCACTTCTACGGCTGTCGCTTGGCATGTGCACTCAAGTCAGTAAGCTTTGAGCTGGTGTTAGGTTGCCGGCAGAGTCTTTCTCTTTAAGCATGGCTGGGCAGCAATGAGCCTACTCCAAATGTTACACGCCATTCAGGCCCCGTTGTTGTGTGTGTGTGTGTGTGCGTACACTATGCATTGTCGACACCCAATTGTTCATGCACTACAATTTAACAAGCAAGTGAATCGGTACCATAATATTAAGCAGGAAATGTGAAGATACGTGTAGTCGCATCCATAAACATGCACACAAACCGGTGTCAAAACAACAATGCCTATTTATCTGTTCCCAATCACTGTGCTCCTGACAATTATTAATCATGTTAGGGTGTTATTGTCTTGAAAATGAAATTATATGAAAATAAATGTTTCTGCAATTAGCTGTCATGCCTCCCATTGACAGGGAATGATTAAAGCGAAGACACTGACTAATTGGGCTTTGAATAATGAAATAATATGTATGCTGACTTTTAAGCAGGTGTGATAGCAGAAGCAACAAGGAGATGATAAAACATCTGGCCATACTGGACAGGTTCTGTCAATCATTCCAGCCTTTGTGAATCACATTACCATGACAACCCCCAGCCAATAACATCTGTACTGGCCTTTACCGAGGAAAGGGGGCCACTATATGTGACAATATTAGCATCATTACTGTAAAAAATGGTGCCCTCTTGCTGCTTTTATTTGACGTGAGATCAAACATGCGCATGCTCTCGCCGCCCTACATGCAGCGGCCTGCCATGGGTCTAAAAGAAAAAAAAAATGTTGTTTCTGTCATGATATAAATGACACTTCAGAGTTTGAAAGAGCTCCTATCAATCACTCCAACTTTAATGTGAAATAATAAAATCAGTTTAAGTTTTTCTGTTGTCCGTTTCTTCTCCCCCCTCCCTGTCTCTCAAGCGAACAAAGGCCAAGTTCAAGGCAACATCAAAAATTGATTTCAGCTACACTTCAGATTAGTCAAAGGTCTCGGAGCACACGCACATGCACACGCACACGCACACACACACACACACACACACACACACACACACACACACACACACACACACACACACACACACACTCTCTCCTTGTTTTATTACATACCATTTATTCCACCATCATATACAAGTCTCTTCGCAAAAAAAAAAAATAAAAAATGAATCAAACATGCCTGTGATGTTTCTTTGTTCATAAAAAAAATCAACTATGAACATCTATTAACTCGTACTTGGACAAAATGGATACACTGAAGTAATATCTAATTTGCAAAAGACACCCATATTATTATTGCAAACATCTTACCCTACGAATGCACAAGTATGAGCCACATTTTACAATATCACATGAACTTATTGACCTAAATGAGAGTATTTTAATAAAAATGTCTCACATTTGCTTGAAAAAAATATGTAATAAAATAAAATACACCAACAAAAGCTTCAGTATAAAAGGTCTAAACTAGTCAGAACAACCAGACTGAAACAAATATTTTTTAAAAGCTATAGATACTTAAACTATTAAATATTTCCTATATTAAAAATATAGGAAGCCAGTAGCTTCAGTGGGAGGCCATGTCTCTGCTTCATTCACTGACTTTAGCGGGAATGTATTGTACGCTTACATTTAAACAAAAGAGCATTTAGGATGGGCCAGGAATCTTTCACCAATCACTATCGTCAGTATCAGCTTTCAGTGCAATTACAGTACATGGTGATACTTCAGTACCTTGCTCTCTTCTACACTGTTTTCAGTCAGTCAGTGTGTGTGTGTGTGTGTGTGTGTGCACGGCAAGGTTCTTGCTTTCATTATCTGTTGAAACACAACCTTCAGGTATGTGTTCATAAGTCAAATCTAACCGATAACAAGTTTTAATCCAACTGGTTTCAGAATATAGTTTGAGTGTTTGGATAGTCTACACTTCCTAGATGTGCTTTAGAGGTTTGCTTAAATGATGTGCAGATCAGACATTATTATCGTCACACTTATTTTCTTTAAAGTCACCATAGCGATGTGTTGCAGTCAACAGAGTGCATGCAGTGATGATTTGTGTTACATAACTAACACATAAATAAATCAACTAATTACATAAACATAACATATTTTCTCTTTAATTTAAGAGAAAAATAAGTTGATCAGAAAACTCTCTCATATGCAAACAGACTTTCTATATTTAAAAAGAGCTAGAGTCGGATTCTGAATATGCGCGTTCTCATACTGCAGAAATGCAGTTATAAGAAAATGTTTGTTTATGAGCGCCGCCTAACAATTTAAATGAATTCTGTAGTTAATAAACCATTGGGCATTCAGTGAGAGGTGGGAATTAAACTAAAACAAACATAAAAGAAGCACACCAATCAAATAAAGATCACCATGAGCAGTCAAGTTAACCTTGTATTTTCTGGAGACGCAGCTATCTTATGCCATCTTCAGCACAGTGTGAATATGTGAATTGGCCAATGCTGTACTCAGTAGTTTCCCTCAGATAAAGCAGGTCTGTATGAAACTCTCACAAACAGCTTCAACACATGTAATCTGAGCAGAGGGATTTTATACCAGTGTTCACTTGTATATCAACAACATATCAACATTTGTAATCTATATATTTTTATATTATTTTAATTTTCTAACTGTAAAACAATATTATTTATTTTTAAGAATTTAAAATCAGTTAAACTTTTAAGTAATAAATGCTGTTGTCATGGCATTTGTGTGTTATTTATTATTTCGGTGTATTTTACATTTACATAATTTTATTTGTATTTATTTTACTGATTTGCCTCTTCATCACACACCTACAGCACATTGTTCATTTTAAACATCATTACTATAAATACAAGCAACTTGTCAGAGATGTTAACTAAGAACCGATATTTTTCATGACAGCTTCAGTTTCGTCTGATTTTTTGCAGCTTTTTGTCTGTACATGCGCATTTTAAAATATACAAAGAGAGACTGAGAAGTCCAACAGATGGAGTTAATAAAGTCAGCGCACTTATTAAAATACAGTGAGGATTACAAGCACTGCACGTGGATACATTTACAACCTGTGTGCGCCTACTATGACCCCTTTTTTGCTAAACTAAATACTTAAAACAAGTCATTTGTGCGATTAACTCATTTTCTTGATATATCAGTTTCATTCAGGACACATTTTAATTAATTAATAACGCAATATTAAAAAAAAAAAAAACAAGATACAATTTAGCCTACCTTTTTCATTCTCTAGTATGAAAGCGCAAAAGAATTAAATGTCGAATTGAGCGCCACAAACGGAGGCCATCGGGGCTCTTACCTGCTGTTGACGTGTTTCAGCATCCCATTGACAAAACTTCGCTTAACGACCAACTTCTTCGGCGAATGACAAAAGAGAGAAAATGTTTCTAACAAAAGCAAGTCCTCCTCGCTAGCTTCAAACAGCAACTTCCGTCCCAGCGATAGTCCGGAGAGCGCGAGAGTCACTCAAATGTTGACAGACAGATGTTTCTATCTCCTCTCCAAACGCACGGAGCAAACGGAGACTGGCCAGGGGTTGATGGATGTGCCCGGCGCTCATGTGTGTATGTGCCGAACAACAGCCGCCACCGTCCGGATACGCCGAGCAACGGAGTTGCACGAGCAGCCGTTGTTTCCTCACAGAGCTACAAACAAACAAAGCCGGGAGTGCGCGCGTGCATGTCTACCTGAAAGCACTGCCAGAGTATACAGATAATTCGAACAAGAAGTGTGTTTCCTCGGCGGCGTGGATGCGAAGCGCTGCCGGTCCCCCCGCTGCGTCCAATCAGTGCGCTATGTGTCTGTATCCAGCACTGGATCAGTGATAAATGAAGGGTCATCCATGACTAACGCCGAACCCTGATGAATGACTTTCACAAGCTCGTCGTCGTCATCATCATCGTGTCTCTGGCTGATAGCGACTGTACGCAGCAGCGCATGGGTTTGGCTCTGTTTCACGTTTTCATTCGGGATGCGAAGTTCTCACGGAGAATCAGCAGCAGGAGCAGGAGAACAGCGCGGGGAAGTGGTGTTATTTGGCATGCTAAAAGTTACACTAAATTTTAACCGAAAACATGAGAGTAGAGAGGACACTATACAGCACGTGCTGAATGATGAAATTATAGACATAAGATTTACAGGTTATTTTTCATTTATACTAAAACAAAATGGCAGCTTCCAAAACTTTACTGTATTGTGATCATTTGAAAAAGGAAAAGATATTCAGATTACATTTTCGTACCATCATACCTAATTTTATGTTGTTAAATTATGTCATTAAATATAATATACTGAACTATTTTAGCTACTTTATTTATTTATTTATTTTTATATTGTTTAACACTGAAACACAAAGTAAACGTAACATTTTCTGATTAATGTTATATGGAAAAACATGTTGGAAAAAATGTAATAAACTAAAAAGAAACTTGTATTTAAATACATAATATCTTCACTATAAGACAATTAACACGTTTTATTTCAGAAAAAAACTCATTTTAAATATTTCACAGTAAAAATACATAGAATGATTTTACTTTATCCCATCCATGTTTTATTATTATTATTATTATTATTATTATTATTATTAACGTGTACCACTGACACTAACCTCCATTGCATATGTCCATTTTGCAACCTTATTTATGGGATATTTATTAGTATTTTCAGTCTCATTTGTGAAGCCATTGCAGGTGCACATGACTACAGTAGTGCCATTTAAGCACCCATATACAGTACTCTGTTCCTACATTCAACATATATATTGCAACATAAACCTCATAAGGTTATATAAGCCCGAACGGTTATATTTTTGCAACAATATCGGCAGACCGTTTACTAAATAAATGTGCAGACATAAAATATAGATTGGATTGGAAATTATTTTATTGTGCAAGAAGAAAAGACTGTGGAGTGTTTATGACAAGTGAACAAAACTTGCTTCCGTCGGAGCCCTTATTACCCTGTCTCGGTTTACAGTATTCTGGCCAGTACAATAATAATAATAATAATAATAATAATAATAATAATAATAATAATAATAATAATACTATTAAATGCACAGACAATAAATACTTTGAATGTTTTAATGCAGATTCCATTTTTTTAAATATACAATTAAATTACTGAAACTATAAATTCTCATTTTATTCACAGACAGAATTTACCCACATAAGGAAATAACCTAAAAACAAAGTGCTTTCATCCCGAAATTGAATGAAGAGTGCATTGATAGTCTTGTAAGGCATTGCCACTAAAGCAAACCTCCGATTCTCATCTGACCTCATCCACCTGCTCCGTGCGCCTACATTGGTGAAGTTCAAACATTTCCTCAAAGTCCTGTGAAGCTTAGTGACTGCACATGACTTTGAGTGAAAGGAGCAGCAGCTGCAATTTTAGCAAGTTTTGGTGCCTGACCCAGCTTAACCCAGAGTGGAGATCTTCTCGGTTAAAAACACCTGAAGAGATGCTCAGCCCTCACTTCATGCAGGCAGGAGAGCACTCAATTACCCTCCACCAAACTCACGCAAATTCACCGCATCCTTGTTTCTATGGCAGGTTTCTATTTTCGTATTAGCCCTGGAAAACATTTCTTTCATTTCACATTTCACACATTCTGAAGATGACTTTGACTGTTTGATTTTTAAGTTCACAGCGTGTTTGCAACTTAGTAGGCAGAACAGTGCAAACATGTTTTGCTTTAATATGTAAAAAAAAAAAAAAAAGGCCCTTCGTTTATTTAGACATTTTGCAGTAATTCGTGAATCACACGTCAACACTGACGGGTTTAAGAAGCCTGGCTTAAATGTGCTGAGCTAAATGAATGTAATCAGGTCTTCTCCTCAAGTTTCAGTCAGGATTAATTTCAGAGTTACTCTGTAAATGATATGAATTATTAATTCCGCTGACACCCAGAAGAACAAAAGTACAAGGGAGTGGTATGTCGGCACAATCTAGGGCTTGTGCTGAAGGCTGTGGTATATTTTTGAACATGAGGGAGCCGTTTACCTTTGCACTGGAGGATAAGTGACTATATAACACTCCTGTGCAGAAATTAAAATCGCAACAACTACAGTAAGATGGAAGCTTTAAGTTGTAATTCCAGCTTTTATGCATAATTTAATTGTTCTGTGGAGGATCACCATATTACCACAGGCTCGTTTTATATCATTTATGTTTTAACTTTCCCCATAGTTTGTTCTGAGTATTCAAATACATAAAATAAACAAGTAGTAATAATTCTCTTTGTCAGTAAATGTGATGCAAGCAAGTAGCAACATACGTCCCAATATTAAGACAACTATCTCAAACCACACTGTATAGTTGTATCACGTTCTGTATAATTCCATGCATATGCTCTATGAATTATTCTTTTAACTAAATATTAAGTCAAGCCCAGAATTAGCATGTACTGAACTTTGTATATTTAAAAAGAATGGTCTGTTGTTCGTAAAATGCTTGTAAAAACCTACAATCTTATTTAATATTTTGGATTTCTTTAATCGTGCTGTCAGATGCAATATGTTTATATTTTTCCCCCACAAATGAAAGGAAGGCTGAATAGGGACAGCATAAAGTTTATTATTATTATTATTATTATTTCATGATAAAAATAGAAATAAAATGTATAATTTTTGGAAAACTTTCTTTTTTCATTTGTTTCTTTCTTTCATTTTTTTCAAAGTGTATACATCTATGCCATCTATATTTACTAAAATATAACATATATAGTTCTCCAAGTTCATTTCATTTTACCATGTTTACCATGTTGTAAAAACAACTACAACATAAAAAACACACCACCACTATACATATATGCACAACATATATAACAATATATACTGTATATAATTGCAAGTGGAAATCTTTACATCACTCATAAATAACAAGCCATTAAGACGTCATAAACATTAGAGCTTTCTATTTGACTGCTCATAACCATTATAACAGGTATCAGCCGCAGGCCAAATTCAACATGGGAAACTTCACTTACGTTCAGGCTTTGCATTAGGAGCCTCTTTCAATAAAGACAACGGTTATTTTGCTCTTCAGTCCAGACTTCCCATTTATCAAAATCAATCCACATGGAGCCTCTTCTCTAAACACAAAGGGAACTAAATTTTCAATGAAATGAAATGTTAACAAGGTAATCAAAACAAAAAGTGTTGTAGTGGCGTTCGGGTAGATGTGGGGTAGAGGTGGGGGGTCCGGTGATAAAATAGGTAAATAAATAAATAAGAGGAGGAAAGATAAAAGGACCCCCGGTGTTCTAGATGAGCTCCAACCAAACAGAAATCATTCATACCATCTGTGAGATAAACCCAAAATTAACATCATCAAAGTGTCTCGTCTCCCCCTGCTTTCACCCTTCATCACTTCCTCTCTCACTCTCGCTCCCGTTTTCCCTTTCTCCCTCTGCAGGACACAAACTCCCCCTCGAACACAGCCCAATTTTCCACCCACAGCAAAACATGCCCATGGTCCAACCCGCAGCCGTGCATACACTCACACACCTGGGGGTCCAGATTGGAGAAACCCAGTCCAGGATGCAGATCCATTCACCTGCTGCACAGAGGAAATGAGCGCACTGACAAAAACATAGAGTTTTCGACTTGTTTCCCTTCAGGCCCCAGATTTTATACAGGACATCTTAATTAGTCTATGAAACAAGAAATTAGGTTTTAAAATGCGTAGAGTGTGCATACAAAGTTTGGGGGCAGTACGATTTTTATTAATATGCTTATTGTAACACTTTTATTCAGCCGGGACAATGAATTGATACTGAAGACATAATGGTGAAAAAAAAAAGTTATGATTTATAATTTAAAGATATTATTCTTTTTATCTTTTTATTAATCAATGAATCCTGAATCAACAACGAATAATGTTTCCACAGAAAAAAATAAGCATCCCAAATGTTTTGATGAAGAGTTCTGCAAAACAATTTGACAATAAAACTGGAATAATCACTTCAGACTAGCCACATAAAAATAAGCAAATAAAATAAATAAAAATTCAATATATAACAGAGAAAGGCCCATTTCAGAAAATAGGTTAAGTGAAAACTCAGAGTATTTTAACCCTGAAATGAGAGAAACTCTGGGTTTTCCATTTCAAAATGGCAGTTTCGTCAAACTCGAGAAATCAGGGTAAGTTAAGCCTGTTTCTGAAAGAAAGGTAACTTTAACTCAGATTCAGTAACCGTGTTATAAGAGATCATGTGATGATGAAAATGTGTGTGAAGGGACAAACTAGCAGGCTGAGCACATTGTAAAACATCTGAAATGTTGTTTTGGTCATTCTAAAACGCCTTAACCGTTTCAGTATTAATGCATATTAATTACCTCCAGAGTGTCTGGAGCGTGTCAAGAGCGTCTGTTCTCCGCGTCTCATGGCTTCAAATGCCCTCACGTGTTCATTGTGTGTCAACATTGACTTCTGAGGTGCAAGTACATTTATTAAATAAAGAAAAGATTCACGTAGCTTCTTCTACCGCAGTAAATTCTGTTTTTACTGTTGATATTTGGCGCCAGTCAATCAGGAAGTGACCATTTTGTTCTCTTTGATTCATTGGATGGAAACGCTGTTTATTCGCACACTTTTTATGCGATATTACTGTTTTGCACATAAATTTAATTACTATATTTGGATGGAAACATAGCTATTGCCTACATTTCAGTCACACAAAGAACAAAGTCACGTTCAAGAATGGCTTGTCCTTTTTTATTAAATATATAGCTTAAATTCACTGACCTTCGACATGTACTGTAACTAGATTAATGGGATTATTATTTTTTCTAAAAACTATTTTTTAGTTCTGCTTACATTCTAAATGTCATATCAACCTCTATCACTTGATCAATAATAGAGGCAGACACACAAGTGCACTTTTAAATCTATTAAAACTGATCAACGTGTATAAAAGTGGGAACGTGTGTAAAAAAAAATTTATAAACCTCACACATTACATTACTTATTTTATTATATTTTAAATATAAAATTAGGCATTAACCTGAGCAGTTATGTTTTCCCACACTAACTGTCTCTTTTTCACTGATGCAGTGGTGTTGTTTTTTTAAATATATGCTCATATTTGCTATAACTCTGCATGAGCACATCAAGTTCAGCTGGAGAAAGAAATGCTGATCTCTTTTTTCAGATGTTGCCATGGGACTCGTAATATCTGCGCTCCATTGATAATGCCTTTTTATAGTCGAGGTGTGCGTGGGTAAACTCTGAGTTGGTCTACTCAAAGTTGATTGACCTAACTCAGATCAGATATTCTGAAACCGAAAACTGAGTTTTTAATATCTCGGTAAATCAACTCAAAAGTTTAAACTCTGAGTTGGTTGAACCTCCTTACTGAAACAGGCCCCCTAATCTTAACATGCTGTGCATAAAGACAAACATTATATGAAATAAACAAATATTAAAGTAACAATGCATTAAGTATTATGCATCACCATCATCAAATTTTAAGAAATAATGCCACATTAAGGAATGGAGAAAGAATGGCTACACCAAATACAAAACCAAAACAAATAAACAAACATAAATATTAACATAATAACATAAGCATATACAGGTATTTTTTATATCCAGGGTAGACACCACACCTATTATAAAAATACCTAAATACAAACCCAATTACCATAGAAGTCTGTTTGGCACTGCAACATAAAAAGAAAACTCTCACAGCCTTGTTTCCATTTATCTACATATTTCAGCTATGTTTAACAGATATAAGAACAAAACATTTTCACTATGTTTTTTAACAATATTTTTTCCAGCATTCTTGATCAAACACAACTATTTCTAGGTCACAATCCACTAAACTAAAGTAGCAGCAGGATGCCTGTTCCATTGGAATCCCTGTTACTTTGGTGCCTGGCCCAATGTGTATTTAACTGTGCGTGTATGTGCACATGTGTGTGTGCGTGAGAGACAGAGAGAGAGAAAGATGTCCACCGCCCGGTCAGTGCCTCTGGGCCGGCCTCGAGTAGGCAGCACATTCTGGCAGTGACAGACCCTGACTCCGCTCCATGCTTGACTACATACAGTACAGACCATCCACATTCCTGTCCCTGAGTGTCCGCCAATGCAAAACTTCCCTCTTGTCCTGCACGCTGACAGACACTCAGCTGGCGAGCACAACTCACTGCACCAGAATAGCAGATTAAAAGCAGAGGCGCTGAGCTCTGCGCGTGACGGCTATGCTGATACCTGAATCCTACCGGTGACGCCAATTGTCCATAATACATATTAATGCATATCTGCGTCACTCGTTCCTCCACACACATGCGCTCCTCATCTAATCATTGTCTGGAGCGTGGATGAGTGGGAGTGTCTCTGTTTTGGCACATAGTCAAGCCAAAATAAAATATCATAAAATATGACATTTTTTATATATATTTTTTACTAGTTTATTTATTTATTTTTACTAGTGGGTGATATAACTGTAGGGTTATAGTTCATTTATTCAAAGGAGGACAGCAAAATAATATAAAGCATGACAGTATATCCAGCAATTCTTAACACAGTGGCCTACAAACCAACAGGAACTGCTTCTGCAGCGAATCTGGAAAAATATTGAAGATTGATCAGATTTGCATGAATCGGGTTGACAGCGTCAGGAGACTACTAAGCTGTCACTGAGGATAATGGCGGCCCAATAAAGTATTAATAGTTGTGTCAATGTTGTCAAACTAACAATTATCTGAATAATCTCTTGATTGTAATCTATTAAAAATCGTGCCTTTCTATCAGTTATCTGACATTATCATGATGAGTTGTTCTGCCACAGAGTTCTTGTCATGTTTTATTATCATTTTCTAAACTATTATGAATAAACTGTGATAATGTGAAAAAAAATATATATATTGAAGGTGTCTGAATGAATTTTGGTTTGACTGTATGCATGCTAGGACGGTGCTATGAGAAATCTCCCTCCCCCCACCCGCCTCCACAGGAGCATCCCTCACACGGCCACTGAAGTGTTAGGACGAGTCAATGTCATCCCTTTCTCTTTCTCTCTAGGCTGCGAGGTCCCCCTCATCTCCAGCCAACTAGGGCATAGAACTGGAAACCTCCAGATGTGTCATGTGACCACTGGGCTCTGCAGATGCACATCACTGGTTATTTCACTATGGGGGGCTACGTGTGTTCGTGTGCCAGAGAAGCTTGCAGGATGCCGGGTACACAATGCTGTATAAATAATATTAATGTAGTTGCATGCAGGAAATGAGAGTTGAGTGTTATATGGAGGTACATATGTAGTGAATGCATCAAAGGGTGTTTTTTGATAAGATGTGAAGCAGACGGTGGGTACATAAAGCTTCTGTGTAGACAGATGGATTAAAAAAAAGTGTTTGTGTGCATGTACAAAACAACATTCATATTATTTTTCCACAAAACTACTGCTAACAGAAAACATCTGTAGTTGCCTGAAAAACATACTGGAGTAATTAGGGAAGGGGAAAGGTTGCAGCTTTGGCTGCATGAGCGGTAGGGATTTAAGTTATTATTTCTTTATTTCTGTGGTTGAACAGTTGATGCTTTCTGGCAAAGCTGATTTTTCCTATGACACTACATGAAATAGCAGGTAATAATACAATAAAAAATGCTATAATAATAAATAAATGATAATAAATTGCTAAAAGAACTGAAATATCTAAGTTTAACTGATATTTGTGCTTCATTTTGGTTAGGAATACATATTAGGAAATATAAAAATATAATGTGAAATTTTAAATGAAGATTTATTTTCAGATCCAGTAAACATTCAGGATTGCTAATATTGTGACTGGACTAATAAACATAAATCCAGCCCTTATTCTCATCTTCTTAAAAATAAATTCAAGTTTGGGACAATTTAAAAAAAGAAAGGGTAACACTTTATAACTACACACTATGATTTGTTTATTATGCATTAGCAAATTGTTAATTTATTATCTGTTAATATTTAACTCCAGATTATAGATGTTAGGAAGCTAAAATGCTCTATTCTTGAATTAAAAGCACACATATATATATATATATAATGTGCTTATTGATTGTATTTTCATACTTTGTTAATTATTATTTTTTTTCATTATGAAATTAAGTATTGCATCATTTACAAACCAGTTATTTTAGAGAAATTGTTGGTTTTTAAAGATTATTCAGAATGTGTAAGTAAATGATTAATAAACTATTCAAATTGACATATCACACTATTCAGGCATATATTAATAGTCAATTTGTATATTAATAAATGCTTTATTAACGCAACTTCATCCGGTTTTGTGACCTAATCTAAAATGAGGACTATGTATGCTTTATAGATCCCTTATAAAGGACAATTAAATGCTCAGTTATATTCTAAACAGGAAAAAAAAAAAAAAAAAGAAAATAAACGACTTTATTCATTTCTATTCATTTGAAGTTACACAAATGAAACTGTATCAAATAAAAGATAAATATTTGCAATCTTAACTAAAATAAAATTACAGCTTAAACGTCGCCAAATAACATTGAAATGTATCACAATATACTGTTAAATTATTATATTGTTGTTGTTTTATCCAATTTTATGTCATATTTTGACACTCCTGTTATTCAGCAATGTTTAAAGTTTACAGTAATTTTACTTTTTAGATAAGATTGCAAAGATTTAATGTTCATTTGATACTGAGCCTTTAATTGTCATTTATAAGGGATTTATAAAGCATAAATAGTCCTCACTTTAGATTAGGTCACAAAACTGGATAAAGTTGAGTTATTAAAATACAAATTAACTATTAGTATATGCCTGCATAATAATATATAAATGTTGATTTGAATAGTTTTTTAATCATTTACTAACTCATTCTGAATGATCTTAAAACCCCCCACTCTTAAATACAAATGATTTGTAAATAATGTAATACTGAATATATAATGAACAATTAATAATTAACAAAGTATGAAAATACAATTATAAATGTGCTTATAAGTCAAGAATATAGCACTTGTATCTGCAGTTATAAACTGCTTACTAACAACTATTATGGTAGAGTTAATGCTCAACAAATAATGAATTCACTATTTGCTAATGCTTAATAGATTATTCATAATGTGTAGTTATTATAAAGTGTTACCAAAGAAAGAGGGGAAAAAAAGTAACATTTAGAATAACGCAATTGAGTTAACAAAAATCTGAGGACATCTAATAATTAGTTCAAGCTGTCTGAATTACAATGATGATGTATATAAACAAGCATAAAAAGAGCTGATGTTTTCATTTTACTAATGAGGTTTATAAAGAATATGCTGAAATGTGTCATTTTTAATGTTCTAGTGACCATTAGGGTTGTCATCAGTAGTGGAAAATGCAGTAGCAATGTTGTCTCCACTTCCCTTTTGATTGTCCAGAGCTCAATATCATATAGCTCATACAACAAAATTCAAGATTTATGCGTTGCCCTACCACAGCACCTGAAGTACACAGGAAAAAAAAGGGAATAAAAATGTGTATGAAATTTTAAAAATTGCTTTTTGTTGTTACACATATAAATAATGTAGGAAACCTTTCAAAGACCCTCTTCAAAACAGTAGTTCTTTTTTCATCAGGATGTCCGTACTAAAAGTCTTTGTATACAATGTTAAAGTGTTGCAACATGTTTTTTATTTGTTATATATGTTACTTTATGTTTTATTGTTGTTGTATATACACCATTTACTATTATTATTATTACAAATATAGAATACTACTAATAATATCTGAATATCAATTTGTATTCATGTGCTAAAACTATACTACACACACATTTGAAATCCAAGTCATATGGTTTTTAAAGAGGCTGTGTGTAATCTACTGTAATACACCCATTCAGTTGATCAAACTGAGCTTTTTAATAATATGGTTGCAGTGGGCAAAGAAAATAGTGTGTTTCATGACTACATTCACTGTTGCGATGCAGGCGGCTGCCCTGTGTGCTTTAGTCGCACTGCTCGATGTATCATGCACAAGCTATGATGAATTCATTCCCTTTATTCTCTGACCTCCATCAATTTGACAATATCGCACCATATTTCATGGCTGACCCCATCTGCAGATACAGGTCCATGCTGTACCTACTGCTGAATTGAGCAGAGCAACAAGAGCAGCTGATTAATTTAACCTGTTCCTGCTCTACCTGGCACATGTTGCCTAACGGCACTTGATGAAATGCATCCATTCTCACTCTCTTTTCTCCTCCTTAGATTACTGTTGAGATATTGGAACTCTCGGACAATGATTCCAGCCTCTCTCTTTGACCTGCACAGCTTTTCTGCTTCCTCTTTTTCACCCCTAGAGTCTTATTCCTGGGTTTGTTGCACTTTGAAACTTGATTGGATTTTCGGTTTGATTGTTTTTTTTTTTTTTTCTGTATATTGAGGTCTCGCTCTCTTTCAACTGTCTGTCTCACACTTTGTTCTTCATTAACCCGAGCAATCAATACAGCATCTTAGAGTCAATCCATATGTGGCTTAATAAAAATACAGTCAAGTTCAGGTGAGTCTTTCTGCGCTGAGACTTTCAGTGACATTTTATGACTGAAGGGACATAATTAAAAATAAATGAAAATAAAATGTAAAAAAAACTAAATAATAATAAAATAAATAAATAAAAAATCCATGGCTGACAGCTACAGTGCCCTAAATCTGAGCAAAGTAGGCTGTGAAAAAATATTTTTTTATTATCTTAGGTTTTTTGCTCAAAACTTTTTTTTTTTTTTTTTTTTTATTGCTTTTGAATGAGAGTTATGTTATCATTATTTTTGTTTTTGGTGATGTAGGCAATATTGTAAGGTAGAGTTGAAACTTTTTGACCCCAAGACCTAACATACTTCTGTAGTTGTAGCTGTGATTCTTGGAGATGTTTGTCACTCAAACCATCCTACTAACATCTTATCCAGCGATTTACAACACTTCCAGTAGACATTCCATTTCCAGCATGTCCTAATTAATGCCCTGGTGGTGGAAACAGGCAATTTATTTCTGTCTTTTTTTATTGCTATATTTTATTATAACCATTTCCCATTTCATGAAGCTCAACAACCTTTTGCTACAAAGCACATCTGTCTTCAATTTTACCAATTGTGATGAATGACTGAGTGAGTCTTGCCTTTGTGTTTCTTCATACAATATGCAAAGCTCGGTGAATCAGAAGGTCATGGTTGAAGAATGTCCTCCTCCTAGTCACCCAGGTGCACTAAAATGCTAAATATCAGTGAGAAAATATTTCAAAAATATATGCTCATATCAAGGTTATTATAGTTTTATTTAGTTTTTTTTTTGTAGTATTTTTATATTTGCTATAAATCACAGTTTAGTTTTCATTCATTTTCCTTCAGCTGAGTCCCTTTATTCATCAGGGGTCGCCACAGCGGAATGAACCACCAACTTATCCAGCATATGTTTTACACAGCAGCGGATGCCCTTCCAGCTGCAACCCAGTACTGGGAAACATCCCTACACACTCATTCACTACGGCCAATTTAGTTTATTCAATTCACCTATAGCACATGTCTTTGGAGAAACCAAAAGACAGAAACTTGAGCACCTGGAGGAAACCCACGCCAAAACAGGGAGAACATGCAAACTCCACACAGAAATGCCAACTGACCCAGCAGGGATTTGAACCAGCGACCTTCTTGCTATGAGGCGACAGTGCTAACCACTGAGCCACCAGTTTAGTTTTAGTTTGTCTTATTAATGGCGTTGTTAGTTTTAGTTCAGTTTTTTATTTTGAGGATACTTTTCTACTTAGGTTGTCTACACTACTGTATATTTAGTTTCAGTTTTAGTTTTATTAATTCAGTATAGCAGAGTTGGCAAAACCTATTCAGTGTAGACCAAAGCAAAGTTTAATGCTTGCATGAACTCTTGTGCAAACCTCTTAGTAATAAAAATACAAATAGTTTGAACAGACACTAAACCCAAAAACATACAAAAGCAATGAAACAAATAAAACAAAAGTTTATGAATTTAGACAAACTTAAAGATTTAAAGATAATATATGAAGAGTTCAGATGCAAAACCCTTTAAATCCATCAGACCTCTTTTCTTGTAAATGAGTATTTTCAATCAGGCTCCTCTGATTAGGCTCAGAAGTTGCATTTTATATGTAATGATAAGGTTATTAGCTAGTAAATAAAATAACTTTTTTTCAAAAATGTCACTTTAGACAATTCTTCGGTTTTTAACAAGGTAAATTTTCTTTTGCGTCAAAACCAGCTAAATCCACTTGTGCTTTTTTTTGCAAAAACCTCTAAATCTACCTATTGGGACAAGACAGTGTAATTAGTTGAAAATCACTAAAGATGCAATTAGAAATTATTTTACCAAACATAAAACACATTACACAAACCACCTAAAATTAATTTTATACATTATATTTATCTTTAAAAAAAATAGCTTAAATTAACAGATAAATCACAAGGTAGGCCTACTAGGCAAAAAGGGGACATCTCTCAGACAATTTTAGAAGCTGTCATTCATTCATTCTCACCATACATAAGGTATTGGTCTCTTGTTTATTCTCATAGCATCCACGTGGGATAAAAGAACAGCATATTCTCTTCTCTGTCTTTCGTAAAAAGCAGTTGGCGTTTAATTTATAGTAAATCAGACTCATTCAAAGTAACGTCGCTGCGCAAAACAACGTTATGAATGCATGCTACACTTCCGACTGTACATTGTGTTTTCTTTTTCTTATAATGCACAGAGTTTTGAGGTAAGGGACGTTTTCATTTGCCATTCACTGACAGTCAGGCAAGCTCATCCAGTTCATCAAACTCCGCCTTTTAAAATCGAAATCGAAAGTGGAATAAAACAATCTCCTCATAAAAGCCGGCGTATCAGCGCGCTGCTACATTGAAAACATATGATTCGATTCGCGTCTTCTGATTGGTTCTCGGGACAGAGCGGCTTTTGCTGTCAAAGGTGGCGTTTAGCGCCTTTTGCCAACAAACTGTTATTTCTGAATGCGCTGACGCTGGGATTTGGGCGATTAGAAGCAAATCTATTTGTTGATGGTGTACTACGTGCCAAAAGCATTTACTCAATGTCACTATCTCGTTTTTGGCAGAAGTGGCGTTTAGCGGCTTTTGCATTTGAACTCTTCATAGTTAAACATAATGTTGTTATATTTGCATTTTTTTTTTTGTTTTTTTATTTATTTATCATGAATATTTTATTTTATTTCTGTTCAAAGATGTATTTCTTTGTTTTTGACAAAATAGTTTTAGTCTTAGATTTAGTTTTCATTTACTAAAGAAGGTGGTATGATGGCTCAGCGGTTAGCACTGTCGCCTCACAGCAAGAAGGTTGCTGTTTTGAGTCCTGGCTGGGCCAGTTGCATTTCTATGTGGAGTTTGCATGTTCTCCCAGTGTTGGCGTGGGTTTCCTCCAGGTGCTCCAGTTTCCCTCACAGTCCAAATATATGCACTACAGGTGAATTGGGTAAACAAAACTGGCCTTAGGGGAAGGGCATGCGCTGTGTAAAAAATACACCGGAATATTTGGCGGTTCATTCTGCTGTGGTGACCCCTGATACATAAAGGATTAAGCCGAAGGAAAATGAATGAATTTACTAAAGTAACCTTAGCTCATATGAATTAAAAGGGCTGTCAATAATTGTGAAACACGTCTTTTTAACAAACATATAATTTTTTATATATATAAAACTGTGCAGTTTTTTTTGCAATAAATTACTTTTAATTTAGGGGAAAAAACTTTTTCACAGCTCATATTTACCAAGGGTGAAGGGCACTGTATCTGTGGCATTCCTGGAAGATTAGTCAGCTTATTCATTCACACTAAGCTGGTAGCAACGATATAGGTCAAACATTCACAAAATGCATGTACATGCATGCACTGGATCAAGCTTGAGAAGTTGTGACAACACAAAGCAGATAAAAGAAAATCAGACATAACACACACATACACACACACAACCATCAGGTGAATTCCAGCTAATGTTGGACTTGTTATGAGATGGGGTGATGAGAAAGAGCCAGCAAAGTGAATAATGTATATGTGGGAGATCATGTGTGTTTATCGGAGGCCAGTCTAAACACAGGAAGTAGAAACGCAAATCATAAGTTACCATCACAAACTGATCTCATCTTACTTCAGTAACCTAAAGAAACAAGTTCACAGGCTGGAACAGCATTGTTTGTGTTTATGCAGACACAATAAACCACTTTCCAAGTAAAGTAGTGATGCCATTGAGATTGGAGGCTAAGTGCTTGTCCAGTGTATAAATCTGTGGGAAATAGGATACAGTAATGCTTGAACAACTGACTGGATCTGGGGTGCAATTCCGAATCGAAATTGTTAGCTAACTAAGGTCGCAAGTTGCATTGTTACAAAGGTCGTTGATGTGGCGTTTTCCTAATCCGTCGTTCCAACGAACATTCGCAAACTGCATTACAAACTTGTACGCTTCCAACGACACCTCTAGAGCTGTAGTTAGAAGCATAGTTCCTGGTTGTGTTCTATTCCCTGTTATCCACCCTATGCCCTATTCATTTAGAACATTATAACACTTAAACTTGGTATGATTTAAAAAAAATAACTTCCCTTAGGTGTAAATTGCTTTCAAAGTATTTTTTACAGTTTAGTTTTAGCCATCTTCATATTAACAATTGAGTTCCCCTCGTAGCGCAAAACATTTATGCTATTTTGAACACCGCTGTGGCTCATGAGGAAAAGTTAAAAGCGGAATTTACACAATCCAATGCTTGTGAAAACAAATATATATAGTACATTAATGGTTTTAATTAGGTTATTTATTAAGAAATGTATCTGTACTGTGTATGACATGGGCCTATTGGTTAGAACATTTCCGCAGGGGTTTGAATGTGTCAAATTGTAAAGGTAGACTTTTAAAAAAAATTAAATAAAAAAATGTATAAACAATATCCTACTTAATAATAATAATAATAATAATAATAATAATAATGATTATTATTATTATTATTAAGTTTTTTTTTTTTCATTTTGTATTAAATAACCTACTGTAAATTAAGCCTACAACCATTAATGATTTATATATGAGATTTAAATATGTGTTAGCTTATTAATTTTATATGGAATATTCTCAATAATATTTTTAAAGGAAACATATATAGGTCCTATATGTGTCGTTTAATTTTAATTAATATAGAAAACGAGTGCATGTTTTTACCAAAACTAATATTAGATTTTTTTGGGTGTATGTGTGTGTGTGTGTGTGTGTGTGTGTGTGTAAAACAATATCATTTGCACAAAAAATATGGGGTTTTTCTCTAAAGAAGTTGTTACTCCACCTTGTTTAGACCATCATTATGGACGTTTTACGTTATAACTAACGTAGTTCAAACGATGGATCTGCGACAGAGCAACTACAGTTTTGGGAAACACTCGTCACTACATCGTTCTTTTCCCAAACAATGCATCGTACTATGATCGTTCAGCTGCAAGTTATGTCAATGGTTGGGAAACGCACCCCTGGATAGGAAAAAATAGATAAATAAAAAAAAATACATATACAGTTGAAGTCAGAATTATTAGCCCCCCTTTGATTTTTTTTCTTTTTAAATATTTCCCAAATTATGTTTAACAGAGCAAGGAAATTTTCACAGTATGTCTGATAATGTTTATTCTTCTGGAGAAAGTCTTATTTGCTTTATTTCAGCTAAAATAAAAGCAGTTTTTAAATTTTTAAAAACCCTTTTAAGGTCAATATTATTAGCCCCTTTAAGCTATATTTTTTCGATAGTCTACAGAACAAACCATCATTATACAATGACTTGCTTTATTACCCTAAACTGCCTAGTTAACCTAATTAACCTAGTTAAGCCTTTAAATGTCATTTTAAGCTGTATAGAAGTGTCTTGAAAAATATTTAGTAAAATATTATTTACTGTCATCATGGCAAAAATAAAATAAATCAGTTGTTAGAAATACGTTATTAAAACTATTATGTTTAGAAATGTGTTGAATAAATCTTCTCTCTGTTAAACAGAAATTGGGGAAAAAATAAACAGGGGGGCTAATAATTCTGACTCCAATTGTATATACATACACTGGTGAATTTCAAAATTTCAGGGAAAAAGGGAATTTGAATGCACAGAAGCAGATGGAATGCACATGTACTGTAAATAATATTAATATAACATTAAAACAGATTTTCCCTTAAGTTAATATAATAATTATTTTAGTTTAATTACTGGCATTGGTCTTTATTAAATTCCCTTTTCCCACGCTTGTTTTTTCATCTGTCTGAATAAATATCCTGCAAAGACCCGATGATAATACACTTCCTTGGTTGATAGGAAATTAACATTGCATGATGTGAATTCAACAGATATCAAACATCTAATGTGCTCTATTCTGTTTATTATATTTGGCTGAATTAAAAACAACAACATTCCAAACATAAGCAAAAAAATCATTAGATTTAATTTGCCATGCCTTATTTAATAATAAACTACAGATTCAAACACTGTTAGACTGAAATAACATTTTGCTTTCTAGGTGGGACATAAACTGAGGCATTAGGACCATTTATGAACTATTACCTAATTGATAAAAATTCACTGTAATCTTTTCCCTCTTAAAATAATTGCCATGCACCGCTTTAGCTGCCGGCATCAGTCTGTATGTAGACAACCACAAGTCCAAGACCACCAAGTGGGAGTTTGACTGACACTTTTGAGAAGGAACACACATTTGATTCACTTAAAAAGAAAGGTATAAAGTTTCTGTTTAATTTTCCCTGCGGAGAAGCTTGCTTTCTAAAAGAGGCAAAAAAAAAGCAAAGTGGTGGGAGCCAAGAAGAAAATGGAGATCACATTATTACAACGCACTTATGCCATGCGATGGTTTTAATTTTAGAGCACAAACAACAGGTCGGCAAAATAAAACAACAGTGCTGTGGAAAAAGGGATCCCATTAAAGTGAGTTGGCACAGAGTGTAAAAGGAAAACATTGTGATGATTCGACTCATATGGTGCTATGCAGTAATAGATGGCTGGAAGCATTTTGCTTGAGGAGTGTCTAATCACTAGCAGGTACGCATTGCAGCTGATGTCATTCCACAGAGGGGCTTTTTTAGGCTATAGGAGCGGTAATTCAATTATGATGCTGTGGCTACGGGACTATGCTCCTGGTTTAGCTCCTTTGGTAAAGGCTAGTGATGCACCAATCTAAATTTTTTATGGCCTATTCTGATTTTTATTTTTTTACAAGAAAATTTTTTAGTTTTTTTGTTTTTCTTGTATCTATTAAAAATAATAAATAATATATTAATAAATTAATATAATAATAATAATAAATTAGATTGTATAATTTTAAAATATAAAGTAAAAATTAATTATTTGATTTTGTAACTTTAGAGCTTTAGATATACATGAATAAACAAAAACATTATACACGCTGTTGTTTTGAAATAACCGAGGAATAACAGTGTTTTGTGCTGTAAACAAAGCAGCTGCTATGTTAAGTTTGTATGCATTTTACAGAGACAATCTAAACAGAAAATACCAAATAAGCTTTTCTAAAGACCTCCCACACCAATTCGATATTTAGGACTTTCTTTCAGTATTGTTAGCATCAGGAATAGTTTGCTTCTGACTTTAAGTTTTCAACAGGGTTTATGCATATATATACCTTGGTATAATATATATACCAAGTCAAATGTAAGAATTTTTCAAGACATTTTTAAGACCATCAAGAATGAAATTTCAGACTTATAGGGTTAAACGCTAAAGAGTTTTTTAATGGCCAAGCAGACTTTTTTTTTTTACTTGTCTCGTCCAAAATTCTAATTTGTTATTTCTTAGCCACATATTTTATATATTGTGTCAAAACAAGCAGACCCTACTTGTATACATACTATTTATTTTTCAACATAACCTAAAAAAGTCTTTAAAACTTCAATAAAGTAAATGTATAACAATAGAGTTTTGCTAAAAGTTTTATTGAGATTTATTGTTGGTGATTGGATGGGTGTTGGATTGATTGGGTATCTTTACATAAAGGAAAATTCAGACCTGTTTAAAATGATTTGAGACTTACAAGACAACATTTCAGTGAATTTAAGATGTTTTTAAGGCCTACAATTTTGTTTTTGAAATTTAAGACATTTTAAGACTTCTTAAGATCCCCCGGACACCCTGTTCAAATACAATCAATAAATGACTGTGAAAGACTGCACTTAATAATTTACTGTTCCCCTTCCATGTGCAAACAAAGATGTCTATTAAAATACAAACAATGAGTTGAATGTGTCTTTAACTTTAGGCTACTGTACATAGATAAAAACATCTATTTTACAAGAAAGATGTCTTGTGAGTATGTACAGTAAAACATTTGTCTGTGGTCTAGATCTGCTGGTGTTCTGAATGCCAACTGAATATTTTCCAACATAGACTGCTGGGCACAATCATGCATTTACAATGCTGTGAACCATTATAAGGATGGTCACTTAAATATTTATATCAATTTCTTTGAACTAATATCATTATTTAATGATACAGATCAGAACTATTTCCAACAATTCAAAGGGCTGACAACCCAAAAATCTTGTTTTTACATTCTTCAGAAGTGATTAAGCTTTAAACCTCCCTGTACAACCCTGCATGTAAGTCAAAAGCTACTGTATGCAAAACAAAACAAACCATTTTTTGTGTGCATGTTTAAAGCAAAAACCATTTCATTCCGCAAGTCTGGAACAGGTCTACATGAGTGCTCATCTGACTAAAAGCAGTAGATTTCTAACCGCAAATCTGGCCTTCATGGGATCTTGCAGGAACCCTGAGAGGTACTTGGTGACTGGGCTCTAGATGACCTTTCAAAACTACATGCCCACGAATGAAAGATGCAATCTGCCACCTGCTGACGTGATATGTCTCATTATGTTAATACCATTCTCAGTCTCCTGTGACAGAGCTGACTTTCGACCTAGTTTTAAGATGCTAGGAAGAGCCTTTCGTTTACTGCGTATATTGGGCCTACTTATGTCTAACAGAGGATGAATATTACCCGCTGAAAGCCTATTATTAGGGTGCTGGTACATTTGAATTCAACTCTGAATAGGGACAACTCGCTCATCTGCTATCAAACAACACTAATGTAAAGTCACCGGAGAAATCTCTCTCTGTCTTTTTGCTTTTTCTTTTAATTTATGGGCTTTTATCCTTTACTTAATAGGACATGGAGCTGACATAAAAGTGTAGGTAAAGAGAAAAAAAAGCAAAGTGGGACACAATGCAATCTGGAATTAAACCCAGGGAGACCATAGAGAATATACGTATATGGACTTTATGTGCTTTAAATATCACGTTTATAAACAAATATTATACATTTAATTCAATATAACATATAGAACAGAATAATATTTAAAACACAGTATATATTATGGTGTCACAATAATTGCGTTCTAGTGCTTTGTGACTGACTTAAGCACAGTTTGTTCTAATTTAAACAAGAAGTTTAAACTGTATGAGATTTTAAGTGCTGTATAGGCATGCTTTTTATATTATAACACAAGCTTTGACTCCGTAAGTGAGCTTGCAGCTAAAACTAAAGTATTTGATCATTGATTATAAAGCAAACTCTCTTTGAACAGTTTCTGTATAGATGAAACCCATTTATATTTGAATCAATTATTTATTTTTATTTATTTTATTATTAATTTTAGGAGAAACAAGCCTATAAAAAAGGTTAGATTTAATCAATAATCACAATGTCTGATAATCATAGCAAATGAATAAAAGTCTAAATAAATGTGTGCATTATATGTTCTGATTTTTAAAATCTGATTTCAGCATGTCTTGCTCACAAAATAATTATTAAATAAAAGTTTGTTTTATTCAAATGTTTGTGTACATATTGTACAGTGCTTACAGTAGTTTTTCAGACCACCCAAGCTGCCAGTATATGTTATAGGTGATAACCAAAGGTTAATAAAATAAAATAAATAAGTTGCTATAATTGTTTTTTGTTTCTTTCCAATAATTTTATTTTTAATAAATTTTATTTAATAATAAATCAATACAATGTTTGCGATTTCACATATCTAATCACATAACCTAATTTACTTTATTCATGCCCAAAAACATTCAGTAATTTTTTATTTTTTTTTTAAATCATTAGATTTTGCCATGCCTCATTTAATAATAAAACACAGATTCAAACACTGTTAGACTGAAATAACATTTTGCTTTCAGGTGGGACATAATCTGAGGCATTATGACCATTTATGAACTATTACCTAATTATGAAAAAAAAAAAAAAAAAAAATTCTTTAGATTGGAGGCTAAGTGCTCGTCCAGTGTATAAATACGTGGGGATCATGATACAGTAATACTTAAACAACTAACTGGATCTGGATAGGGAAAAAACAGATAAACAAAAAAAATTATATATATATATATATATATATATATATATATATATATATATATATATATATATATATATATATATATATATATATATATATATATATGTATATATATATATACACACACACACACACACACACACACACACACACACACACACACACACACACACACACACACACACACACACACACACACACACACACACACACACACACACACACACACTGTCTGGATTAATTTGAAATTTCAGGGAAACAGAGAATTTGAATGCACAGAATCAGATGGAATGCACATGTACTGTAAATAATATTAATATTACATTAAAACAGATTTTCCTTTAAGTTAATATATTAATTATTTTAGTTTAATTACTGGCATTGGTCTTTATTAAATTCCATTTTCCCACGCTTGTTTTTTCATCTGTCTAAATAAATATTCGGCGACGCAGTGGCGCAGTAGGTAGTGCTGTTGCCTCACAGCAAGAAGGTCGCTGGTTCGAGCCTCGGCTGGGTCAGTTGGCGTTTCTGTGTGGAGTTTGCATGTTCTCCCTGTGTTCGCGTGGGTTTCCTCCGGATGCTCTGTTCCCCCACAGTCTAAAGACATGCGGTACAGGTGAATTGGGTAGGCTAAATTGTCCGTAGTGTTTGAGTGTGTATGGATGTCTCCCAGAAATGGGTTGCAGCTGGAAGGGCAACCGCTGTGTAAAAACATGCTGGATAAGTTGACGGTTCATTCCGCTGTGGCGACCCCGGAATAATAGAGGGACTAAGCCGAAAAGAAAATGAATGAATGAATAAATATTCTGCAAAAACCTGATGATTCAAACTTCCTTGGTTGATGGGCATTGCATTATGTGAATTCAACAGATATCAAACATCTAATGTGCTCTATTCTGTTTATTATATTTGGCTGAATTAAAAAAACAACATTCCAAACATAAGCAAAAAAAAATCATTAGATTTAATCTGCCATGCCTCATTAAAAATACAGATTCAAACACTGTTAGACTGAATTTTGCTTTCTAGGTGGGACATAAACTGAGGCATTAGGACCATTTATGAACTATTACCTAATTGATAAAAATTCACTGTAATCTTTTCCCTCTTAAAATAATTGCCATGCACCGCTTTAGCTGCCGGCATCAGTCTGTATGTAGACAACCACAAGTCCAAGACCACCAAGTGGGAGTTTGACTGACACTTTTGAGAAGGAACACACATTTGAATACTTGTATTTTTTTAATTTATAGTTAATTTTCTAATAACTTAATATTATTTAAAAATTATTAATATAATAAACTCAACCTAATGTACTGTATGTATGCAACTTCACATATCTAAGCAAACAGAAAAAACCCTCATTTACTACTTCATTCATATGTAAAGCATGCCCAAAAACATTAAGTTTCACGGTAACAAAACAACATCTGCTTACGAGGCAGTTTCACGAAACATTGACTGAGATCTGCTCACTCCCTCAGGATATTTGGGCCTCTTATAGATTCACTGTATCTATCTGAGAGTTTGTTTTTACTGATTTTTTTTCTTTAAAAAATTCGATCTTATCTCATTACACAACATTTCTCTGACTCAAGCTGTTCGGCTCACATCCCGTCATGTCTGTAACGTGACTCACTCCCTCTGTCCCATGTGGAACAGCTTTGCATGTGGTTTTCATAACTCAACACCTTTAGAGAAACAACCCGTGTGATCAGTTGTGGACCCAAAGTGACAGCTAACCGAAGCGGACAGTTTTTGTCTTCATGAGGAAATGATTAGTATTTACAGAGCTGCCTTGAGGGTGTAATTGACCACTGGAGTGTGTGTTGTAAAAGAGCGAGAAGGGGGGGGTGGACGTCAACGCCGTGGTCAGCGGTGGTATTCGCAGCAGGGGCCGGATGTTATGATTAGCATGTGGATTTATCAGATTCATGCTCAATGGGAGGTGCAGGTGAGCTGATATACCATTGCTTGCTTTGGAAGATCTATCTTTAACGAAATAGCCCTTTCTGTCTTTCTTTCTTTTTTCTGCATTTTAGATGTGACAAATGGAGATGGATTTACGAATGGAACGGACGCTTTGTTCTGGTCTGTCCTAAGAGTCTCATCTGTAAAGGTCACCTTTCAAACATTTCACCACCATTTCCATTCCACTGAGTTGATCACAAAATTCAGCAACTCCATTTTATGATTATTACTATGTTAAAAAAATGCAGCAGTCATTCAACTGCTCATCAATGCTGTTATCTTCAACCTGTCAAGACGCTGTTTTGATCCGAGTGCCACATGTTAATAAAGTCTCATTCATATTTCAATTCCTTCTTATCTGTCATCAGTGGAGCACAAAACACTGGCCTTTAAAAGAATAATGCTATTTAAATGATTTTGTTTGTGTTTATGCTCAGTTGTACAGCTTTTGTAGACTAAAATATATAAGTAAATAAAATAAATATGTATAAGCTAAGCCACATTTCACACAACCACATTGAACCTGTATTGACCTGATCATAAAATAATAATTAAAAATATATGTTTGACTGTGATTTATATTAAAATAGCATTTTTGATTCATTCCTCAAACTACTGGTGGCATTTCTTTGTAATTAAATGTAAAAGTAAATATACATACACATTTAGAGATTTTTTTAAATATAAAAAAAAACAGATGCCATGTTTTAGCACAAAGCCTTTTTTTTCAGAAAGTCAATTACAACAAATAAAAAACATTTGTTACTCTGACCAATTGTCATTTTCTGAAGGAAAAAAGCTCTAAATGACAATATTTTATTTTGAAATAGGAAAAAAATGTTATCACACATTTAAAGAATATATATATATATATATATATATATATATATATATATATATATATATATATATATATATATATATATATATATATATATATATATATATATATATTTACAGTTCTCAGCATAACTGAGTACACCCCACTGTATGTTGCATTTAAACAAAACAGATTTTTTAAACAGATATATTTATTAAAATAGTATTTTAGTCACCAAACATTTAGAATTTGAAAGATAACAATTAAATTCAAGCTAAATATTGCAAAAACAATTACAAGCTACAAAATTTCAATTAAATTCCTTTTTTAGATTTGTATTTAATACTTTTCCATAACATATAAAAATATAAATGTGGGTGTAAGTTATTTTGTTAGTTAAGCTCCAGATTTGGCTTCAGTACTGACTAATCTAATGTATATGCACAAATATAATATTGTATAGCTTCTTATTAGAAATATGAATTTAAAAGATCGACTAGTGACAGGTGGTATGTATGTATACGTATATGTGTATGTGTATATCCATATCTATATATATTATATATTATTAGCCCCCTTTTGAATATTTTTTTCTTTTTTTTTATATAGTTTTATATAATAAAGTCTTGTTTTATTTTGGCTAGAATAAAAGCAGTGTAAAAACCATTTTAAGGTCAAAATTATTAGCCCCTTTTATTTTTTCGATAGTCTACAGAACAAACCATCGCTATATAATAATTTGCCTAATTACCCTAACCTGCCTAGTTAACCTAAATAACCTAGTTAAGCCTTTAAGTGTCACTTTAAGCTGTATAGAAGTGTCTTGAAAAATATCTAGTAAAATATTATTTACTGTCATCATGGCAAAGATAAAATAAATCAGTTATTAGTAATGAGTTATTAAAACTATTATGTTTAGAAATGTGTTGAAGAAATCCCTCTGTTCAACAGAAGTTGGGGAAAAAAATAAACAGGGGGGCTTATAATTCAGGGGGGCTAATAATTCTGACTTGAACTGTATATACACTGTAAAAATGCAGGGTTCCACACAGTTTATTCATGTTGTCCAAACACTAATTGTTTAAGTAAACTACTAACAACTATGTAAATTAAGAATAATAAAAAAAGTTGTCCCAAGACAAATCTCAAGAATTGTGTTGCTTTAGCTCATTTTAAATAAGTAATCTAAACAAGCAGCACAAATCTTTTTTTTTTTTTGAGTGTACGCATGCAAGTAAACCACTAATATACAGCTCTAAACTCTTCTCAAAAAATTGAGCCAATATTGCTACTGTTAGAACCTCTGCCCATAGCTCTTCTGTGGCCAAAACGGCATCTTAACCGCTGACAAAGATATCAAATAAAAAAAAAGTGCTTCTCTTTATCCACTGCTAAACTGCAACTACAGTTCAGCTTTGTCTCTAAAGTAAACAATTACTCATTCTAAGTTCTCTGGACTGGACTCAAAGCTCAAGGGATTTGAGCACTGTCTGCCGAACAATGAGAGGAGATATGCTTTAAAACTGTCGGGATTTGAGCGGGAAAGAGAAGTCGAGGACTGAGGCTGGAGGATAACAGTAAGACTCGAGGTAGAGAGTTTGATCGCTGTGGATTTTCATTTTAAAATCCTCATCCTATTATGTGACATCTCTAGTTAGGCAATTAGTTGTCTGTGGGTATGTTTATTGTTTGGTGCATATTTCCATATATGCTGCTGTAATCAAAGGGCCTATTTTAAGCAGTCACCATAAGAACACATTGATGTTACTATCAAAAATACTAAATGGAGCTTGCGGTGATACTAATAATAACAATATCAATAGTGCATGCAACAGAAGCACCAACACAACAAATATGATCTGTTTTATGCTCAGCGGACATCATTTTTCTTCTCCAAATGCATTATGTGGGGAACGAGTGCGGCTGATTGCATTTGAAACGTATTATGGGACATCTGTCTAAATCTGAGATGATGTAATTATATAATTGAACATGTGGAGCTCTTTCCTGGAATATGGTTATTGGTAGTTGGCACGGGCCAAGAGCGGCCGACCACAGCCGTTACGAGAGGAGAGAGAAAGAAAGAGAGGGATTGTTCCAGAACATGATGTTGGCTGCTTTAAAAATACTTAAAGAAATGCCTGGGAACTCTTATGATAAGCTTGGACAGCCATCTTTTAGAATCCATTCTTATAGAGTCACATCCTGCTATTGCTCTGCAAGACTGCCGGTATCTCCATATATTCAGTTTGCAATTGAAAAGAGACAAATGTTTGAAGGCCAAACCAGCAGCACATGTAAAAACATGTACATTAATAATCCAGAAGCCTTTGGACTGAGAATGATACTCTAATATTCTGACAGAAGGATCATTGATTGTTAGAGATGTATGTATATTTCATCTAACAAATATCAATTTTCTTGTGGTTTATGGGATAATAAGTGTTTTGCATCATAGTAAACATGACCTAAATACAGCACTGGCCAAAAAATAAAAATAAATAAAAAAGAAACTACTTGAAAAATCTTGATTTCTATGGATTTACAACACTAAAAATATCTGACGAAAAGACATGACAACTTTTTTTGTTACTTTATTTAATTTATTTCAATAGGTTAATCAATTTAAGTTAAACAGTTTTTGTTATACAGTTTGATTGATCTAAGTTGAGATGACTAGAGAAGTTAATTTGAAACAACTAGAAAAATGTAGTGAGCAATAATATTTTTTAGAGTGTGTATTGGAGTAAAATGTAACATTTCTTTCATTCTAAACAAGTCTGATATTAATTATTCCCCATTTCTAATACAAAGCATTGTCGTTTAGAGTTCATACTAAGGTAAAACACAGATACTGTGTATAAAAATGATCTAAAATCTAACATGAATCTAAACATGTCTGACCAAAATATGTTTTATGCTATTTTAACCAATTGTGATTTTTCACTACATTTTAAATGTAGAATAAATATAGTCAATATTTTGCAGAACAAAACTAAAAAAGTATGTTTCATTCAAACACACATGTATATTGTAAGATGTGAATATCCAAATAGTCTCTCTTCTCTCACATTTTCCCCTGTTTGTTGTTGATGAGGAAACCAGCGCATAGCATATCGCAAAACATAAAAGCTGCTGTTTTTCATCAAGCCCGGATGAATTATTTGTCTAAAACAGTGCACACAGCTGTCAGTGCACACACAATAGCTATTCTGCTAAGTTTGTGTCAAGCGCACACACACGCTCACACTTCATTGTGGGGTGCAACACAGAAGCAGGTGCTGTAAAAGTTAGTGCTAAGGCTGCTCAGACCATTCATCAGACCCGTTATTCATGAGCTTGTCTGCACTCCACATGCTAAAGAGAAGAAACATGTCAGGCAACTGCCAAACAGAGCGTTCACCTGCACACCTGCACTGCACTCTGCACGATTGGCCCTATCAGTATTCATGCATCTAACTACAGCTGTTTCAGCCCACAGCCATGAAAAATGGTGCGGGGAAATATCCTATGCATAGACATGTTGATTGCAGGGAAATATTTTTTACTGCAGTGTCTGTTTAACACATCGGACACATGTAAAGCTTGTAGGAAAAGGTGCTTTTTTTGTGTGTAGAAATGAATTTTTTATGATCTTTTTATATTCTTTGGCATTGATAAAAGGATACCTTAGAAAATGAGAAAATAAAAAATTCCGAGAAGCCCCTGCAGCTAATGTGTGAATATATAAGATGAATAAAAAATGACCATAGACACTGATGAGTGGATGCTCCCTCATCATGATTCTCCATTAGTTACCTTTGAGAACAAAGAGAGAGTTACATTAGGTCACAGAAAGTGAACCAAAGGAAGTTCTCTTTTGTCTTAAATTTACGTGATGCTTATGCACACACACATTTAGACCATTACAGGATTTTACATTTTGATGTAATCAATTTTATTGTAAACTAATCATATTCCTATTCCCTAATCCAAACATAACCCTGAAAGGGATGAACTTTATTTTTACTATATATGCATTTTACTATATATACTGCATTTTTTTATTTTCTATCTATCTATCTATCTATCTATCTATCTATCTATCTATCTATCTATCTATCTATCTATCTATCTATCTATCTATCTATCTATCTATCTATCTATCTATCTATCTATCTATCTATCTATCTATCTATCTATCTATCTATCTATCTATCTATCTATCTATCTATCTATCTATCTATCTATCTATCTATAAATAATGAAGAGAGAATTGCAAGGCCAAATCTAAGGCCAGTTACTTGCATATGTTATTTCTTTGGTTTACTGCTGGATCAGAAAAAAAAAAATGTCTGGCTGTGTGGACCAAATTACCTGTTTTTAAACCTTGGTTTCTACTGATTACATTAATATTACACTTATCATCAACATTATAGCAGCATTTTCTTTTTCAGATGTGGTCATTCAAAAGCTCAGAACAGAAAAGAGACTGTTATAGTAAGTCACTAATTGAGAGTGTCGTCCTCAAAAAACAACAACAAAAGACCAAATAGTTTGTTTGTGCAAACAGTTTATCGCAATCTATTGTTACATATACCAGTTAAGTGCACACACATAGTTTTAGAAATTATTAGACAAGCAAACGACAAGCAAATTTGTATGCGTTTTCCTATTATGTGTTGTGATATTATTATTATTATTATTATTATTATTATTATTATTATTATTATTATTATTATTATTATTATTAGGGCTGGGCGATTTAGCCTAAAATCAAAATCTCGATTATTTAAACATTTTAACTCTATTACGATTATTAATTCATTCATTTTCTTTTTGGCTTAGTCCCTTTATTAATCTGGGGTCGCCACAGCAGAATGAACCACCAACTTATCCAGCATATGTTTTACGCAGCGGATGCCCTTCTAGCTGCATTAACTTTCTAAAGTTAATGTGTTAAAAACATTGCCAGTATCATAGACTGGCATTATCAATCAAAATGAATGAAGAAATCATTTAAACAAGTTTAGTGAATTACATTCACTGAAATTATTTGACTAAAACAAATGATTTTTAGGACTAACTTACAGGTTACTTCTATAGGTTATAATTTATCAAGATTTAATAAGGTCAAATTTAAATAACACATTCTTAACACCATTCCAACTACCTGTATATGGTTTCAGAATCTTGCACGTCCTATGAGCAAAATGTATGCAATTACTATTGTGTTTGTTTTGTAGCCATAGAAAAAGAAAGCAAGAAAGCAAGCAAGAAAGCAAGAAAGAAAGCAAGAAAGAAAGAAAGAAAGAAAGAAAGAAAGAAAGAAAGAAAGAAAGAAAGAAAGAAAGAAAGAAAGAAAGAAAGAAAGAAAGAAAAAAAGAAAGAAAAATTATATGTATATCAGTGAGACTGGACAATTTTTGGTGAATTTAAACAATACTGTTTTCATTTCTACAGCTTATTTGTTAGTTAGTTCCATTTTAGTTATTTTGGTACTGACTAATGTAATGTTTATGCACACATAAATTATTGTAAAGCATCTTGTAGAAAATAGTAGTTTAAAAGAGAGATCTGTTATAAGTGAAACCTGTTCTGTGCTCTATAGAAGAGGAAAAGTCACATGTTTTTTACATGAAAGGTAGAAACTGACAGAAATTGTAGGTGTACAATTCCTTTTGCATGTTTCCATCATGTCGCACCTAAACAAGAGCACAGAACAGTACAGATCCTTGAGTTTATAGGTAAAACATGGAACGAAGATGGCAACAAAATAAAGGTCCGACATCAAATCTGTGTTCAGTGAAATAGGGAGGCTGTCCTATTCTTTCTTGTGAGGGGAGGAAAGAAAGAGGGGAACACAGACAATGGCATAGCTGATCAGAAACATTAGGCGCGGACCAGGCCTGGGCTCCCCAGCAGGTGGTCCGAGTCCGAAGCTCTTCGCCGGCTCCTCTTAATCCCCTTTCAGCCGGGCTTCTCTTCCTGCCCCTGACCCCACGCTGCGATGAAGTTATCACCCAACGCAGCCCAGCTCTCTGGCCGCTTCAAAAAACACTGCTGCTTTTATCGAACGCCCATTTATCTGCATGAAAGCCGTGCAATTTGCTCAATAATATCTCCACTCCATACAGAAAAAGAGAAAGAAGAACTCTGGCCATTTCAATCAAGGGAAAACAATTCAAAATCCCACTGAAACCACTTTCTTTTTAAATGCGAAGGAAAAGCCTAACAATATGTACTATTTCTACAAAAAAAGACGTCCTGAGAGGTCAATGGCTGAGGGAAAAGTGATGTTGAAACTTCCATTATTTAAACAAAGCAACACAAAGTGAGATTTAAAGGGGTTTTGTGCACGCTAGGATGAACAACTGGAGTGGGTTAAAAACCTGGATATATAACAATGTAACACTGGAAACTGGGACAAACAAGTACAGGAAATGACAGGGGCCAAGATGGCGGCAGCAAGAATTGTAGACTGTACTCTAGATGCCCTACTTCATTGAGGTTCAGCGTCTCAAGCTGACAAAAGCTCAAGGAGGCAGCTGAAGTGGCAGAGATTTCAAAGCGAGAAGCGGGGAGTCATTGCGTGCCCACCCGCAGAGACATATGGGGAAGAATACAAAAAAGTTTTTTTTTTTTTTTTCTCGTTTTTGGGGTGGAGTGTTTTTTTTTTTTTATATTCTCCCCTCACCCTCCTTCTTTCTCTCTCTTGGTTTGGCTTGGTATGAACAAAGACGGGAGTGCATTTTAATATCATAGGAGTGCTGTGCCTTTGATTCCGTACAACGAATTGCATGCTGATTGGTTCATCTAGACAGTGCCTGTCGTTGATTGGATGACGCCGTTAAGCCTTGGAGGGATGAAAATATGTCTTGTACACACTAACACAAACACAATATGGATTCTCGCATAGGTTTGCCAGTTTTTTGCATTACGTTACAAAGAAAACCAAGTTGAATTCGAACATTTTAATTAACATTAACATGTTATTGTCTCAGCCAACTGCATATACAGCTATTTCTGGATTGTTAGTTTAATTCAGCACACTTTTTTGTAGCTATATATCTGTGATACATGAGTAACATTACATGTTATTCATGATCTCCAGTTACTGAGGTTAATCTGTCTAACATCCCCGGCCAAACGAAGTAACTAAATGTCATTTCAAACAGGGCCATCACTCACCTGACCTGCAAGAAGTCACACATAGGGATACCATCTGGTCAGTCAGATCTGCCTCAAGCGTAAAGGAACTAATCCATGGATGAAGGTCAAGGGCCAGCAGACATCAGAGCATCAAGGCCAGGAATCGGCAAATCAACCTGGAAGGAAAGAGAGAGGAGATGTTTATTGCTTTTCAGACCAAAAAGAAAAAGAAAAAAAGGGAAAGAACCGAAAGGAAGGGAATGGATGTCATGTCTCACACTGTGGGTTCACGGCACAAATTCTCTTTATAGGCAAAGGTCTCTTCAGCTTATTAGAGAGTAACAGAGAGACTCTGGGTGTAATTAATGTAGTTCTAACAAGACAAACTGTGAATGACACTTAAAGTGTAGTTCAGAAAGTTCACTCAAAGTCCAAATTTAACACTAGTTAAGTTCTAAATGCAACTGAGTTAAAACAACAACAACAATAACAACAACAAGAATAATATTAATAATAATAAATATTGTGCAGACATAATACTTAAACATATTTATTTATTTTTTTAAATATATAACTGTCTTAGGCCTGCACGGTGGCACAGTGGGTAGCACGTTTGCCTCACAGCAAAAAGGTCGCTGGTTCGAGCCTCGGATGGATCATTTAGCATTTCTGTGTGGAGTTTGCATGTTCTCCCCGTGTTTGCGTGGGTTTCCTCCGGGTGCTCCGGTTTTCCCCACAGTCCAAAGACATGTGGTATAGGTGAATTGGGTAGGCTAAATTGTCCATAGTGTATGTGTGTGAATGAGTGTGTATGGATGTTTCCCAGTGATGGGTTGCAGCTGGAAGGGCATCCGCTGCGTTAAAAAAATGCTGGATAAGTTGACGGTTCATTTCGCTGTGGCGACCCCAGATAAATAAATGGTCTAAGCCGAAAATAAATGAATGAATGAATAACTGTCTTATTGGGAGACATGATGGCTCAGTGGTTAGCACTGTCACCTCACAAGTTCGTCAGTTGGCACTTCTGTGTGAAGTTTGCATGTTTTCCCCATATTTGTGGGGCTTTCCTCCAGGTGCTCTGGTTTCCACCACAGTCCAAAGACTGGTGAATTGAATAAACTAAATTGGCCGTAGTGTATGTGTGTGAATGAGTGTGTATGGATGTTTCCCAGTACTGGGTTGCAGCTGGAAGGACATCTGCTGTGTAAAACATATGCTGGATAAGTTGGCGGGTCATTCCTGATTCCTGATGAATAAAGGGACTAAGTCGAAGGAAAATGAATGAATGAATGAATGAATGAATGAACTGTCTTATTGCATTTTGAACAAAGGCAGCCTTATAAAGCTTAAGAGATTTCTTTTCAAAACACACCTATAAGCACCAAATACCCTGGTGAAGCTAGTAAATTTTGGAAAATGCTCCATTATATGGTCTAAGTCGACCATAACAGTGATGTTCATAACATAAAACATTTTCCAAATCAAATTTTGACACTGATAAAGTGAACCTCGATGAGGTTCAAAAAGTTACATGAAGGATTCAAATCAAATAAATATAAACCATCACAGAAAAACTCAGTCACAACTCTGTATATTCCAACAACTTTAACCTCAGTTGAAAATTGGCTGTCAGAAGGATGCTGATCTTAGATGATTAAGGTTTTTGTTGTTCTCCCGACCTCATAAGTGGAATACGCTTCACATTAAGCCACCAAAATGAAAATATGAGAAACAAAATGTTTCGTATTTCTAAGGCAGATGCCTTTTCAATGAGTGAATAGGGCTAGTTAATATGACATTGTTTGTCTGTAAAATGCAAGGAATAAACTGCTAAATAAATGTTATGTAAGGTGAAAAAATACATGCAATATTGTATCACAATACAGACAGAAGAAAAGCAATTTCAGTTCACTCAAACATACACGTAGCCTTCAAACAAACCTCACAACCTCCTAAGTGAACGTTTTAGTCTCAAACGAAAGGCTGGACACGAGCTTTGAGACTGCCTAGATAACACACTTTTTTGAAGTCCTGATTATCATTCATGAATTCACCTAATCGGGGACTAATTGAGAGCTATTTGCTGAGTGACACAGTTTTGCATATCCTCTTCTCATTTGCAGGAGTGTGTGTATGACAGAAGGAGCTGAGAGTGAGGAGCATTAGTTCCCTATGGAGACGGGGATCTGGACAATGGACGGTTTTGGAGATAGTGCGAGGGGTTTGGGCGGACCTCCTGTTGAGCTGTAAAGCACAAACAACTCAGTGTTTTTGGAGATAAGAGAAAGAAAGCCTGTCTCAGCAATCACTGCCATCTACTCTAGAGTTAAATCACGATACAACACGCTATACGAGACCACAACTACACTACCAAGTGAAGACCCGAGCTGAGCTGCATCAATGCAAACAGAAATATATATACAGTAACTCAACCAAAGCTACACAGATATGACAGATATATAGAAGGATAAAGGAAGATAACTTGCACAGTATGAAGGTATAAGGTTGACATTCAAAAATTAATCACACAACCACAGAATACATCTCAGCTGCAGAAAATAGAAGGTACAAAGTAGCTAAATCATGCCATTTCAACAATATTAACGATGAAGTACAATTATTAAGCAAAATTAACTGCTAAGAATTCACATTTTGGTGAATGAGTGCCTTATTTGTATGATTTTTTTACAAGCAAATAGAAAGATAAGCCTCTTTCAAACATACAGACTTTTCCACAGAAAAGAGATCATGTGTGGCCCTTTTTTAAAATACCATCAATTTTCCATTGCATTCACACAGAGCAGCATTTCGGGATATTACCGGTAATGTTACAACTTCTCTTTCCAGAAAATGGCCATAACGAATTTAGAAAAATGAGCCAATACACATTTAGAAAGCGCTGACGTAAGACGTCTACTCCGGCCAATCAGAACCTTCTGACGCATACACTTCTGTGCTGTTTATGAAAATAAAAGCCTTTGAATCTGTTTCCAGACACTTTTAGCTGCTAGTTGTAAGGCACATAACATTTATATGTTCCTTTGAAAAAATGGTAGATAAAATGCTTATGACAAAACGCTGTGAGCTTACCTGCAAGCTGTGTTCAGCTGGTGATGCTCGTGCACGTAAAAGAGTGCTCCGGTGAGGGCTAGCACACAAAACAATACACCCTACAACTCCACGTGCGAAAGTGTTCCTCCATATGTTTTCTTCGAAGTTGTTCACAATACTTATCCATCCACAGAATTTGTAATGTAAATTGTAATAAACGTGTAAACAACACTGTTATTAGCTGTGGTTCGCACTTCTGCCTTCGGATGTCTCTGGGACAAAAGCAGCTATGTGAATGCTAATGTTTTTAAATAAATAAATAATAATAATAATTAATAATAATTAACTTTATAAAATAAAGTTGAAACCTCAACAAAAACCTGATACATGCACAGCCGTTTACTGCTCATTTCTGGTTAATGATGTCAGAATTTATCCGTATTTTGGAATGGATGTGTGAATTGTCTTTTCTGGAAAAACACCTATACAGTGCATCCGGAAAGTATTCATAGCGCTTCACTTTTTCCACATTTTTTTATGTTACAGCCTTATTCCAAAATGGATTACATTCATTTATTTCCTCAAAATTCTACACACAATACCCCATAATGACAATGTAAAAAAAGACTTTTTGAAATTGATGCAAATTTATTAAAAATAAAAAACCTGAAAAATCACATGTGCATAAGTATTCACAGCTTTTGCCGTGAAGCTCTAAATTGAGCTCAGGTACATTCTGTTTCCACTGATCATTCTTGAGATGTTTCAGCAGCTTAATTGGAGTTCACCTGTGGTCAATTCAGATGATTGGACATGATTTGAAAAGGCATACACCTGTCTATATAAGGTCCCAGGGTTGACAGTGCATGTCAAAGCACAAACCAAGCATGAAGACAAAGGAATTGTCTGAAGACCTCCGAGACAGGATTGTCTCGAGGCACAAGGCTGGGGAAAGGTACAGAAAAATTTCTGCTGCTCTGAATGTTCCAATGAGTACAGTGGCCTCCTCCATCTGTAATTGGAAGATGTTTGGAACCACCAGGACTCTTCCTAAAGCTGGCCGGCCATCTAAGCTGAGTGATCAGGAGAGAAGGGCCTTAAGCAAAATTCTCTGGTCTAAAGACTAAAACTGAACTTTTTGGAGTAAATGCCAGGCGTTACGTTTGGAGAAACCAGGCACTGCTCATCACCAGGCTAATACCAACCCTACAGTGAAGCATGGTGGTGGCAGCATCATGCTGTGGGGATGTTTTTCAACAGCAGGAACTGGAAGACTAGTTAGGATAGAGGGAAAGATGAATGCAGAATGACATCCTAAATGAAAACCTGCCTTAGAGTGCTCTTGACCTCAGACTGGGGCGACGGTTCATCTTCCAGCAGGACAATGACCCAAAGCACCCCCCCAAAATATCAATGGAGTGGCTTCACAACAACTCGATGTACAGTATATCCTTGAGGGGCCCACCCAGAGCCCAGACCTAAATCCTATTAAACATCTCTGGAGAGATCAGAAAATGGTTGTATACCGTCGCTTCCCATCCAACCTGATAGAGCTTGAAAGCTACTGCAAAGAGTAATGGGCAAAAATTCACAAAGACAGGTGTGCCAAGCTTGCGGCATCATATTCAAAAAGACTTGAGGCTGAATTTGCTGTCAAAGTATACATCAACAAAGTATTGAGCAAAGGCTGTGAATACTTATGTACAAGTGATTTTTCAGGTATTTTATTTTTAATAAATTTGCAACAATTTCAAAAAATCTTTTGTTTCACATTGTCATTATGGGTATTGTGTGTAGGATTTTGAGGAAATAAATGAATTTAATCAATTTTGGAATAAGACTGTAACATAAAAAAATGTGAAAAAAGTGAAGCGCTATGAATACTTTCCGGATGCACTGTATATCTTCATGTAATGTATTACCAGTACAAAAAATTAAAATAAAAAAAAAAAACTTTATTTTACAGTGTCTTTGTTATTGACCCTTATTCTTCAATGCGGAAGTGCGCTAGTTTTTGCGATTGTTTTAGAACTTCCGATTCAGCTTCCTATGGGAGAAATGACTAGAAATAATAAACGGACCGCAGAAAACGGTCAAACTGCTTGCTCTACAAACAAGTGTTTGCATAATTATACAAACAAAGCATAATCATATAATAAGAAAATGTCAGTTTGCAACATCAAGCAGCAGAACGAGCTGTTTTTAACATCTAAACATGAATGGAAGTGAATGAGACCGGAAGTCTCGAGCCAAAAAGATTCAAATGACTGTGCCTACTCATATGCGAAGAATAAGATGAATACTGCAACTATACATTTTAGTACTTAGTGATAATAATTAATACATTCAAATTTAATGTTTATCACTAAATACTATATTTACAGTATACTAAATGACTAGGGTTAGGATGAGGATTAGTTTCATTATTGTTAACACTGTAGTAAGCACATGAAAGATGTGTATCATGGACACTGTCAAATTGATAGTTCACCCAAAAACAAAAATGTACTCACCCTCAAGTGGTTCCAAATCTTTATGAGTTTATGTCTTCTATTGTGCACAAATAAATATATTTTGATGAATGTTTAAAGCACATGAAGCACATTTGGAAGTGTTATGACAGAATTCAGTATATAGAAAAGTATATAGATAAATTAGAAAAAAACAGACATAAGAACAAAAGAATGACTGAATGAATGTCTAAATGAATGAAGGACTGAATGTTCATTCTTTGGAAAAATAAATTAATTCCAGACCCCCGTGTATAAACCAAGCACTGATAAATTTGTGATTGTCAGTGTGTGTGTGAGAGAGAGTCAGAAAGAGAAAGAATGTTTACATGCACAATCTCTCCGGAGGCCATGTTTGATTATTCCCTTGGCTGTTGTGAATCTCCTCTGCTGAACTCATGAGGGAAATGGAAATCCTCAAAGCAAGATGCCTCTCGGACTGCGCAAGTTTTCTAGCCTGAGTGAAGTGTACTCCCTGTGAATGCTATACCATAAAAATATAGATCACTTCATACAAAAAAAAAAAGAAAAAAAAAGAAAAGAAAATGGGATTGAGCAATGTGTTGACATGAGAAGATCAGTTTGAGTGCAAACTGATGCAGAGAAAGCAAGAGAGAAGATAGAAAGATGGACTGACAGAGAGATCAGTCTGTCATGCCCGTCCACACAAAACCAAGCAGTGAATTTACAAGACAGCCCTAAAGAGTGACTGGGGACATGCAGTCTTTCTTCAAAAAGATTTATCAACTGTAAAGTATTGATTTACGATGATGCCATGCTAATATTTATTTCATTTTGTCAGTCAAAATAATACATTTTTAATTGTTTGTGTGTGTGTCTGAGCAAAAAACTCAGAAATGAAACAAAAATCTGTGTATTGGTCATACAGTATGAGCTGGGCTTGATAAATAATACACGTCGGTCTCAGTTTTCAAGAATAAAAAAACTCCATAGTAATGAGGATGGCACATACTGTATAACATATAGTGCTCAACATGTATGAGTACTCCCCTCACAGATCTCTCTTTTAAACTACTATTTTCTACAGAACACTTTACAATAATATATTTGTGCATATACATTACATTAGTTAGTACCAAAGGAACTAAACTAGAACTAAACTAACAAATAAGCTTAAGTTTACAATCTAAAAATAACTACACCCAAATTAATATGTTGGGGGAAAATATCAAATAAACATTTTAATAAACAGTAAAACATAACTATATCAATATAAAATGTTGCTGAAATGTTGTAGTTTATAATTTGTTTTGCAAAAAGTTTTGTTATTATTAATATATTTCTATTTCTAAAGGTGTTAGGTGACCAAACTCTTATTTTAATGAATATAACTGTATAAATAAAACTATTTTGTTTATGTTTACCAAAAATGACTGTCCTGATGTACTGAAATAAAAAAAAAATATTTCTTTCTTTCACATGTTAACAGAATTATAGAATAAAACAAAGAGTAATATTTAAACATTTTACTTAAACCCATATCAAAAAGGTCTCTTAATCTTTTCCATATGCTGTACAGAAATGTAATTTCTGACTGTTAGCAAACATAACCAGTGATCTTGCAATGAAATGAGCTCTAAATGTATTACAGTCTAAGAAAATGGAGGACAAATTTATTTTCACAACGAAGCCATCCATGAAGTCCAGCACTTGAATGCTTCTCACAACTGATTACGGTCATCCCTCATCATCAATGGAATTTTGTTTACAGTAAAATAAAATACCAGAGCTACAGTCATGAAAATGTTTCTTTGATGAATCAAAAGTTCAAAACCACAGCATTTATTTAAGAAAAAAAAAAAATGTTCTCTTTCACTTTGCACAGAAACATTTTCAAAAAAAAAAAAAAAAAACAAAACAAACCAAAACAAAACAAAACAAAACAAAAAAAAAACAAAAAAAAAAAAAACAAAAAACAAAACAAAACAAAACAAAACAAAAACAACAACAAAGCAAAGCAAAGCAAAGCAAAACCATTTAATTTAAAGAAAAAAAGCTTGGCCATTGCAAATTTTTTTCCATTTTCATTTCCCACTTTAAGAAAAATGTCACTATTGAACTTGCAAAGAAATAAGCACTAAACGTATTATAGCAAACGCAGGACAAATTATTGTCACAATGAAACCATCCATAAACATCCAGCTCTCGAATCCTCCTCACCACCGTTTACAGTCATCATTCATAATCGATGGTATTTTGTTCACCACATCTACATTCATGAAATTGCTGTGTTTCTTTTAATGCAAAACAAAAGAAAGAAAACAAAAGGAAATGCACTGCATCACTGAGCATAAATCGATGAGGAGGAAACATCATAAATAAGTCAAATATCTCATCTAGTCAAAGGTCATCTAGTTCCTACTCGCCTTTGAAAACTAGTTCTGAACAAAAAGCCCACGTACTGTATCCTTTGAATGAAAAAAGCAGAGAGTGATGGTATGTAATTGATTATAATTGTGTTGACAGTCTAGTCTCATTCCTGGAATTGTTGGGAGTTGAGTTTGCAGGATGATCCACAAACGGCTCATTGCTGCTGCTGTGACCTGTGGCCTGCACACCGTGGCTGACTGACATTGCTGTTACTATCTATTCCTTCAGTTGCAAAAGATGCTTTGAGAAGTATTCATTCACTTTAGTGTTCCTTCAGGTGCAACTTTCCAAAACAAGAGTCATGAATATGACAAAGCAAAAGTACAGCAGAATGAGGTAAGATGACATTTACATAAGCTATCGACAATTAAATAAAAAACTTGTATTCTCTAATAACTTAAAATGATATAATTTTTATAGTTTCCCAGTGATGGGTTGCAGCTGGAAGGGCATCCTCTGCGTAAAACGCATGCTGGATAAGTTGGCGGTACATTCCGTTGTGGCGAGCCTTGATTAATAAAGGGACTAAGCCGAAAACAAAATGAATGAATGAATAATTTATATATTTTTTATAATAAAGAATAATATGTATGTATTCCTTTTCTGGTCATAAAAAGTCATGACAGGATATATTTTGCCATTATTCATGTTTCAGCTTCATTTTTCAAGCAATACAATATATGACTTGATAGTTTAAATCCCTTTATTGTAACGTAAGTTGAAATTGTTTGTCATAGGCTTGTAAAATAAATTTGATTCTACTTCCAAGTCAATGAAAGCAATTTCTCATTTTATTTGTTTAATATTGTGTACGATAATACAAAAAAACTCAACAATATTAAATGGGATTACATTAGATAGAATATGGTTAAAAAATTTAGGATTGGGGATTTAAAAAAATGCTCACAAATTAATTTGAATAAATATACATTTAAAACAATAATATTGTTAATTATCTAAAATTGCAAAAATTAAAATGAATTTCCGTGAATACAAAAGAAAACATTAAATTTCTAGCATCAATAATTCAAGCTCCATTAATTCAGTGTCAGTGCCTCTGAAAATCATTCTAATATGCTGATATGGCAACATCATAATTCATAAGCATTCACATTTTTATGTTATATTATAATAATATTACTTTATAATGTTCTACAACTTGCACATATCCTTGTATTTACATATAAACGGAAATGTTCTGACATCTAAATGTTTTGCTACTGTCTCTAAACATGCAAATTTCACTTGATGATAGCATCTTACATGTAAATTATTATTAATGTATACTGCAATCGTGGCATTAACATTTCAATTTTTTTATATTCAGTTGTCATATCGAAGCCATTATGTGTATTCATTTGCATTTATTAAACTGTTTTCTCTGAAAACTAACAATAGAACACATAAGAAAACTGCAGTTTAAAAAAGGATTTACAACATACTAGTAATATAAAAAAAAAGTATTGGCTCTTGCTTGCTCCATCACAGTGACGAGACATGTTTTTCCACTTACCATAACAGAATGGTATAATATTTTAGCAATTAACAACTAAAATTATGCTCTGCATTTCACACAAAACTACTATATATTGCCAGAGGACTGTGACTTTTTAAATAGAATAGTTTTTACATTATAAAATTTCTTTAATATCACTTTATTTCATAAAAATATAGTAATATAATAATAATAACAACAAAAGCAATAATCATTAACATATTTACAGGATCAAATGATTTATTTGGAGAGGAAACAAACAAACCAACCAACAATCAAACAAACAAAATATGTTTATCTCAATTAATACAAACAATTAACCATCAAAATGGTTAAATAAATATTAATATTTCATCTCAAATAATACATCATATCCATTATTTTGTTCATTTGCTTGAACCAACCGCTGTTAAAGAGACCCCCCCCCCCCCACACACACACACACTTATAAACACTGTGTAAAAAATCACTCCTAGTTTTAAACTCATACTAGAACCATCACTTGTTTCTCTTCTTTTTTCTTAATCTTTTTTTTCTCCTTTCCTCCCTTCATCACTTTCCTGTCTAGTTTTTCCAAAAGCCAAACTTTTCAGTTCATTAGTAGTCCATAAAAAAACAATTCCAATTACAATCATTCTCATTTCTACATGTTTACAACATAGGCTGGAGTTTCCTGCATTGGTGAAGGGGGATGTTTTATGCATCAGAATACCGTGTGCGAACATTATCCTCGCTGGGCTGAGGTGGGAATCGCAGGAGGTTAATCATATGAGTTACAGAGCATTAGAAAGCAGGAGTGGAGAAAAAAAAATACTGAAATGACTATCTGCTCTTTTTTTGACATAGCGCTGGTGGGAGAAGCGCCGAAAGGCTTGAATTTCCTTACGGCTTCTACTGTCTGGCTGGTGCACCTGGAAGCAATCAGGAGTAACCTTATTACATAGAATAACAAGTACTATTTATACCACTGATCACACTTGCCTTATTTCTCTAATGGTACCAAGATTCAGTTGCAAATTGCTTGTGTCACTTTCCCCCGCAACTCCTAAGAAGGTGTTGCTGACCTGTCCAAGTGAATAAGAGGTAAGAGGTGGAAAACGGTCGAGCAGAAACGATAAAATGAGCGTGCAACTACTAAAAAAGGCCCGACCACGGTAAGTCAGAAAGAAGGGAACGCTGCACAACTCTAGTATTTCACAAATTCAGACTAGCATAAATAAGTTTTGACAGCCTCTATTTTTAAAACCAATTAAAAGATACATTAACACCAGAGGTCAAGGGCACTGCCACTTCTGTAGCTACAGTGTGTTTATACAGCGAGGCCCGTGTTTGGCTTTATTTAATTTTAAGGAAACATAATTAAAGCTTACAGAATTGAGATACCTTTACACTTTGAGCCTTCTGGTATTTAAAAATAAAATAAAACATGCTATAATCATATATTAATGTTTATGTTTCAATATGTCCAAATTGGAAGTTTGTGCATTAACAAAAACGTGAAGAGATGTGTGCTTTGAACCTATAAACATTACAATATTATGAGCAAGGTTACAAATGTACAATATTTTTATTTTAAAATTTATTTCTTAGTATTTTATGCTATTGTGTCTTTTTAATATGCCGTTTTTAGATAAATAATTTCCTTCAGGATAAATAAAGATATTACCTTCCAAAATCAAACAAAACGTGCTCAGGGAAAGCTCAAATATTGTGTTGATGCTCTTTGGGTAAGGGATTCATCAAAATAAACAGCAAAAATCAGTCCAAGGCACTCAAGAAATGTGTAAAAAATATTAAAAAGCCTTTATTCACATGGCTAATCCTTAAAAATCTACGCAAAAAACTGCCTTCATCAGGGTTACGATGAATATTTTTTACTTCTATCTAATAAAAGCTAATAACTAATATTAGCAATGAGACCATGCTGAATATGATGCAAAAGAAACTCTTATTAGTTGTACTGCCTGACATATAAGTGGAAATCATACACATTTTATTTCAATATACTCTAATATATTCAATATACCATGAGAAAAAAAAAGTAAAAAAATAAAATAAAATAAAATAAATAAATAAATAAAAATAACATAAAAAACTGCCTTTAATGTACTGTAACCTTGCAACAGTGGATAATTATTAATTTATTTGGTGAAGGAAATAAAATCTAATACAAATCCTCTGATCTGGTAAATAACTTTGTTCAAAGTTCACTCATAAGAAGGTCCTGTTCAAGGTGAGAGGTTGAAAATAGCAGAAAAATATATAGTATACATAAAAAAGCGCTGTGAAACCACAGTGAGCTAAAAGGAAGGGAAAGCTGCACAGCTCTTGAATTTCATAAAATCAGACTAGCGTAAATAAGCTATGACAGCTTGTTTATAGAAAAACTCTATTTTTAAAACCAATTAAAAGATACATTAACACCAGAGGTCAAGGCCACTGCCACCTCTGTAGTTACAAAGTATTCTATGTTTGGCTAAATTTATTTTTAAAGCAGCATAATTAAATTTCCCACTATTGACACAATTTAATTATGATGCTTTGAGAGTTGTAAAATGAAAAAAGACAGCTCAGGGTGCCTACTTCTGTGTTTAGCTTTCAAACAACATCTCACATTCATCTCGACACCATCCCCCCTCAGAGTATCCATTTTCACGGCAAGCGATTTGAAAACGGCCTGTCCTGTCTTCATTCACAAATAAATGAATGCTGATACAGCACCATAACTCTCAATCCGTCTCCCTTTGGGACTGTCTGGTCCACCAAGGCAAATTAGAGCTCACGTTCTCCCCTTAGAGAGCTTGCCCCATTTTACGACAATCACAACTGTAAAACATGAGCCCTGATTCTTTTTTCAAAGTCTTTAAGGTTGGTTTTACGAACAGAAATACCATTTCTCAAGCCTTTGTTGGCTGTTGCTGTCGCAAACAATATGTTTCTTGAAGCAGGCATCGAGTGAATCAAAGCATTTTAATGCCAGACACATCTCTACTCGGTGACTGGACTTTAGACTTCAGGCACACAAAGAGACTGAAGGAGAGGAAATTTGCTGAAGAGGTTGCACCCAGGATTATGTTGTGATTTTAATTGAAAGGATTGTGAAATCGGCCCCTATTCAGCTCATGGCGTCTCACAGCTGGGGCACTGGGATGGAGGCCTACTTTAACGGCACACTGAATAACCACCCTCTCTACCCACAATCCACCTCTGTAGCCTGATCTGGCATGCCAGCGTCTCATTGGCTTGTCGTCTGATTTCAGTTAAAGACCCCCTCCCTGGCAACCCATTTGGTGGCGACGAGAGAAAAATAGCACCGGCAATCACTTGGAGGAGCCAACCAATCACGATATTCGCACCAACACGGGTGCTATTACCCCCTAGTTTTACCATAGAGAGGGGCACATTTCAACAGATGAAAAGACGTAAAAAGAGACACGGAAAAATATGTTCATGAGCTCAGTAGCTTGATCCTTACAAAGAGATGTCGTTAGAGAGACAGAAATAGAAGACGGCAATAAAGACACGGTAGAGGGGGGGAAAAAAGTAAAAAAAAATAAAATAAAAAAAAATGGCTGCCATGCGATTAAAGGTTGTGGATGTAATGCAAACAAAACAGAACCGAGAACACCTGTTTTTCCTCACTGAATGCACAAAGTTCAGTGAAACCTATAAGATAAAATTAAACAGAAATATGCCAAATTTGACAACATGCCAAACAATGAAAACATCCCCTATCTATTAGAGGAATGCATGCACGAGCTTGTAGCATTGTGTACCTGTTTGCCTGTCACAGTATGATGGGCTTGTGAACATACTGTCTTCTCCATCTCATCGCTTTCTCCTCACTTCATTTACTTTCTCAACTTTTTTTTTCTTCCTGTTTTACTGTAAATCTTATATTGTTGAGAGAGAGAGAGAGAGAGAGAGAGAGAGAGAGAGAGAGAGAGAGAGAGAGAGAAATGGATGCTTTTAGAATGCAATAGAGATGCAATGCAAAAAAACGAGAGATGAAAAAACGTGATGGAGAAGAGGCAAATGATGAAGAATGATTTTCAATATTTATGATAAAAGACAATAGAGAAACACTCATCACTTTCTTGGCATCCATCGTCCTGCGCAGAAGAACGGAGCAGGATTTGTGTGCACGTGTGTAAATAAATACTCTTAAAATACATAAAAAATATGTATGCATAAAAAAAAGACAATATATTTGATAATATTATATAGCAAATTTTAATATAATGTATAAGATTTGAATGTTTTACCAGAATTACTGATAATTTCTGAGGATTACTGAGAATTCTGATTATTAAGTCTATATTTATTTGGTACAAAAGAAAGTAAAACATGCAATAGTGTGAAATATATGTACAATTTATATTAAATTTTAATATAATTTAATTTAATATATTAATAATTAATTTATTATATTTTATAATTGAATTAAATATATTTATAAATACAACTTGGTCATGTGCTGGCAAAGTTGGTAGTACAAAACACTGTCATTCAAAGGTTTTGGGTGAGATCGTTTTTGCTGTTGTTGTTTAGGAAATTAGAAAAAAAATGAGGAAAACATTACTTTTTAGGATACCGCAAATGAATGGTAACATTAAAGCCACTTATAATGTTAAAAAAAGCTTGCAGTAGTTAACCATTTAATAATTGATTGCATTGTTTTTCATTTTAGGGGTATGGTTAGCATCTAGTCCTTTTAATTAGCTTTATATAAAAAACAACAGAAGTCTATAAGATGTCCTCATTTAGACAGCTAAGTAAACATGGAGTGTGTGTGTGTGAGAGAGAGGAAGAGAGAGAGAGAGACATGCCTCTGATGGGCCCGAAATCTGCCACAGGCATGAATGTCTTCTTGTTCAGATGGCCAATTATCACAAATGAGGCAACAATTAAATAATTAGCTAAAGCCCGATGTAACAGGCTCTACTAACAATTAAAAGAAAGACGGGGCACAAAGAATGCGTAATTAAAAGAAGTTGGTGAAAACACAGACATAAAAAATAAATGTGTGTGAGGCTGTGTGTGCGTGCGTGTTTGTAATAATAAACAAAATCATGTTTAAATGTTGTCGTTGATGCGACAAATACAGAAACGTTATGCTGTATATTGTTTAAATTAAAATGATATAGTATTTACTGTTATTTTTAGTATAAAATAACATATTTAAAAGCTTAAATGGCTAAATAAACAATAGTAAACACACAGGATGAAAAAAAAAAACAGAAAAGGGATGAGTTGGGGGGAGATAAGAAAAAGCAGCTATTCTTCAAACTGTGCAGGCAATATCCTCATACCAGAGCAACCAGGTAAGTGGAGCTTTTAGATGTAAAAGCAGCATGTGTGTGAGCGTCTGCACCTGTGTGTCTTGCTGCGACACAACAAATCTCCTTGGCTCAAGGATTTTGCACCTAGGTGTAAATTGGAGCCTGTTTCGGCCAAGAGTAAACAGGTCTTTTCGTGTCGGGACCTGCAAATCTGAATTCCATCTGTATTAGTAGAGCTCAAAGCCCACCGCGCAACGTGCAGGAGATTTGCGACAAGCATACATTTGAAACACAGAATGTAAACAGCAGATCATATCTGCTATAAAGACTCTACTATCTGCTCTCTAAAGCGAAGAGGAGAGAAAGCGAAAGCGAGAGCCAGGAAGGGGGGCTGGAGCGGAGGGCACCGTGGACTCCTGCTGTGGAGAGCCAACTGTGCCCTCTAATGGCTGCATATCAGCTGAGCAGAGACGGAAACATAATCTATATTTCAGCAAGTTGACTTCCAAGCTGTTCTTTCAGATGTTTCCTTGCCAGTGCATTGGCACCGAGACCTGTTTTGACTGTCAAATCATTAAAAGCACATGTCAAAAGTAGTTGTGAATGGAAAACGCAGCTGGTCTCAAATCTATTATTGCAAATGCACGCAGATCGCATGGTGCTGACGGGTTTTAAGAGGAGTCAAATAATAAGAGACAATGTGGTGACGCGTTTTGAGGCACTCCAAGACATACATGCTCAGTGCACTCAGGGGTATTAAACAATAACAGCACAGAGAGTAATTAAAATAAATCAATGCAAATAATGAAGAAGCTACACCTTTGACCGCTTAATAAAAGTTAGCCGTTCTTACCCTCATGAAATCCAACTTCCATTCCCGCTGATGGCCACGAAATAATAAACGTGCACTGTTGTGGTAAAAAAAAAAAAGCCTACTTTTAGTAGATTAGTGTTGAAAAATCCCATAAGCATTGGCATGAAAGTTAAAGGTGACTATGCTCAACTGAGAACAGCTGTTGTGTGAGATGTACTGAGGATGGGTTGATGGGATTGAGAGAGGAGCGTCAGAAGGGGTCAGGGCCATTGTGCACATGTCAAACAGAGGGGGCCATCGCACCGAGGACTCCCGTCTTGCTGGGCTCTTGTTTGGGCTGCCTGTCCTCGGCTAAAGATGTTTAGATTGGACATGTGGAGGAGAGAACATTAGCTTTGGGCTTCACCCCACCTGAGGCGTGGAAACAAGAGAACGCAGCGTTAACTCAACCCACCCAAACACTGGGCAGAGGACCAGCAGAAAGGCAGAGAAAAGATTTCATGCCAGGGGTGTGGAGGGAGAAAACGTACACAAAGGAGCGGCACAGGGATGAAGACAGCCTTGAAGACACCTGAGAGACAGAAAGCCACGGCTGATGTGTCAAAAGCAGCAAATGCGCTCTGACATGGGTCAATCCCTCCCCTGCCTCTATAGGTCACAACCCTGTCACCCTGGCAACCGTGCTGACTGTGTATCTATGGTAGCGAGAGAAGCGACTCAGTGCTGCTTCTGAACATTCAGACCCACAAATACATAGCCTAAAGATTAGACTTGCAAACAGACGCTTATACTGTACACAGATGTTCAGTAAGGATTCATTTATATACAGACTTTTATCAACATCTATTCTTCTTGTCACCTGCGTCAAATTTGTCTTCAGGACAGTCCCGAGAAAGCACTCTGGTGACTATACTGTAGTACGCTATTGTGGAGACTGCAGTTTTATTTTATTAATGTTTCAAAAATAAGTCTGTCTTGCTTGCTAATGCTGCATCTTCTACAAACAAAATACAGCAAAAAAAAATATACTAACATTATAAAATATTTGATCATTTCAAAAATAATATTTTGTACTAGAACATATTTTAAAACTCAATTAAGTTCTGCTATGGCAAATATATAATGATTTTTTTTTTCTTCTGTTCACCAAGGCTCCATTTATTTTATCCAAAATACAACAAAAACTGTGATTTGAAAGTATGAAAAATAACTTTTCTATGTGAATTTGTTGTTGATACTATGAGAATAACATATTGCTGAAAATGCTATTTATTCCTGTGATAGCAAATATGTTTTAAAATATGCCTGTTCTGCTCATAAAGGCTACAGTGCTCAGCATAATTGAGTACACCCCATTTTGAAAATGAATATTTGCATCCATTTGAATCAGTAAATATAGGCAATGTATTTTGGTGCATTTAAACAAAACAGATTTATTAAACAGATATATTTAATAAAATCATATTTACATTAGTTTTTTTTTGTCATCAAACATATTTAGAAATGTAAAGAATTCAAGCAAAATACTGCAAAATAAAAATTACAACCTACAAAATTTCAAACTCGTTTTTTCCATTTTTTTGCTTCTCTTGATTTTTCCTCTTTTTAAAATTTGTATTTAATATTTTTCTATAACATTTACATTTGGGTGTACTAGTTTTTGGACCGTTATCATAAGTTATTTTGTAGAAAAGCTCCAGATTTGGCTTCAGTACTGACTAATCTAATGTATATGCACAAATGTAATATTGTATAGCTTCCTATTATAGACTTGTGGTGTACTTATATATGCTGAGTACTGTAGATTAATTCGATCCAAAATACAGCAATATCATGAAATATTAATATGAATAAACTTCTTTTTGAATATAATTTAAAATACAGTTATTCCTGTATTGGCAAGACTGAACTATCAGCACCCCAGTTTCAGTCTTCAATGTAACATTATCCTTTCTGCTCAAGAAAAACAACCAACCAAAAAAAAAAAAACAAAAAAAAAACACACAATTAAATTATTTTTGTTGACAAAAATAATGTACATTTTCTTTTTCAGAAAAAATGTTCTCAGAAAAATGTTTTCAAAACTGAAACAGAAAGTAAAGACCATTTAGCTAAAATAGAAAGCCTCTCTAACTCCATAACATTATTTTTTAATTATTTAAAAAAAGTAGAATGGGTAAAAAATTAAATAAATCAATACTTTTTTCCCATCTTTTATTAAAAGTTGCATTCAATTGATTGAAAGTGACAGTAAAAACATTAATGACATCAATAATATACATATCCTACCAGTCAGAAATGATCAATTGTTAAGTTTCTTTTAATATTTTTGGAAGAAAAACAAACAAACAATAAATAAACTTTATTCTAAAGGCTGTATTTGATGAAAGATAAAATCGGCAATATACTTTTTTAAGCAGCCTTTACTTTGATCTTCAATGCCACATGAAACTCCAGGAACATTCATTCATTCATTTTCTTTTCGGCTTAGTCCTTTTATTAATCCGGGGTCACCACAGCGGAATGAACCGCCACCTTATACAGTATATATTTTACGCAGCGGATGCCCTTCCACCTACAACCCATCTCTGGGAAACATCCATACACAGTCTTTCACACTCATACACTACGGACAATTTAGCCTACCCACCTGTACCGCATGTCTTTGGACTGTGGGGGAAACCGGAGCAAGACTTCTATACAGTTTAAAGTTGCTTAACTAGGTTAATTAGGTTAACTATCCAGGGGTGCGTTTCCCAAAACCATCGTTAGCCAACTAATGTCGCAAGTTCCGTCGTTACAAACATAGTCTTTGATTTGCCGTTTCCCAAATCCATCGCTCCAACGAACATTCGCAAACTGCGTCGCAAACTTGAGCACTTGAAACGACACCTCTGGAGCTGTAGTTAGAAGCATAGTTCCTGGCTGTGTTCTATTCCCACTTATCCCCCCTATGCCCTATTTATTTAGATCATTTTAACATTTTACAGTTGGAATTATTAATAATAAAAAAGCATTAAGTTAATCTCTCTTAGGTGTAATTTGCTTTCAAAGTATTTTTACAGTTCAGTTTTAGCGATCTTCATGTTTACAATTGTGCTCCCTTCGCAGTGCACTTTGAAAACATTGATATCATTTTGAACACAGCCTCATGGCGAAAGCTATAGGTATATTTAAAAGCGGAAATTATGTTACGTCTCCAAAGCTTGTGAATAAAAAAAACATAGCATACGTTAATTCTTTTATTTTATAGTGGGTTATTTATTAAGTGTCTGTACTGTATATGACATGGGTCTGTTGGTTAGAACTTTCTGCTGTGGTTTGCATGTGTCAAAATGTAAAAGTAGACTTTTAATTTTTTTTTTAATAAATAAACAATATTCTACTTAATAATAATAATAATAAAAATAATAATAATAATAATATTAATAATAATAATAATCATCATCATTAATATTATTATTATTAAAGCAAATATATTTATAATAAATCGCCTCATTATTTATTTATTTGTGTGATTTATATATGACATTAGAATAGTGTTAGCTTTTGTAAGTGATTTTATGTTTTAGAATAGAATATGTAATGTTCAACTTCTCAATAATATTAGTAAAGCAAACACAGGCGCTATATGTGCCATTTACATATATTTTAATTAATATGGAAAACGAGTGCATGTTTTTACCAAAACTATATTTTATTTTAAATGTGTGTGTGTGTGTAAAACAATATAATTTGCACAAAGAAATGATGGGGTTGTTCTCTAAAGAAGTTACTCCACCCCGTTTAGAGCATCATTATGGGCGTTTTACGTTATAACTAATGTGGTTCAAGCAATGGATCTGCGACAGAGACACTACGGGTTTTGGGAAACACTCGTCACTACATTGTTCTTTTGCCAAACGATGCATCGCACTATGATAGTTCAGCTGCGAGTTACGTCGTTGTTTGGGAAACGCACCCCAGGTTAGGGTAATTAGGCAAGTTATTGAATAACGATGGTTTGTTCTGTAGACTATCGAAAAAAAATTTGTAAAGGGGCTAATAATTTTGACTCTAAAATGGTTGTAAAAAAATTTTAAACTCCTTTTATACTGGGCGAAATACAACAAATAAGACTTTCTTTAGAAGAAAAAAAATATTATCAGACATACTGTGAAAATTTCATTGCTCTGTTAAACATCATTTGGGAAATATTTAAAAAAGAAAAAAAACATATGTAAATATTATTATAAATAAATAAATAAATATATAAATAAAAAATGCTACCCTTAAATATGCTATCTGTGTCTTACTCGTTCAACAGTAAGCCCCACCCTGATATGGTTCATTTCTGTCTCCCTTCAGAAAAACACACCATAACACACCCTTGTACACACTCTTTTAAGTGCATGAATGGATTAATATATATGCATACACATTGAGGACATCTTTTCTCACAGGCTGTGGTTAGTCTAATATTCTACTTTTGAAATGTATCTAGATGTCCCAAATCAGAAAATTGTTTTAATGAAAACAGAAATGAAATATCTTCAGGCAAAAAATGTAAGGTCTCACTGAATAATGAGACTCTTTCTATTCTGCTTGATGAAACGTGGAAAAATAGTTTCTGTAAACCCTGTTGTTAATATCAAACATGCAACAACGAGGAGCTGTATGCATACATTAAAGCACTCCAGGAATGTTTTAAGAAATTCAAATGTTTTGCTATTGTTGTTGTATTATTACATTCATCTCTACGTATTATGTAGCCCCACGGACACATTCTTACAAAATTAAAGTGAGTTTTGAAAACAACACAGAATGTCTTCTATGTAAATGAAAAAATTCTTGGGATGCATTCTTGGCAAATGGCATGTAGACTGCTTTATTTTAAACTTTCGAAAAAATTGAAACCATGTTGTTATATAAATATTCAATCACATTACAGATTTTTTTTCAGGCCATTTGATGCATTCTGTTAAATAATTGCTTATAGCTCTGAAAAAAAAATGCAAAGGTAAATGCTGAGGTAAAGAAAACTTATGGAAAACATCTGTGGCATGTTTTCATTTATTACAGAAAACTACTTCAAATCATCCAGTTAAAAAAATATCACGCTGACAGTTATGTACTTACAATAGAAGTGCATGAGGTAAACATAAAACAATTCAGTGGGGGAAAAAAGGCAGCATTCCAGTTATTGTGCATAGAGCTTCACTTGCTTTAATAATTTTTTAACATTGAGACTTTTAACATTTTTTTAATCCACTAGATGTTGATCGTATTTTTGACATGCTGTAATGGGTATGCCATTTCCATTGTTCATTTGGCCCCTTTCGCAATAGTATGCATTACATTTTAATTCCTATTTAAATAGTAGACATGACAGTATAAGATTTTCTTACATATTATATTCAATAAAAAATACTAGTGTCAAATGTAAATGAAGCATTACCGAAATTAATTAGTGGTATTTCAGTTACATACAGTAAGAGCCTGAATAACCAATAGATAAAGGTTGTCAAATTGTAATTAAATTAAGAGGACAAAAAACAATATTCTACCAGCGTTTGTGCAAATTCTGAAGTTCGCATGGTTTGAATATTTTCTTGAATATTTATAGTTCAAAGTGAAACACGTTTGAGAGAATGGTAAAATAATGCAATGGGATTAAGTGAAAATTACTCTTGCGTTTGCATAAGGTAAGAAAAAAGGAAGAAAACCGTCTATGTTTAAATATCTGTGGGTGTCACTGGAACAGAGGAGAGCAATTCATTATAATCTTATTAGCATTTCTTTACATTATGTGCATAGCATAGCGAGTCTGAAGTATGACTAATTAGTTTATCTAAGCAATATGGCACTAAAATACACACAGGGTGGCTCCTAACCCCATGGAGTATGGAGCTGAAGTAATGAAAAAGAAACGTATACAATTACTACAGAAACACTGACATATGCATATTATTTCAGGACACTAAAAAAAATATTGTGATTAGTTATTTCGTTTCACATATTTATCACTGATTATGCGATGGAATATTTCTATATTGTATAGTCATTTGAGCATTTTAAATACATATTAAGCAGGTGCAGCAAATTTATTGATGTAGCAAATTTTGTATTTCAGCAAATGATTTTTTGATTTGACTGGCATATTTAAAATAATACGCATATTATAATAATCACCTGTACTTGATAACATGAATGAATAAAACAAATCAAATTAAATTATAAAGTAAACCATAGAATAGGAGACTAACACATATTGGTTAAACAAAATATTTAAGGTAAAGCTACTGAAGAAATTGGGTTTTGATTAGAAATTATTATTAAAATATTATAACAATCTGAATTTGTATTTAACTAACTAACTATAAAATATGAAATATTAATATGAAGTGAATTAAAAAATTTTAATAAACATGTAATGTAGTTAAACTATAAACACATTATAAAATCCCTCTGTATTTGTTACACAAATAAAATATAGCTATAAACTATAAAATAAAGCAAATTATTTAAGCAAAAATATGTTTAAATATATTTATATTCTGTAAATATTTGGATGTTTTGATCTGGCAGGATTATTTAAAATAAAATAAAAAAATACATAATATAATAATGACCTAAAAACCTATAAAACAAACTGAATTAAAATAAAATTAAATTAAAAATGAAACTAGCATGATTTTAACACTAACATGAAGATATCGATTGTTTTAATACATAGTTACTTCAAAATTTGAAAATGTTAATTTGACTGTTTCATTAAAAATAATAAAAAATGCATCATAATAGTGAACTGAATTTAACTGAATATTAAAATAACTGAATTTGTTTATTATAAGGCAAACTAAAATAAAAAAACAAAAACAAAAACTAGCCTAGCACGATTATCAACATCCTAAAATGATCTAACAAAAGTCTGATCAGACCCACCACTCAAATACTCTTGCCTTTCCACTCTTTTAGTCCCTGACCGCTCAGACAAACGGTCATAAATCAGCATTTCTCTTCGGAAACGTTCAAAACTGATGATGACATCAGCGCCTCATTAATATTGATGTGTGTATATAGTACACAGCAGAGATGAAGGCCTACCATAATGAGCTCCATTATGAGTTCAGGGAGGAGCAGGCCAGTTGTGGTAAAGAACAGAGGCGCCACAGTTCTGTGCACTTTAGAAGGTACGGCCGTGATCCAAAAAACAGCTCCGGTCCCACCGAGGGACTAATGACTGAATGAAGAACTGAAACAGCAAAGAGTGTGGAGCTGAAACACTGATGAACGGAGTGCTGTTTGGAAGCTTGAAGCAGAATCTCCAGGCATTCGCATGTTACATTGAGGCGAGGATTGTCCTGATTTCACCAAGCAGTTGATATCCTGAGTCCAATATTTTGTATGATGTTCCCAGACGAATGTTTTATATGATATACCCAGAAAATAAAAAAACTTCCCTAGTCAAATCAACTCTTGGTAGCATTTTAGCTAACTCGACCATGCAAAGTAAAGTTAGCTTTAAAAAGCATGGATGAGGTCTAACTTTTCTTTTAAATGTGATGACATCTTAAACGTTGGTTGGCCGAGACAGTTGTTGTCCTGGGTAGTTCACACAAAATATTGGTCACCAACCTCATTGGTAAAATCCAGCCGACCTTGAGGGGACTTCTGAGGTACAACTTTATGCAAAGGCCCATTCGACCCACTCAAGCTACTTCAAAGGCAAAGGCACAGCCCTCTTCCCAATGTGGTGTGGTGAGGAGTCTGTACCCTGACCTGATCTGAGCTGGCAGACAGCTGGGCCACATGGAGCCTCCTCTCCGGTGCTCCGAGAACTGCCGCATCTGCCGCTGAGCCGAGCGCCCGATTCTACTGTATATTTAGAATTGACAGATTGCTGTGTATATTTCCCTGAGTTTTCTCTATGACTTCCACAACCTTTTCTCCTTTCTGTCACTCTTTGCAGGTACAGTAATGAGGCCTGCAGAGAGAGATAGAGAGATATGAAGAGAGATAGGGGAGAGAGAGAAAGCGCACGAGAGAGAGAGAGAGAGAGAGAGAGAGAGAGATAGAGAGAAGGAGGAACTCCTCAGGAGAGAAGCGAGAAGTTGCAGGAGGAATGTTTGCATGCTGCTGTATGTGTACTCGTTATAGAAAGCTGGATGTCAACCCACATGTTGTGACTAAAGAGAGAGTTTCGGCGGAGGACAAATTAAGAAAAAAGAAGGAAACTTAGCGTCTGCATGGCCCCCCGCAAGTCCAGCTCCAAAACTCAATTACTTAGACTGAATGTAAGCATGTGTACACTCTAAAAAAAACCTGGGCTGTAGTAGGGGCAAATATGGACCAATGCTTGCTGGGTGAAATTTTAATTGAATATTTTAACCCAACAGGTTTGTCCATATATCACCCAAAATCTGATTAAAACAACCCATTATTTTTATAGTGCAGAGTAGAATCAGTAACATTAAAAAAACAACAATCTTCTAAAGACACATGTTAATATATGAAGAGTTCAGATGTAAAAACCTCTAAGTGCCGTCTGAAATTTAGATCAAAAATAGACATTTTCTCAGCCTCCTTTGCTTATGTTAAGATATTTCCCTTTAAAAACCAGGAAAAGGACTTGTTCTTTGCCATAAAAGTGATATTACTGAACATACACACTGAAGCCTGATAGAAATGCTCATTTTAGAGGAACTTTTCAGAAGTAATTTAGAGATTTTTGCATCTAAACTCTTTATATGTATTTTCACCAAATAATTATATTAATTAATGAACATTTTATGTAATTAGGCCCGTTTAAAAATACAAGAACAATAAGCCATATCTTGTGATTATCATACTGTTGAAAGTGCTGGGTTCCACACAATTCCTTCATGTTTAGTCTTTCAGATGATACATTAAACCAAGGTCTTGACTCTCTGTGGTCGTAAAAAAATCCCAGGAAGTCCTTCGAAAAAGAGTAGGGGTTTAACCCCGGCATCCTGGCCAAATTTGCCCACTGGCCTCTGTCCATCAAAGCCATATCATAATTGGTTTCATCACTCTGTCTCCTCTCCACCAATCAGCTGGTGTGTGGTGCGCTATAAAAATGTAAGGAATTATTATTATTATTATTATTATTATTATTATTATTATTATGTTGTCCTAAAACAAAACAATAAAGTTAACTCAATCATTTTTTTTTTTTTACAGATTTAAGGACCCTATTATGCATTAAAAAGGTCATATTTTGGTTTTGGGGGTCTCCAACAACAGTTTGATAAGCATGCAAGGTCAAAAAAACACTTTCATTGTTGCATAATATGCATTTATTTTTACCTATTTATCAAAGACTCCCATATGATTCGTTCAGTGATTCATTTGTTCCCAAAGCCCTCCTTTGCGTGGGGCTAATCTGCTGTGCTTGGTCCGATGACCCAGTCTGTTGTGATTGATCAACTGTGTTCAGCGTGAGACAGAGAGAAATGCCCGCCACAGCTTATCAACATTGTTGAAGTAATCAGAGTGCATAGTGTATGAGCCCAATGCAGGAGTGCATTAAAGCAAAGCAGTTGAACACCAGCATGTTCCTCTATTCTTAACCATAAGTAAAAACAGTGACACATATTCAGTTTTAATCCACACAGGGGCAAAAGCTGAACTATTTTAAAACTTGACAGCAACACGTGTGTAGGAATATCTGAAGGTGGCCATAGCAACGACAAACGGCAGTGAATCGCGAGCTCACAAACGCATTTAAAACCCGTAAACAATGTGGCACGCATAATGTTTTCAACGTGGTTTTAAACGTGATATGAGAAGCTCTGACAAAGTCCCATACATCAATAGTCTTTTCTGATCCTTCCTTTAACAAACGGCTGATGAATCCCCCATTGTAAGCGTGTAGATTGCTGTAGCACTCGTCAGAAAAATTACAGAAACACAGCACAAGGCTGGGGCAATATTGCAGAGGTATTTTTGCAAAAATAAACTTTAACCACTGACTCTTCACAGCCTCATCTTTAGGTAGAGAACATAACACTAACTTTCCCTCACATTTCAGAGCACAGATTCAACCGGGATCTGCTACAGTGTTTGTCTTCCTCTTTTTCTTTCTACAGTGTTTGTGGGTGGGGCTAGGGGTTTAAATCGTTCCGGGTCTGCGCGCGCAACAAATGGGTTCCGTATCGACATCTCGACTAAAGACTCGTTACAGCGGTGATTCATTCGAACCACTATGAGTCGACTGTTTTATAAATAAATCAATAGTTTTAAACACGGTGCACTTTCAGATTTAAGCCTTAGCTGGATATTTCACTTCACTTAGAGCTGTGTTACACACTACATGAATGATCATTTTCAAAAACCCATAATAAGGCGTCTTTAAGTGGATTGAACATAAAACAATAAAGTTGTCCCCAAAAACTTATGAATTGTGTTGTTTCAACTCATTTTAAATAAGTTGTTTGAACAAGAAGCAAATGTATTTTGAGTGTACACAAATCTTTAGAATGTCTGATTTCATTCCGGCATGCTGTTGTCAAAAAACTTTTGCATATTTTACACTGCCAGGTTGATTTTCCTGCATTGTTATTCTGACAAGACCAATAAAACACACAAACACACACGCACGCGCACGCACGCACGCACGCACGCACGCACGCACGCATGCACAAATGCAAACTATCAATGACAGTGAGCGATTACGGGGTCATATGAGAACAAGGAGTTTCTTTTAAATGATATATTTATTTATTTATTTTGCATGGACCCCGACAGGCAGAAACATCTTTATGCTTTGCCATTCTATTGTGTTGGCAGTTGGAGGCCATTTTGTGTGGGCACTGGAGGAAATGACAGTCGCTGCATATAGACCAGATGCCTGCCACTGACACAAACTTCATCAGGATAACACTCTCTACAAGGAGAGAGAGAAAAGGCTGGAAGACCAAAAGAAGTGTGCACATGTTCACATATTAAATAATGTTGTTTGCTGATCTGCTTCATTGCTCTCTTACATAAATAAATAAATAAATAAATAAATAAATAAATAAATAAATAAATAAATAAATAAATAAATAAATAAAATTAAAACGTCTGGGTGGGACCTCTGCCATTTATCTCTCACAGCTATGGTGACCTAAGTGTAACCCTTCAAAGTAGCCTTCTGAAGTCTCAACACTATCATTTTGAGCTCTTGAGACCAACGTTTCACCACTATTTATAAACAATTAATAGAGTGCGCTCTCTGAACAGATCAAACCTTCAGTCAAGGCTATAGTGTGTTTTCAAGTAAAGAGCACTAAAAATGATTATCAGAGATCTTAGATTTTCCTTCTGCCGGCTTACAGCACACAGAATGAAATGAACAAAAAGACAAAAGCAAAACAAAACAAAACAAAATAAAAATTACATAGCTATGCATTGTCTAGCTATATAAATTATTAGGAGAATAAATGTGATCATACACAGTAAAACCCAACAGTCAACTTTATCAAATAAAATGAGTGTAGTTAACTCAAAATTTACTGAATTCTACTCATTTGAATAGAATTTTGAACTCAGTGTTGAAGATAATGAGTTAATTAAATACTTCATTACTTCAACTTAAATGGAGTAAGTTCACAGTACTCATATAGATTAGTTTTTTTTTAATTCAAACGGTTTGTAGCAATCGGTTTCCTCAAACGGTTTGAGTTGCTTTAACTTACTGTCTTTTACAGTACTCAGTTGGTTTGAGTTCTCTTCATTTATTGGGTTTTACTGTGCTCAAATTGCTTCGTTTAGTCAAATTAATTGCGTTCACAGTACTCATTAGGACTAGTTTTTTGAACTTAAATGGTTTGTTGCAATCGGTTTCCTCAAATTATTTGAGTTACCTTAACTTTTTGGGTTTTACAGTGTAAGAATATATATTCGTAAGTGTTGCTTACAGAGATGTACTGACTAATCAAACTTGCAATACAATTATTATTTCTCTGTATGATAAATTGTATTCATCAAATATGTAATAAATATTAGTACTTGTTGTATTTACAATTATCCTTTGAGTGAATATCAATGTAATTAAGTAAAACCTACAGAACATTCTGATACTGTTTCTCACACAAAGCACTGGGGCATTGTACATTTTCTATTCTTTCCAGTTGTCTTTTATTTAATGCTTGTGTTGTGAGTTTTTATTTGGATTTTTTTGGTCAGTGCAATGAAATCATCCAAAAGTAGCAGAGACACGTTTTTAAAAATATAAAATAATAACAAAATAAATCAATAAATAACATTGTTTCATTGCACTACGGGGAATTTTTTTTGTCTAGTTATAGACACTGAAATATAAACATTTTATTTTTCTAGACAATACGACACTGCTAGTTTTTGATGATGGACAACATGAAATGTTTGATCTGATCGACTCAGAGCAGGAAGAAACAGACATACGTTTTCAAGGACACCAGACTAATTGGCCCTGTGTGTTTTATTATGGACACATGACTGCATCTTTGATACTGCAGAGCCAGGGTTGATTGCTTCAGGCTGCCCTTTGTGTGGGCAAATGTGTGTTTAATGCGTTTATGTCCATATTTGCTTTCACACAGAGCTGGGATGATATGGCATTGGAGACATTTCATTTTGCAAGTAAATGAGAAGGCAGTGCTTTGTGATGTTTTGTCAAGCCAGAGGAGTTCCCAATTAGCGGGAAGCAGACCAGGTACTGTCGGAATGTAAGCCATAGAATTCAACACAAACAATAATAAATACATATATTAATAGAAAATAAATAAATAAACAAAAATGTGTGTAACGGAGGCCAGCTAGCGAAATGCTATGCAGGTTAACCTTAATCCTCTGACCTCTAAAGGTGCTCGAGCAACAGTCGCTAGAGGCTATAGTCTTTAGCCTCCTTGTTAGAGCAACCGACTCCCATGCAAAAAAAATAAAATAAATAAATAAAAATTTGATGGTCTGATCCCAGCTCAGAGCAGGTTGGGTGCAGTAGGACCAGCAGGTTACATGTGGGGGCTCGTCCAGGTTGAGAGTGAGGTTTAGGGGGCTGAGTGTAACGAAGGCCAGCTAGCGAAGTGTTATGCAGGTAAACCTCACTCCTCTGACCTCAAAAGTTGCTCTAGCGACAGACACCAGAGGCCATGGTCTTTAGACTCCTTGTTAGAGCAACCGAGTACCATGCAAAGAATCGCTGGTTTGGTCCCAGTTCAGAAAAGGTTGGGTGCAGTAGGACCACTGGGTTACACGTGGGGGCTTGTCCGGGATGAGAGTGAGGTTTAGGGGGGTGAGTGTAACGGAGGCCAGCTAGCAAAGTGCTATGCAGGTAAACCTCACTCCTCTGATCTCAAAAGTTTTGCTCAGAGCAGGTTAGGTGCAGTAGGACCGCTGGGTTACATGTGTAATGTCAGCATTTGTAAAAGTACAATTTAAACATAAAATGAATGAATGTATGAAGTAAAAATGGATAAAAAGTGCTAAAAAATGTATCATGCAACTATAAATGAATTACTGGATTATTATTATTATTATTATTATTAAGCAGATATTTGAATTTATCTTTGCAACAGACTTAAATCTTTTATCCATCAATCAATACATTAAAAAGAAAAAAAACAACAACAATAAACCAAGTCAAGTGTAAGTCAAAGTCTTTTGCAGAGATTTTTTCTTTTTTTTTTATATGATGAAGATTAAAATATCTCAAATATTGATTAGCAAATTAAAAAAAGTTTGATGCACAAAAACAAACCTCATTGACTATCGTAGAAACTCAAATGTTCCTGTGAATCTCATTGGTTGCAAGCAAGCATGACCGAGCTTTTCTAACCAAATCTGAATGCTGTAAAAACTGCTCGCTGATCATTGAATGCATGCATTAAAAAAGGAAATAAAATAAATTAAATAAATGAATAAATGTAAATTAAAACATAACACTTAAAATCTTCATCTCTTCATAAAACTTTATCTTTTAACTTTTAAAAACAAATAAGTTATTAATCTATTATTTATTTTAAATGTGTTTATTTATTTGACTTATAAGAGTTTTGAGTGAACAGAATTTCAATTGATGGACTGAAATCTCTCAAAAGCAATACACATTTTCTTGCAACTTTTTCTAGACAACATTTCTATTTAATTCCCCTGAAGCACATCAATGGCACATCCCCCGTTGCTCCCTATTGAAAGTATGCCCTGACCAAGATGAAAGCTTGTCAGAGAACAGGTCAGGTTTAATCTGACAGGGACATCCTCACAGCAATGTGCCTCTTGCCCTCTCTAAGCTTGCCTTTCCCCCTTAAACAAAACTGACATATTTAATAACATTTCTCAGCCCCTTAGCTACAAGTCAGAGTTTGAACAAACAACTAGTTCTGAGAAGAGTCTATTACTTTAACTATGTTAGCTTAGCTCATCTCAGAAAGCAGGGGTCTGCAAATGAGAGAGATGTTTGTGTGGCTTCTTTCAAGAGTTGTAGATTGCGACTTTGATCAGAAAGAGCTTCTGTTCAAAACTTCTGTTCTGTCATACAGCCTTTCATTTCTTGTGTTTGTGCTCTTCTTCTATCTGACGGGGTTGCATACCACAAGAGAAAGGCCTTTAAAATAGCTCCCGCTGCTAACGTTATGGATGATTGAAGCATGAGCAAAAGATATTACATGGCTGTTGAGACGCGGACAGTGTTAGCAGGGGGCGCTGGTATATGGATGTGTTTGCGTTTGTGTTTATGATCCAAGTGTCATGGGGAAAAGCACAGATACATGGGTGCATATCAGAGGCGATAAATAAGCATAACTGTGAATGGAAGCATGTAAAGTGACATTTCTGATCAGTATAATGAGGCGGTTTCGCTCCCAGTGGTTAGTCGTAACAGTTTCCTTACATTTTCAATATGGTTGTTAACTGTATTTGGGCAGAATAAATTAGGGCAGGGTGATCAATCGAAATTAAGCCACAAACACGATTGAGCAAGCTATGATTCTCATTCACATCTTGTCAGGAAAGCACAGTGTGATCAGCAGTAAATCTCCTCCATAGACCAAAGGGTACTCTCACGGAAACACTAATGCCTCGTTTCCTGACAAAACCATAGACTTTTATTTATAAATAAAATATAATTATGTGTTCTTGAAGTGAGTTTCGTCGTGTTATCTATCATAACTGGAAGCTACGTCATGTTTGCGCAGCCCTGTCAGGCACTCCTGTCAGTCAGTCAGCGTGTATAATTTTAAAGGGTTAAACAAATAACCCACAGCACTACTACGATAACAGAAAATTTTGCTTAATTATAACTCACTTACCTTTTAATAAGTTTTGGTTCGACTGTAACTTGCTATAAAAACAACAGCAACGACTGAATGTTTTAAATGAGAAGCTGTAGTGTAGCCGTGGTGGGAATAAATTTTGGTGTGGCGCCCCGGCATGGCAGAATTAATGTAGTGAAAACAATGGGTATGATACGGGTCACCTGTATCAGGTTTGTGTCTCCACTGCCAAATGGGACCAATGGTACATATATCAACACACAGATCCGTACAGTCTCCAAAATGTTACCAATTACAAAAAAACAAAAGAAACAAACATATATTTAGGCCTTATTTGGGTTCAAAAACAACACGAAACATGCAGTCAGTGCAAACCCCTTATCTGTAACTAATCTTGTTAGAAAGTAATTCCGTCATTCCGAATTCATATAATAGTCCAAAAGGTGATGATAATAGTTAAACATGGCAGTTTGTTCATGTTTTAGGTTGCTGAAAGAATTATTTGCTTCTTTGTTTTCCAGGCTTTTCCTTTGTTTTTTCGTGCCTCACTCTCACATTTGTCCATTTCTGAAAGGAGAGATCAGAAGCACTTCAATAATCACACGCACGTTATTATCATCAGCTCAAGTTCGTTATTTCAAATATAGACGTGCGACAAAAAGAGATCTCTAGAGAAAGTGAAACGATTCATGCTTTTAGACAAAAACAACAACAGGACACATGGCAGGTTTTGCTCTTCTGCTTAGCTTTGCGGATGTTCATCAAGATAACACCAAGGTTTGTTATTATATGTATATATTATTACGATGTAATGTCTCGGCTGTGTATGTAAAAATGACGCCTCCTGTGTTTTCATTCTCCTGGTTTGTTGCACGCAGTAGTGACGTTTCTCTGTAAACCAGTAGCATTCAGCTGCACATCTAGCTTCGACTTTTGGTATTCTTTTGTTGTTTTGTTGACCAAAAAGTGGTACGGTTTGCTTTTGGTACCTTTTTATAGTGGAAACAGACATAAAAGCGTACCGAACCTTTGTAGCGCTGCCATATAATTGAGTTTATGCTTACTGTGTAATTCATTGAATGTGTGAATAGGCCATGCAGTTAAGCGTACTCGCACTTAGTTTTTGTAGCTCCAAATATATCAGTGAGTTATGGACTTTTATTTTGAAGCGATGAAGTGAGGTGAATGTATCTATTCTATTTCCTGTCTGAACTGTTGCCATTTTTCTACAAATATACACATTTACATATCATACAGACCACAAGGGGGAGATAGTGGGCACATGGAGACTGCTCAGTTGAACTTCTGAAGAAGCCAGAAGCACATGGGCTGCGTCCAAAACCGCCTACTACTCAGTAGGTACTGCATTTGAATTTAAACGTACTACTCGGCCGTTAGAAAAGTACGTTCTATACAGTATGAATGTAAGAAGTAAGAATGGAATTCGGACGTACTACATCCGCCATTTTGTCATGGTCACGTGACCTACCTGCGTCAGTTGCGTCGATTTACTTCCATTCATGAATTCTCTCGCGGAGCATCATGGGATAGCGCAGCATGCATGGGATGCGCACTTCAGAATCTCGCTGGAAGTAGTAAGTCATCCGGGTACTTCTCGCATACTGATTTTCGAATTCTATGAATTCAGACATACTACTCGGCTCGCATACTGATTTTAGCGTACTGTATAGTATGGAAGTATGCGGTTTCGGATGCAGCCATGGAGTGGCAGTTTGCCTAAACTACCTTTTTTTGGTGTGCTGAGGACCACAGGTTGCGTGGACTTTTCACTTTGGACTTATTAGTTGGACTCTTGCAGAACTTTGAAAAAGACTATCCAAGGAGGACATTAGATGTGCAGCAACTACACATGGTACCTGCTAACCTGAATCAAACATTTTGGTAAGAGCGACCCATTTTGCATGCACACACATCCACGGACTTTGGACTTTGCACATACACATACACACACTCACACACACAGGATTCACCTTTTTTGTATTGTTTTATGGTATGAATGTTGTTTGTGTTAATGTTCATTGTAAGGACAATTTTCAGAGTATTATGATCCTATAAGTGGAAAAAAGATTACTCATTCAATCCATGATAAAATATAAATACAAATCTAGAGAATTGAACCATTTTTGTTATTTTTATTTTTGTGTATCCCGTTGATTTAAAGACGAGCGTTACACCTTACCATACTGTACTGTACTATACTGTACTGTACTGTATCACTCAGTGTAAACGGGCCATAAATACCAAGAAAAACACAATAAACCCCATAGTGGTTGCTGAATGAGCAGAAGATTTAACTTCTTTCACTGATTCAGCATGACTAATAACTAATAACACATGTATACAGAATCATCTCACATGAGGATTTATTTAAAAAACTCCAAGTTAAGAAATGTGTTGAGTTTGGAGTGAAAAAAAAATGCTAGTATGTGATAATTTCATATGCAGCATTTACTACAGAGAGTTGTAGTTCATAGTTGCTGAAGCAAAACAGCTGTCATTGTCACAGGATGATTATCTTGATGTCATTATTGAATGAACAAATCTAATTCTAATTTTTATTATTTTTGCATACTTTATGAGTGAATTGCATACTTTATGATTGTTTTGTAATCTCTGCTACACACACTGCTAGAGTTTTTCCAGAACCAGCTTTACTGACAAAATGTGCATGAAAATCAGCTTCAATTAATCCCCGAGCTCTAGAATGAATGTCGCAGGACCCTGGTTAATCTACCAATTTACCAGCATATAAACACAATGACACAAAAGATATTACAGTTGAGTAAAGGTAACATACATGTACCTAAAAAACATTTAATAGTTTATAAATTGAAACGGCATAACTCATTGATACATACAGGGATGCTTCAGCATTAAAGTTGAGGTAGTGTGTGTATAAACCTGTTAATATGTGTGCACACTAACCATGTACATGCTTAGTAAAAAAAAAAAAACGTACACCTTCCTTTCAATCACTCTCAAACTACTTACAGTATAATGGAGTTTCTGACAAAGTGAACATTAAGGCTATCAACCCTTTCAAAACTGGGCATCATTTAAAGTGCTCTCTGCTGGTTTGAGCTGTACAGCATTTCATAGACAGAACCAAGGTTTCATGAAAAGAACAGTGTCTGAATCATCCCATTTAAACACTGGGGTACCCCCGAGAACAATGTTAGACCCTTTTCACTACAAAACTAATAAGGAGTTCTATCTTTCCTTAAATGATCTCATAACAACCCCATCTGCCTGCCTGATCATGTATTTTTAATTGTATTAAAGATACGTCCTCCAGGTTAATTTGGAATTAGACAAACCTGTGCAGTTTTTCAATAAAACAACAAAGCCAGGACACTGGTAATGGATAAATTAAAAATATAAATAAGTAGGTTAGTTAATTAGTGTTTAGTATCTGATTCAGTATTAGTAGCTAAAAAAAAAGAAAAGAAAAATTTGCATATTTATATGACATTTATTAACTAAAAACAAGTCTAATGGCCCACTTCCACTGAATGGTACAGTCTGATATGGTTCGCTTTTATGGCCCTTTCCACTGTCAAAAGGTACCAAAAAGCTAACTGTATCATACCACTTTTTGGGTACCTAGCACAACAAAAGTGGACCAAAACGCAGAGCCAGACGCGCAACTGAACGCTATTGGTTTACAGAGATACGTCATTAGCTCGTCAGGATGAATGATGAATGGTCAGGAGAATGAAACAAAGGAAGTACCATTTTTAAATACACAGCCGAGACATTACATTGTATTAATATATACATATAATAACAAGCCATGGTCGACCTGAGCTTAAACAAACCTTGTCGTTGTCTCAATCTACCCTGTGCTGTTGTTGTTAACAAGGCCGTCTAAAGCGCGAGCGGTTTCACTTTCTCAGGAGAGCTCGTGTGCACATCTATATTTGAAATAACGAACTTGAGCTGATGATAATAACGTATGTGTGATCACTGAAGTGCTTCTGACATCCGATTCTTTCAGAAACGGACAAACGCGAGAGTAAAGCATGAAAAAACAAAGGAGAAGCCCGGAAAAAACAAAGGAGCAAATGATTCTTTCAGCGACTATTTTCATCGTCTTTTGGACTATTATAAACTCGGACTGACAGAATTACTTTCTAACAAGAAGTTACATGTGCTGGTGAAGATTAAAGATACAGATGAGAGGTTTGCACTGACTAAGCTATATGTTGCTTGTTGTTTTTGAACCCAAATAAGGACTAAATGATCTAGGCTATTTTGCACATTGATCTGCAGGCCTATAATCATATCCTGTTCATAGAAAGGTTAGTAATGAACATTTCTACTCAAGTATTTATGTATATAAATCACCTGTTTTGTGAGAAGTGCTTCTCACATGATTTGTGAATGACCAGTACAACTTTACTTTGACATTTACTAGAGCGAAAATTACGTCGACTAAAACTTTCTGTCATACACTGGTACCCTTTTGGCAGTGGAAACACAAGCCTGATAAAGGTGACCCATACCGACCCGTCCCGTCCCGTACCCTACCACTCCATTGAAATGGGCCATTACTGAAAGTTTCTTTGTACTGTGCCTTTGAATGTACTATGCCTTGTTTACACAGTTCAATGAACTTGTCAGGGTTCTGCCACTCTAGTTTTGTAAATTCTTGTTTTGGTGGCAGAGTCCAGACACTAGCTCGGTCTTGTCCTGTCCTGTAGTGCTCGGCTCGAGTTTTCTCCGCTCGAGCACTTGTTTTCTGTCATTGTGTGTGTCTCTGTGTGCTCGCCGTCGTGAGTGCGCGCAGACCGTGCGCACTCCCGCTTGATGCGGACACGTGTGGCCTGTGCTTGCTTGTGACCGCGCTCTTGTACTCGTGTTTGTGTTTTGTACTGTCTGCATCGCGCTGTTTCATTCTCAGCGTCTCAGTTTGATTGGTTTGGTTTCGGTTGGCGCTGAGATGAAACATGCGCGTTGCTTATGTGTGAGCGCACGGTAAGATGTTTTCATCTATCGTGTGCTCGTGTCTCGTGTTCAGTCTTCTGTTGGTGTTGTGTTTAGCACGTGGTGCATGTTTACATGCACCGCGTGCTTGTGTTGTCATATGAACACGCAGTCAATGAGTTCTCTCATTGGCTGCGTGTTCTAGTCTCGGTTTATGTGAACGCATGGCTTGTGTTGTCTCTTTGTGTCATGTGCTCTCCCGTCTATTGTCTAGTCCCACCCTCCTTGTTAACCCACTATTAGTTTATTAGGTTCACCTATTTGTGTTAATTTACTTCTGCTTATAATCTCCTCATGTCTGCTGTCCTGTGCCAGTTCATTATCATCGTTCATCGTTTCCTGCCTTGTCCTGTCCTCCAGTCCTGATCCCTGCCTGCCAGCCTGCCCTGTCTAGTTTGTTTGGATTGTTTATTTGTTTTATTAATGTTTTCCCCCTCGGGGTTGTTTATTTTGCTGTTTGTTTTATTTTATTAATAATAAATACCCTTATTTCTGCACTTGAGTCCTCGCTCCTTTTCCCCAACACGAATCGTGACAGAATTACAGTACATAAAAATGTGCATTTGAATTGTATTAATTTAATTTTAACACACTCACTATGTGTCTTTTATGAAGGGGTGTAACTTGTTTCAGTCTCAGCTCACTTTACTAAAAAGAATAAATCAATCAATATTCATTTGCATGTAGTACCTCCACACCACCCTAGTGCTACTGTACATAATAGCAGCGCATCTGCCACCTGTTCAGTAAGGGGGAGAAATACCTGTGTGTAGGAGCTTCAGAGGAACCCCGACACGTTTTGTTCTTTTCAAACGCGGCTACATAATCAGGAAGTGACACTGGTGCTTCCTTCATCTTCAAGTCAGCCTGCCGGCCTTTTTAATTAGCCAGGTAGACGGGGCTAATCACAAACACCTCCGCTCAGCCAAAAATAGAGGGGAAAGAAAAGAATAGTGAACGAAAAAAATAACATGGCCCACAGATGGTGCTTGTGACATCCTGTTTCTCTCAAGATGGATAGCAGGGGAGAGATGGATACCACAAGGCCATCAGTAAGAGGAGAGCGACAGAGACAGATGAGGGGGGAAATGTGCATATGCCAGCATCTCCCTGTGAAGACCTACCAGCACCTACACTCTCCCTTCACTATTTAATCAAAATGTCGTCTTGATCTTTCCTAAAAGTTTACCTTTCGCTTTAATGGTCTTCCGCATCTTTTGTGTTTTTCTTTTGTCATTAAAAAAGGTCAGTTTGCCCCAGACTGGCTTAGTGAGTTCAACCATCTACTAACTATCTCTCTGTTTTTTCTTTTTTTTTTAATCTGTCCATGAAAGAACTATGATGACGAACAAGCTATGGAACGCTGGCAACAGTTGCCTTGGTGATCACAGTGGTAGTTATTACTGCTAGCTGAGCGCAACGCACGTCAGCGATTTGCTTTTAGAAGCTGATCCTTGCTTTATAGCACTGGACCAAAAAAAGCCACAAGTCAAGAGCCAAAAAGTTTTATTTTATTTATTTATTTTTTTTATGTGTGCTACAATAAATAGTCAAATAAATAAATTAATACAATAAATTTAACTAAATAAATAAAACAAAAAAACAAAGCAGTCGGCAAGATTTTAGAGCACCAGCTGACATGCATTTGGAAAATAAGGTTGTAGGTTGTCAATTGCTGAATACATTATAACATTTGAAGTAACTAGAACTAAAATGGAACAAACTTGCATTAATTTCATTCATTCATTTTATTAATTAATTAATTCATTCATTCATTCATGGTGGGCAACATGACCAAAAATACTAGCATAATTGTTTGATTTCAATTTTAATCACTCTTATTGCCTTTGTTACCATGCAATATTTGCAAGGACTATATATTTACATAAATGACATGTTAAGCATCTATTATTATTTAATGCATTTTAGCTCCTTTCATATGCTGTCCTGTTGAAAATACTTTAATAGAATGTATACATAAAAGTTTACTTGTCTACTCCCTTAGATTTTTGTTGCTGTTTTAAAGCTTGTAAATCTGTTACATTAAGACACAATGCACTGATCCAATATACGTAAATCTCTGCACTCTTTAAAAAAGTATGCCAGATTTTAAATTTTTTCAGCATACAAAATTAAATGTGAATTAAAATCTGATTTGATGACTGTCAAATGTGTTAAATATCCAGTTTAGTTGAACAAGTTTAATACATTTTGTAAAACTCTACTAGTCTGATATTTAGACTTATTAACAATGATTTAACAAATTTTTTAAAATGATTAGTCAACCATTCATTCATTCATTCATTCATTTTCTTTTCAGCTTAGTCCCTTTATTCTTCAGAGGTCGCCACAACGGAATGAACCGCCAACTTATCCAGCATATGCTTTACACAGCGGATGCCCTTCCAGCTGCAACACATCACTGGGAAACATCCATACACACTCATTCACACACTTACACTACGGACAATTAAGCTTACCCAATTCACCCACACCACATGTCTTTGGACTTGTGGGGAAAACCAGAGCACCCGGAGGAAATCCACGCGAACACAGGGAGAACGTGCAAACTCCACACAGAAATGCCAACTGACCCAGCAGAGGCTCGAACCAGATACCTTCTAGCTGTGAGACAATCTTTCTACCCACTGCGCCACCGTGACGCCGTCAACCAATCAAACATTTATTAATAAACATTTTAAATCATAATAATGAGCCTTTAATTGCCTACACAGCCTAATAAGTGCTCAAGTGCATGCACATCGGCAGACATAATACATGTGAATGTGCAAGGGAAAACCCATATGGAGGCTGCCTTAACAACTTGATAATTTATTGATAAACTAGTGCTTTTTTTGTTTACTGTCTTAAGAGATGAAGTTGGAGACACTGTCATCAGTTATCTCTGCATTACTGGACATTATATGTTTTCTATGAAATATATAATCTTTGAATATTTGTCCAGGTTCATTAGAAATTAAGCATTTTGCCTCCAATAGATAATGCTATATTTTTATGTATGTAAAGCAAGGTATAGGTAGACATAGCGCTGTTTTTTACATGCTTAAATTATTTTAATTTTTTTTAAAGTGCAATATTGTTTTTATTTGTTTTATTGTTGTTCTTGTGAATGCAGACAAATAAACTAGGGTCTTTAAAAATTGAAAGATGTATATTTATTAGAGCATCTGCATAGAGCAAGGGATTGTAGTGGCACCTCCATCTGTCATGCAGTGAACCCAGCACACTACTGTTCAGCTTCCACATTCTGCACAGACACTTAAACAGTGCACTTTTAAACTTAATAGATTGAATGAGCATATAAAATACAACCCCAAATCAGGAAGAGTTGAAACATTATGGGAAACTCAAATAAAAAAAGAAAGTTACTTTGTTTTGAAAGTTTACTTTGACTTGTATTTCACTGCAGATGATATAATCACAAAATATTTCTTGTTTTATCTGGTCAGCTTTATTTTATTTGTAAATATGCATCCTTCACTATCACTCAGACCTACAACTCATACCAAAAAAAAGTTGGGGCAGAAGTATAGGGCTAGTAATCAGGTAAATTGGTTAAATAATGATGTGATTTGAAACAGGTGATTTCAACAGGTGATTGTTATTATGATTTGGTGCAAAAGCAGCATCTAAGAAAGGTCAAGTCCTTTAGGAGCAAAGATGTGCTGAAGATCACCAGTTTGCCAACAAATACATGAGAATATTATATTCTACAGGTGTCCACGAACAGTCTTTTTAATGGTTTAAGACATACTTAGCTGACCGCTACCAGTTTGTGAATATTAATGGACAGCTGTCACAACTCAGGCCAGTAAAGTACGGGGTGCCTCAAGGATCAGTTTTAGGCCCTTTGCTGTTTACAATATACATGCTACCCCTGGGAGACTTTATTAGAAGACATGGGATCAGCTTTCACTGCTATGCAGACGATACTCAATTATATATTTCACCTAAACCAGATGAGATGTCTGAACTGTCTAAGCTAACTGAGTGTATTAAAGATGTTAAAGACTGGATGACCGACAATTTTCTTCTCTTACATTCAGACAAAACAGAATTATTACTTATTGGGCCTAAATCCTGTACACAGCAGTTCTCACAACTCAACCTGCAATTAGAGGGATACAAAGTTAGCGTTAGCTCTACTATAAAAGATCTGGGTGTCATATTAGAGAGCAATTTAACTTCTCCCATGTCACAAATACTGCCTTCTTTCATCTGAGAAATATTGCTAAGTTACAAAGTATGCTATCCATCTCAGATGCAGAAAAGCTAGTTCATGCTTTTATAACTTCTAGGCTGGACTACTGTAATGCTCCGTTCGCTGGTTGCCCAGCATCCTCTATAAACAAACTTCAGCTAGTACAAAATGCAGCTGCCAGAGTTCTAACCAGGTCTAGAAAATATGATCATATCACCCCAATTTTATCCTTCTTACACTGGCTGCCTGTTAAGTTTTTTATTGAATATAAAATATTGCTCCTTACCTATAAAGCTTTAAATAATCTAGCTCCTGTTTATCTAACTAAACTCCTGTCTCGCTACAATCCAACCTGCTCTTTAAGATCTCAAAACTCAGGGCTTCTGGTAGTACCTAGAATAGCAAAGTCAAGTAAAGGAGGTCGAGCCTTCTCATTTATGGCCCCTAAACTCTGGAATAGCCTTCCTGATAATGTCCGAGGCTCAGACACACTCTCAGAGTTCAAAACTAGATCTTTTTAGCAAAGCATACACTCAGTGCATCACTTAGCGGTATGACGCATGATGTGCCCTACGCAGGTTTTTGCATCTCGTTTATATACACTATAAACAGCAGCTACGCTAATTATTCTTTTTATTCTCTATTTCCACCTGGGGGTACTCATCCCGAGGCCCTCAGACTATGCAGCGCCACTGATGCGATCCAAGACCGGCGATGAGATGATCCTGAGGTTTTCATAATCCTGGACCAGGCCGCATCCTGAACAGCTGCTGTGGTGGTCATGGAGGAGTGGAGAGCATGAGACTGATTCCTGTGATGCTCCAAGGACAGACGAGTCTTCGCTGAGGTCCAGCATTCTCCAGCTTCCGGCGCCTAGACTGCAGCTCTGCACAAGACGTTTGGCCATAGGAGAAATGGTCATGCCCAACTGAGCCTGGTTTCTCTCGAGGTTTTTTTAAATTCTTCACTTCGCCAATTGGTGAAGTTTTTTCCTCACCGCTGTCGCCACTGGCTTGCATCGTTCGGGATCTGTAGAGCTGCGCATCGATGGAATTGCTCTTCAGTGTTTGGATTCTCAGTAGTGATTATTAACCCACACTGAACTGAGCTAAACTGAACTGAACCTAAACTCTGAAAATCGAACTGACACTGTTTCAATTTACTATAATCTTGAATGTGAAGCTGCTTTGACACAATCTACATTGTATAAGCACTATACAAATAAAGGTGAATTGAATTGAAACATTACTGATATGTTTAAAAACATGTTCCTCAAAGAAAGACAGGAAGACATTTGGATATTTCACCTTTAAAAGTGCTTAAGATAGTTAAAACATTTAAGGAATCTGGAGAAATTTCAGTGCATAAAGGCAGAGGGTGCAAGCCTAAACAGCTGTGATCTCTGATCCCTCAAGCGGCACTGCATCAAAAACCGTCATTCATCTATAAGCAATATCAGCACATAGGCTCCGGACTACTTTGGCAAACCTTTGTCAAGTACCATAATGCCTCATTCACACTAGCAGTGACTTTGTAGCTGCCTGTCGCTCTGGGTGGCGACCTCTTGCAAATGCAACCGGCCTCTGAGCGAGCTGAGGAAGGATCGCGTGAACTCTACTGGTTTTCCTATTGGCTGTCACTCAAGAAAGTCGCTCTTCATTTGCATAAAGTTGAAGGATTCTCAACTTTGTCGCATTGATTGACACGCCCACCTGGTTGCCAACGGTTGCTGTCGCTCACGTAGATGTAAGTCGCAGGAAGTTGCTCACTCTCCATTGAAAAGTATTTGACTGGCCTGCCTGCAGTCCCGACCTGTCTCCAATAAAGAATCTGTGGCACAGATTCACAACAACTAAGACCATGTACTGTTGCCCACCTTAAGACTTGTTTGCAGGAAAAATTGGACAAAATTATACCTGAAACACTTCACCACCTGGTGTCTTCAGTGCCTAAACATCTTTTTTATGTTGTGAAAAGGAATGGCAATATTACAAAGTGGTAAATGCTTTACTGTTGATATGTGTTGCAAGAGAAGTAGTAAATTTAGAAATCATTTTTTTCTTTTATTTTTTATTTGCGTTTTCCCATACTGTCCCAACTTACCACACAGACCAGCCGTTAATGATCTATCTATCTATCACGGAAAGCATGACTGACTTCACTATATCCTGTTCAATTAAAATAAATAATAAAACTGTAAGTGACTAATAACTCTTTAGACAACCAAACCTTGTCAACTATGTTTATTTGACAGTGCAGCCCTAGAAAACTTCTGTTTGATTTTCAGCCATCTGACAATAACGCATTGAAAGTGTGAGAAGCATGCAAGAGCGAATGCAATTCCATGAGCTATCTTAATAAATACCAGGCTGCAGTTTTGCCTGTTGCTTTTCGTCCTTTCATTTGTCACTTTTTGATTAAAGCTCATAATAGATGCACACTCCACGGCTAATGCGGACGATGCATTCTAATCCACATTGATTACATGTCACGTTGTTGTAATTACAAGCCCGACATGTACACTTTCCACGCTTGCACGCTATCCCTCTCTCCCCCACTTCTCCTTTCCTTTCTAACCCTCTGACATTTGTGTTTTTCTTTGCTTAAAAGGACCCTGATGTGTTCAAGGGAAGTTGGAAAAGGACAAAATCAATACTCAAACAGAAACAGACCGTGAATATCTCTCTCTCTCTCCTTTATTCTAGGGTGCGGGCTATTTTCCATCAGATATTGAGCATAAGGACAGTAAGCATTAAGAATGGCCACTCTCGGAGGGAGGTTGCTCAATTTGAATCATGCCTGATGAAAGCTTGCTGTGTTCGGCTGCTGTCAGCTGAGGGTAGAGTTTGAGGAGGAATAAAGTAGAGAAGAGAAACAGGTTCACATCCACTTCAGACCCTGTCCCATTAGTCTCTACTTCAGTTTGCATTCCCTCCCACTTTGCTTTTCCTTCTGTGTCTCAGTCTCGGACTATTAATAGTGTTCTTACTTCAGCCTTTCTTTTGCTAAGTGACCCGCAGCCTTTCACTCTTCCCCTGGATTTCGCCATCTCTTCAAGATGGAAGAATTTGCAACAGGTAGCAAAGGTCTTTCCAAACACAAAGCTTTCTGTTTGCAATTTTCTCTACCTCTTTCTCCGTATGTCATCTTCTTACCTTTTTGTGGCAACCTCATGTTGCTCGTCTTGGCCTGAGCGTCACGCTTTTCATTATTTCACAGCCTCTTTTTATTTCTTTTTTCCCTTCTGCCCTTTTAAACAGGCAAATTATTTTAATTATTTTCTCTGCCCTTACTCCTTTTTTTCTTTTTCTGGTGCACTAATTCATTTCCATGTGTCATTAATGGTACATTGTCTCTCTCCCCTACTGTCCATAGAGTAGTTGAACTCATTTGTGCAGGGCTAAAGCCCATTCAGAGGACAGTGAGGACTTTGACATGCCGATCATATGACCCATACCCTTGTAATACAAATTGCCCATCACTCCTACAATCTCTGTCAGGCTTCACAAAGCATCTTCTCCGGCGAGGTCCAAATTATTTTTTCTTTCTCTACAGGTGTAAGTCTTTGGCTTTCCTTTGTCTTTGCTTTAGTATTCCAAGAAGAAAAGTCTGTGCCTCATACATTTAGCATTTTGTCTCCCTCTGAACATCAGGATTTCTCCTTCATTGGATGCTTTTAAATCTAATTTAAAGACTTATTTTTACTCCCTTGCCTTTGAGTGACACATGCATGTTATTTCTTATCTGTATTTTAGTATTACATTTATATTTCCTTTTCTTATATTTTTAAATACCAGTTTTATTTTATTGTAAAGCACTTTGGATCAACTACGGTTGTGTAAAATTGTGCTCTATAAATAAAGTTTGCCTTGCCTAGGATTTCTCTTGCAAAACGATCATTTTTGTTCCATTTCCTCTGCAAACTACACTTTCTTCAGAAGACTTTGTAACCCAATTTGAAAGCAGTTCTCAAACACCCCTGATGCGACCCACAGCCTGGCCGTGTCACCTTGCTTGATACCATCTCATATGAGACAACACACCAGTTCCTCTTCAAGCTTCAAGACCTGGTTCTTTGTTTCCATCCTCTTTTCTCCATAACATCCCATGTGATCCTCTGCCTTACTTGTATTCGGCTGTTAACACAGAACACAGAGGCCTCTAGGGGGTGAGTTAATGGTCTTGTTTTTCTTTTATTTTTCTATTGTGATAATTTGCTAATATAAAATAATCCAACTCTTTTTGATTATGTGCTGCAGTTTCGTGTTGCTCATGTAAAGTCACTAAACTGTGCTGCATAATTGAACTGCACAGTGTGGATCTTGAACCAGTTAGAACAGTGATGCACAAACAAGAGTGAAGCGTGGGCTGACTTTTTTGTGCATATCCTTTAGTTACCAACAGGTGTGTTTTTGTTCCATTCAAAAGTAAATTGAGGATGAATTACTGCATTTATCTGAATTTTAAACAGGTAAGAATGAATACATAGTTGTGATTTTTTACTTAAATATTTAAGATAAGCTTTGTGATTTGGAGTCAATGTTTTAAATGTGTAAGAATTACAAAAGATAGACACTTCAATACAAATTATTTAGGGTGTAACTACACCAAAAAATAATGGTTCAGTTTTGTTTTGAAGACAATTCAGTATGTGTTTATTCATTTATTTTTTAAATTTTATTATTATATGATGGTTTAGTGATGTTTTCTGCTGGTTGCTTCCACCCATTCACTTCCGTAGCAGGAAAACAAGATATTATGGAAGTTAATGAGTTAGGATTCATCAACATATTTTATTTTGTGTTCAACAGAAAGAAACATAAATAGGCTTTGATCAAGTGAAGGATGAGTAAATTATGATAGAATTGTATATATATATTTGAGGAAACTTTCACTTTACAGGTTTTCTCAGTCGCTTTGGTCCATTTCTCAGATCAGAATTGAAATTCTCTAAGATTGAAAACTACCTTTTCAATCTTCACATCATTGTGCCACTTTTGCACATCAAAAAAGCAGTTTTCATTCCTTTGAACAAGTTGCAAATGCTTTTGTACGTCCATGCAAATGATTATGTGGAATTCTCTGATATTTCCTACATTATCAATTGCTTATGTCATGCTGATCAAAATATATTACTTTGATCTCTGTTGAATAATCTCACTCCCCACAACATTTAATCATTTGTTCATGGCATAAGTCTTTACATGCAAAATAGCTGATCAAGTTGTCGCAATAATTTGTCGTGATGCATTTTTCTATACATTTCCGTGGACTTTTTTCACATTTCCTGGGTTTCTCAGTAACGGAACTTGTCATAGTTGAGTAAACAACCCTATTTGCTGAAATAATTACAGTTTTTCTCAATCGCTTTGGTGCATTTCTCATAACACTATTGACATTTGCACAACAGTTAATGCATTTCTCAAAACAATTAGTCATTTGTGCACATCATAGTAGCAGTTTCTCATTCCTTCCAAGAAATTGCAAATGCTTTTGGAAATGCATCAATTGCTTTCATACAACTCTCTGCTGTTTTATAACATTATCATTTGCTTATGTCATGTCAGTCAAAATTAACTAAACTTGTGGATGCTGAATAGTCATTTCATATAAAACTAATAGTCCTCATTTCATTACTTGAGTCATTACATACAAAAATGTTGAACTAGTCAAAATCTGTCAAGTTAATTTTATAAAAAAAAAATAATAATAATTTTTTTCTGAAAATGTCTAGGATTTACAGACCTATGTATGTTGTAGGTTCAGTTCCAATATGTACTGCAATATTGTTCACAGTTGTGCACAGCTCTACTCAAAAGAAGTTTATGTTTGTTGTAAATAAGGGTGTATTTATTCTTTTGCACAATGCTGTGAATAAATTAGAATTGAATAAATAGACACTGACACTTTCATTGACATGAATACTTGCTTTTGACCAATGAGCTATCCATTTTGAGCAAGTGACATGCTTTTGTATGTTATTAACTAGGTTTTGCAGTTTGTACTAATTGTTTTGAGAAATGCATTAACTGTTGTGCAAATGTAAATAGTGTTGTGAGAAATGCACCAAAGCCACTGAGATAAACTGTAAAGAAAACTTCCATGATGGTGTTATCAAGACTTTCAGAAAAAAGAAAAAAATGGTGTGAGATTGATGACGGCAACCAAAAGAGAGAATAACGTCAAATTTGCTGTCCTGCATAGACACGACATTACAAACACCTCGCATAATCTGTAATTTGTTTTTTGCAATTTGACGCAAAGATGAAATAATACATTCATAAATGCATATAAATGTTCATACTTTTTTAAAAATCTAAATATTTGATTATGAATATAAATAAATATTAGATTATGATGACCGTTAAATGTGTCATAACAGTCTTGTGAAAAGGGTCCACTAGGCGTTTTTTTCTAAATCTTTCTACAATTGGTAGACAATTCTCCCAGGTGAATCTTGACTTTTTCTAATGAAGGTGCATCTCAAATAGGATCTATGTTCACATTTCTACTTTGTTTGGATTTTTTCTTTGTGCTATGCAGTGCTGTCGTTTCCTTTCTTTATCACAAAGACATGATCTGTCAACAAATTACAGAACAAACAGCCAAAAAAAATATTGCCATAGTTTACACCAGAACACCCCTCCAGAGTACACTGTTGTATTGACAACATGACTAATTTGACTGTCTTATCCATACACAATGACACTTGTCATACTGACAGCACTGACATGTTCATTGAGACATAAATTTAGTTTTGAGAGATGAACTAAGGATTTTGAGCAAGAGACTTTTGCAGGCAATCCATGGTGTTTTGCTATTTGTATGTGTTGTTTTGAGAAATGCTCTTACTGTTTTGCAAATTTCAATTCAGATCTGAGAAATGTACCAAATTGACTGAGAAAACTATAAACACTGTAGCTAACCATGCTTTTTTAATGTGACAATTATTTAGAATGCATCATATTTATTTTTTTATTTGGTGACACGTTATACGCTTCAACCTGTCTCACTTATGCATATATTCATTTGTTTAAATTTTTATCCAAATATTCACATACATCACATTCACATTTGTACACATAGAAGGGGCTGGGCTTTTGTTCATGGTTTCACTTTTATTTAAAGCTTTAGCATTCATGCAGATGCTTTGTCCCAGGGACATCCTAAGACAGAAACTCGAACCGCAGCTTACATGTTTACACATTTGACGACATTACAAATTCTGTAGATGGATAAGTATTGTGAACAACTTATTGTGAACATGGAGAAACACATTTGCATGCCAAGATGTACACAATATGTGTGTGCGCTGGTGCTCACCGGAGCACTCCTTCACTTCACGTGCATGCGCGTCAAACAACTAAAGGCAGAGCTTGAAGGTAAACCATCGATTATCGATTATTTTTTACACAGCTGGCATTCAGAAGCAACATAGAAACATTATCTGACTATCAGCTAGCAACTAAATGTGTCTGGAAAAATATTCAAGAGCTTTTATTTTCATAAACATCGGATGTGAATGCGTCTGAATGTTCTCATTGGCTGGAGTAGACGTCTCACGTCAGTGCGTTCTAAGTGTGAATGCGCTCTTTCCGGCAATTATTGTTCTGCGTTCCCACAGAGCAGCATTCCGGCAAATTACCGGTAATGTTACAATTTCTCTTTCCGGAAAAATCATTCATTCATTCATTCATTTTCTTTTCGGCTGAGTCTCCTTATTAATCTGGGGTCGCCACAGCGGAATGAATCGCCAACTTATCCAGCATATGTTTTACACAGTGGATGCCCTTCCAGCTGCAACCCATCACTGGGAAATATCCATACACACTCATTCACACATATACACTATGGACAATTTAGCTTACCCGATTTACCTATAGCGCATGTCTTTGTGTGGGAAACCGGAGCACCAGGAGGAACCTCATGTGAACACAGGGAGAACATGCATACGCCACACAGAAACGCCAACTGGCCCAGCCAAGGCTCGAACCAGTGATCTTCTTGCTGTGAGGTGACAGCGCTACTCACTGTGCCACTGCGCAGCCCCTTCTGGAAAATTGCCAGAATGAATTTACCGGTATTTTCAAAAAAGAAATGTATTTTCCGGTAAGGTCTGTATGCATGTAAGGGGGCTACTGATGTGATTGTACACAACAAAAAGTTAAAAGTTACTTAAGTTTTTCACGTCTTCACAATCATCTTCAATAATCAACTGATTTTCGAAACAGCCAACATAAAACACAAAAAGGAGCAGCTGGAAAGTTTAAACTACTACCTGCCTCACTGCAAAACACAGCACAAATAAGTGGCACTGTACAAATTTGGCATACCGTAATTTCCTCTGCTTTGGCTGCTGATAGCCATTAATCAAAATCTGTGAAGGGCACAGTGTGCTGGAAGCCAGAGAAAGAGACTTATGGGGAAGTTGAGCGGAGTAATTGTCTCAAACTTGTGCTTCCATCGCTAGCACACAGAGAGCTAATCATACCTCCGTTTGCTCCGCGGAGCTCTTGAGAGATGCATGCTGGGACAGGATTTGAATAAGAACCAATGGGGAATCTTCTCAAGGAGGCTGGACGCTGCCATGGTTACTATACAGCAAAGCCTTGGAGACCAGCGTGTAGCTCTGATATGGCTAATGATTTGATGTTTAAACACACCGTCGATTTCAAAGGCCGACTTATGTGAATAAACCGCTCAAAACCATGAAAAAAAACGACAGCTGAAAGCTACGGCCGTGAGGGAGGAGAGGGGGAGTAATTATTGGTATACGTTGGTTGTAATGACTGGAGGTGTCAAAGCTTTATTTCCAGATGATGGCACATCGCTGGACTACTAAATACAATGCAGGCATTTTGAGTGTAATACAAATTAACTCCTCTCAGTAGCTTGTCACAAATTCGAATACATCAGCCTGCCAGGCCATGCATTATTCAACAAGGCAAGGTCAATGGTTGAAAATAAACTTCTTATTTGCGAAAATGGCTCACTTAGCCAACCTATTCATCATAACACGGTCCTGTAAGCATCAATCAGCAGACAGGCTGTTATTCACCGGCACACAGGATGACCCATCGAGATCCACACTGTGCCATGATGTTATTTTAACACCCCCCAAAACACTGGGAGGGGTCAATCATGTCACCTGCAGCCCAAATGCTTCGGCTTGCCATGCAAATGGACAAAAGTAGAGAAAGAGAGAGATGAAAGACACAGGGAGAACGTGTGGCGTGCGATTATTATGCCCACACCATAGAAGTTCCTTTTGTATTTTGATGGTACTGTATTCAGTACTGTATGTTAGTTGCAGGCTGTTAGGTTTTCTTCCTCTGCTATTTCCATAGAGGTCTGGCGTAGTGGATATGATGAAGTTTTAGAGCAACAATTTACTTTTCATTGGTTACATTACAAGAAAAAAACAAAAAAAAACAAATGTTGAATATTTACACTTTTCCAAGTTTGCATGCACAAAGAACAGCCAAAAGACTATCTAAAGTGTCCTCACTTCTCCTCCTAATGTGATCATATTTATTAGTACTTGCTCTTAATAAATCATTTTGCATTACATATGAAATTTTCTATACACAATGCAAAACGAATATCCAACTCTTTATGTTCTCCATGTTCTTAAATGTCCTGTTCTTACAAGAAACAACTTTAGACAATTACTTATTTGCAGGGAGCTGAACAAATCTTTTAGACTGGTAAGAGTTAAAGCAACCAATGTTTTAAGGTTGAGTATATAAGTTTGACACCCAGTGGTTGAACTAGGTATTGCACTCCTGGTTTCAAACACATGCAAGAGCATGTTGCCAGTTTGACCACACCAACAAAGGCTGAAATTGTTTAAATCGCGTTCTAAATAAAAGCCACGGTATGCGATAGAAGGGATATTTTCCATATTAAAAGTAGTTTATACACCTGAAATTTAAATTTTAGAAACAGCTTTTATTTCTTCCGGCTGAACAACAGAAAACTGGCAATGATCACCTCAGGTGATCACCTCAGTGCTTTATTCAGTGTTGAATGCTTATAATGTGAGTTTGAATGCCATTTCACATGATATGTATTGCTGTACTACTAAAAGCAGCAGCAGATAGTTCACCTCAGATCTTGAAAATAAAATAAACTTTGAAAATTGAACTTTAAAACTCTGAAATAATGCAAACCAACACATATGAGTGATTTAGCATGTACATTTAATAATGTTAAAGAGGATTAATATGTTTCAACTAGATTGTAAAACTTCAAATTTTATTGGGAGTGCAGTAAGTGTTTTACATATATTATGTGCTTCTGAATAGCTGTGTTAAAATTCCTGTCGTGTTGGGTCTGGTGCAAACAGCCCAATTGCTTATCACTGCAAATCTTGTCATTTAGCGTGTTGTTAGGACACAGGGTTACAATGTAACTGTCACATTTCAGGAAGGATGAGAGAGCGAGGACTCTATGCAACATAAGATGGCTTTTATTTAATAAAAACAAAACAAAAAGACAACAAAAACCACCCAGAGGGGCAAAAACATAACTAAACACAAAAAAGGTACACAAATTTGACTGGGCTGGCAAGACAGGACTGGAGCAGGAACACAGGGGAGTATAGACGACGAACTGACACAGGACAGCAGACATGAGGAGAATATAAGCAGAAATAATTGACAAACAAATAGGTGAACATAATAAACTAATAATGGGTTAACAAGGAGGGTGGGACAAGACAATTGACAAAAAGAAACACAAGCCATGTGATCACATAAAAACGGGACAAGAACACGCAGTCAATGAGAGAACTCATTAACTGTGTGTTCACAAAGCACACCCCTAAAGCACGCGGCCACAATGTAAACACAGAGCCACATGCTTAGACAACACCAACATAAACAGATGCAAGACATGAGCACATGGTAAATGAAAACACCTTACCGTACGCTCACACATGCAACACGCATGTTTCATCCCAGCGCCAACCGAAACCGAAACCAACTAGACTGAGACACTGAGAGAGAAACAGCATGAACACAAACACGTGAACAAACACAAACACGAGTACAAGAGCGCCTGTCCCATGCACGTCCAGACCTCGTGCACCTGCATCAAGCGGGAAGGCACACAGCCTGAGCGCGGTCAAGACGACACTTATACAGAAACAAACAGTGAGAGAAAAGGAGTTCTCAACTCGAGCCGAGCACAACATACAGGACAAGACAGAACTAGTGTCTGCCACCAAAACAAGACCGGAGTGGAAGAACCCTGAAATTAACCTGTTTACCTAATGTTTACGTTCATAATATTTATATTGTTTGCTAACTAATAACCACCTCATGTGGAACTCTGAATCTGTGTCTCATTTCGGAAGCTGCTACTTTCCAACAGAGGTCGCATTTTGATCGCAGACGCTTGCTTTGAGAGCCTTCATGACTGAATGTATCAAATATGTGATTTTCCATCAAGGCAACCCAGGGTGCTGAAACACAATTGTCTAAACTGACATTGGGTCGGTTAAAGGAACCAAAACAAAGACAGACATTCCGACACGTAACTCACATTTTCAGAGCAGAATAACTTACTTTTTCAGAAAAAAAGCAAAATAACTGAGCATTGTTTTCCAGACAAACAAGAATATTCACTTAGCATGTTTCTTAAATATCTGCAAACATATTACAGTATTTTTATGCTTTAGAAGAGTCAAAAACTAATACAACACCTTTAAAACTCTCATATGTACATTTTTATATGCTAATATAAATAAATAAATAAATAGCTTGCTTCTACCAATCATTCATGTGGATTAATTTATAGTACAACGCATACATTTTTAAATTCCTTTCTAAATTCTGCCCAGCATAGAATTTCAATTAGGTGGCAAAATATTTACAGTGACGTGGGGAAAATGCAGGAGGATGCCTAAGTGAAGCTTGTTATGACAACCATGTATGTCTTGCAAGCAGAAATATGGAATTAATGGAAAGGTATTGAGATGTTGCTGACATTGACACTGCCTGCAGAAAATTTCCTCTTGACTAACTTGTCAATAATGTGTCTCAGACCACCTCCCTTGAGGCTTGAACAATCAGTTTCAAGTGTATCATTAATGCATCTTGGTTGCATATAATGTTTTCAGCAGCTATCCAATCAGTCCGTGATGTAAAAGGGCAATTTAGCAATGAGGTAAATGGGGCCTTAGTGACTGCACAAGTGTGTGAGATCCTGAGAAGGGAATTCACATGGTATGAATAAGGAATTAGGCAAACAAGGTTATGGTGCAAACTGCCAAATAGTGCTGATTGCAATTTCACAACGCAATTCCCCATCTTGTTGAGCACTAGCTTGCAGATGATGCAGCAGATTGCCGTTTTCTGGCATAATTTGAGACTGTGCCGCTTCGCTCCACCGGTACAATCCAGACATCTGAATAAAATCTAGAAGATAGAAAAAGTATCTATGTCCGTGCATCTTAATATAAGTCTGCTCTTCTCATCATTTGATGAATCATAACGCCCAAATTCCCAGAAAATGTCTAAATGTTGTGGTTAGGGAAGACAGCTTCACAGTAGGGAAACTTTAATGAATTCACTAAAAATTGGAGAGGGAAATCATAAAAAAATATATATATGATTTGTGTCATGGCGTGTATCTGTCAGTGAGTGCTTGCGCTACACAGACCTGACTGATGTTGAACCAGCGATGTCACAAAGATGGAGATATGGAGATTCCTCCTCTACAGCTGAAGTGGAATCATCCCTCAGCTGACAGTGACAGTCAACACACACTCACTCTTTTACAGATTAGCTCTCAACTCAGAGCACACCATTCAATCTGCTTCTCCAAGCAAGTCCTTTAAAGTGCATAAAGCGTTTATGAGCAAACTATAACGAATTCCAGCATTTGTGAGCAAACAGAGAACAATCAATGAAAAATAATCAGTGTTATCCTTATTTCCAGTATAGAAAAAAACAACACATCAAACTGACAACCTAGGCTCAATGGAAATATGTGCCTCCACCTACATTTCTGGAATGAAGGGGGGGGGGGGGGGGGAACTATCTATAAATGCAATTCACTGCAGCTGACATGAACACTACAGCCTAACCTGTTTAGACTAAAATTGTTACCACTTTTACCACTATTTATTATTATAACATAGGACTTCATTACATCAGTATTATACAGGTGCAACAGCTAAACTAATATTTTATTATTAATATATGAGTGACCTCTGATGGCATGACACTGTAAATAACCAAATAAATATGATGACGACTACTACTTTCATGACGACTACCACTACTACTAATAATAATAATACTAATACTAACAATAGTATTTTTTAAGTATGATAATTACAATTAAATAGTGGTTCACTAGAGTATGAAACAGTGTAAAACCCAAATCACATTTGCAAGTTAGGTTTGAGATGCACAAAACATGCAAAAAAAAAAAAAAAAAAAAAAAAAAACACGGAGCTCTTGAGAGATGCATGCTAGAATGAAGGGGGAATAAAAAACTACCTATAAATGCAATTCACTGGAGCTGAAATGAACACTACAGCCTAACATATTTAGACTAACATGTTTTACCAATTTTGTCACAATTTATTATTATAACATTATGAGTGACCTCTGATGGCATGACACGAAGTAACTAAATAAATACGACGATGACAACTACTACTACTACTGCTACTACTATTACTGTTACTACTACTACTACTAATAATAATAATAATAATGATGATAATAAAATAATAATAATAATAATAATCTTTAAGCATGGAAATTACAATTCAATAGGATCAAGGCCCATTGTACATTTACATGGCTTTTATTTTAGTTTTAGTATTCATTGGTTTCATCATTGTGTTTTCCAGCTTACATAATTATGTGCTGGTTTTCTTTCATGCCATACAGATGTAAAATACCATTTAGATAGACATCTGAGATGTGTGTTACACATAAAATACAGTATTCTTATAATTTTTAGTATTATGCAGTAGACTTCTTGATTTTATTCAACATTTTTCCTTATTTAAAGTAATGTATTTTGACCAAATATCCTGTGTTGGAAATGACTTAAATTATAATTGAACATTATAGACAAAAAAAAAAAAACTGTCTACCTGGAACATTTGAGATCCAGAGCGCTAGCGTATAAACAAGGTAAAACCCAAATCACATTTGCAAGTTAGGTTCGAGACGCACAAAAAAAGACGCACATGAAAAAAAAAATCCCCCTCAAAAACATCGCCACACATTTTCACTAAGCATGTGTTGTGAATTCAATATATACAGTTTTAAAAAAAGAAAGAGGAGACGAATATAAGTCTTTTCCGCAGGCATTACATTGCCAGCATAGTACCGATTAAGTCTATTTTCATATCCTGTGGCACTATAACGGATCATTTCACCATGACCGAAGCAAATGAATGTCAAGCAAACTTGTTTGGCAGAATTTTAAGCCTATTTAAATGATTTAAGATCACATTTGTGTTTTTGAACTAGTTTTAAGCAAATAAAGCTCATATAGGGACAGCTGTTCCTGTAGAAGGTTTCAAGTGTAGCAAAGTAACTGGAGCATCAATCTTGGTGTCAGGGGAGCAAGTAGGAGCCGCTGAGGCTCTCCGGGCCCCTGGAATGTGCTTGGCTTGTGCTGCGTATAAAACTCTTATTCCTGGGTGTCTTGTTAGGGCTGCAAACATTCGCTCGGTAGAGAGAGAAACACCTATTTTTCCATGTTGCATCCCGGGAGGCTAGGACGCCACGCTAAACAAAGCTGAAGGAACAGCGACGCATGCTATTATTTCACCCCACTAAGCTAATGATGCGTCACCATCGTCAATTCAGCCACGCAACCCCGACACTCTGTCAGCACCTACCCTGTGACAAAACCCGTCTGCTAACAAACCCACTTTGCCTGTTTGTTGCGCCTTTCTTTCCGTGTCGCACACGCAGGACTCATTACATCTTGTCGAACATGCACCCATGTGTTCATTCACTGTTCTACAGAAAAAACACCAGGAAATTCAAACAAAGGCAAGTGTAGGAGTCACTCAGATGGGCCCTGACATTCGTTGACTTTGCGTTCGCAACAAAGACGATGTTGTGCACAACTTCTTGTTTATGTTTCTTTTTTCCCACTTCTATACATTTCTCGCAGTTATAGTGCCTCGTTTTAATAGGTCTATACAAAAACAACATGCATTCAAGCACACTTCAGTACTACTGTATAGAATGAAAAGCACGTGGGATGAGTGATCAAAACCTAACCCCTCTTCAGTGAAGGCACTGTGTTTGTTTTTCAATTTCTTCCAATCTCAGAAAAGCCATAAATTGAAAATCCATGAAAAAAAAAACTGAACGCAAAAGCAGCATGACAAAATCGTAAGCCTGTGCAAATGTCAGCGCTAGAAATGCTTCCTCTGTGTGACACAGACTTGATTGTGCGTGCCGTGTCAAGGACGATATTTGTTTCACCTTTTCACATGTGCCACTCCAAACCGTCCTCGCAAACCAGTCATTTTCCTGGAGCTTTTCAATTTTTCCCACTCCATCATTGGCATATAGTGTAAATGGTGATTTTATAAGCTCGCACTAAAAATAGTTTTCACCAGCTTGAGTGCCTTTAACGAGTATCGCTTCTCTCTCCCTCCAAATTTCCTGGGAACGTAATTTGCCCTGAACTAAAATGTGAAACTTTCAGCGATGAATTTCATTTCGCTCCTGCAAAGTGGCTCTTGAAAAAGCTTGGTGATTGGCTGATGAGGCAGCGCGGCCTTTGATGATACGTTGACTAATATTGGACTTGGCAGCTCGCAGTCGTCCTTGTCAACCTTGAACACCTGAAGACTTCATATCTGCAATATAAAATCAATAGGCTGCTGACAGCGCACATCATTTAAAGGGGCTGAAGGTGTTTTTGGATGGGAGATGAAAGTGTTCACATGCCACTGCCTGCACTCCTATCGCTAATAAAACTATATGTGACTGTCAGCAAGAGATTCGGAACATATTGTGTCTCAACCCCTCCAACACAATGTTTTAACAGGAGAAATGTGTGTGGAATGTGTCATGATTGAGGTGGATTTAAGGGGTGTGCAAGGTATCTTTATTGAAGTGGTCAGCATTACAGCAACATGTGTCCTTTTTGGAAACATGTTTAGCATGCTTAACTGAACTCTTGAGAAACCGGGTCTATTATATTTGGCTTCGTACTCCTTCTGCCCATCTCTGTGTATTTCTCACTCCTCTCAGGGGAAGAGCAGAGCAATTCTCTTTCCCTAAAAATGTGTGTCTCTATTCGATAGTCTGCAACAATAAACTCTCTACTAACACAAGAGTGCAGCGTCAGCACTGTGTGAAGAAAAGGCCTTTGCAAATGTACACTCAAAAACAGACACACACACACATAATCTGGCACAGCTGTATGCCAAAGTAAACTCTGAATACTAATACCTCACTAAAAATCAATCAAGTTTTAAGACTATATTCTGTTAAAATATACAGCAACGGCAAAAAGCAACATGCTTTCTTGCGTGAGAGCTCAAAGATTAAATGAAAAGAACTACCTATTGCTGTGTGTTTCATCTCCCATCAAACTGTCTCCAAAGCAGATGTCTCAATTCAGGTAGCCGGTCACACACATGGAAGCCCAGCTGCCTCATCCTAATCCATTGGATTCACTATATTTGCGTGACTAAAAGAGGTGGAGGCTGCCTCAATCAAAATGAGAGAAAGTAGCAAAAATAGAGAGAAAATGAGTTTGGAAGAACAACCACCCAGACCCATCTGCAATTGTTTCACTGACTATCAAAACAAACAAATTTGAAATGGTGTTATGGAGCTGCCAGGATAATTATAGTGGAGAGAAGCTGAAGAAACCAGAAAATAAGTATTTCATTAAGGCTGCTTGGATGGGTGTGGATGTAGTATTACTAAATATTGGTAATAATAATAATAATAATAATAATAATAATAATAATAATAATAATAATAATAATAATAATAATAATAATAATAATAATAATATTTGCTAGGACAGCATGGTGGCTCACAGCAAGAAGGTTGCTGGTTCGAGCCCGGCTGGGTCAGTTGGCATTTATGTGTGGAGTTTGCATGTTCTCCACGTGTTTGTGGGGTTTCTTCCGGGTGCTCCGGTTTCCTCCACAGTCCAAAGACATGTGGTATAGGTGAATTGAATAAACTAAATTGGTAGTGTAGTGTGTCTGTGTGAATGCAGGACTTTATGGGTGTTTCCCAGCGTTGGGTTGCAGCTGGAAGGGCATCCGATGCGTAAAGCATATGCTTGATAAGTTGCCGGTTCATTCCACTGTGGCGACCCCTGATTAATAAAGAGACTAAACTGAATAGAAAATGAATTAATGAATTGAATGTGCTATTGCTGAAGAAATACTAGACTACATTGAAATATTTTAATTTATAGAATGTTAATAAATAAAATGTAAACAAATACATGCTTGCGTATACTTAAAAAGACATACGTTAAGCCAACAAAAATATTCTTAAACAACAAATTGGTCTTTTAAAATCTGGATTAATATAGAAATTCAGCAACAATATATAGTATTTATTTATATACACTCACCGGCCACTTTATTAGGTACAACTGTTTGTTAACGCAAACCTCTAATCAGCCAATTACATGGCAGCAACTCAATGCATTTAGGCATGTAGACATGGTCAAGATAATCTGCTCCAGTTTAAACAGAGCATCAGAATGGGGAAGAAAGGCGATTTAAGTGACTTTGAACATGCCATGGTTGTTGGTGCCAGACGGGTCAGAGTACATCAGAAACTGCTGATCTACTGGCATTTTCACACACAACCATCTCTAGGGTTTACAAGAGTTATTACATGTTAAAAAGAGAAAAGAGAAATTATCCAGTGAGCGGCAGTTCTGTGAGTGCAAATGTCTTGTTGATGCCAGAGGTCAAAGAATGGCCAGACTGGTTCGAGCAGATAGAAAGGCAACAGTAACTCAAATAACCACTTGTTATAACCGAGCATCTCTGAACAAACAACACATCAAATCTTGAGGCGGATGGGGTACAGTAGCAGAAGACCACACCGGGTGCCACTCCTGTCAGCTAAGAACAGGACACAGCCACAGCCTACCTGGTCAGTATTGTTGCTGACCATGTCCATCCCTATATGACCACAGTGTACCCATCTTCTGATGGCTACTTCCAGCAGGATAACGTGCCATGTTATAAAGCACAAATCATTTCAGACTGGTTTTTTGAGCATGACAATGGAATTAGGGTTGTGCGATGTTGACCAATTTGGCATCGTACGATGTCTAATGTGAACATCGGCGATGGACGATGGTATCGTCGTCGTAGGCGGGGTGGGGGTGGTTGTTGTTAAATATCAATTAATTCATAACGAATTTAATAATTTTAGCCTATCGTTTTCACTACCTGACCCGCATGGTCTTTGCTTTACCCATAACCAAACCATAAATAAATAAAGTTATACACAAATTACCACCTGTCAATCCCTTTTTTTCCGCGGGACTCTGGCATGAATAAGCAGAGTGATCTGTGTCCTTATAATGACTTTTTCCCCACAGCTGGTGGCGGAGACGAGACGAGAGTTCATTTGGAGTTCACTGTAATTTGTATTGTGATTAATGATAACTTTTTTATTACTATTATTATGAGGAAATAATAACAAGTTAAGATGCTAGGGCTCGACCGTTTCGGCGTAAGCGCCCGAAATTTTATGCGACCTAAAATATGTATTTGAAAGCATTTGTGCTAGTGCATAAATTGTTGCCGTGCAACTTGTTTTCACTGCAAAATCCTCACCACGTGCACGGATTTAGGAGACATTTATGCAGGATGCATCTTTGCACCTAAAGACGCCAAACGCAGCGCGCAGGAACAGATTAAAACAGTTGTTATGCGATTGTGAACTTGCTGAAGTAAAAAAAGCCCGCAATGCTTGCCCCGCCTTTGTGCTCTTCTTATTGGCCCACTGCGCTAGAACTGAACGCGAATGGATTGGTTAATATCAGCTGTCAATCACTCAGTCAATGCCTTCTGCCTTCACATGACAGGAGCTGCAACCGTGGAAATGTGAAGCGCTGAAGAAGAGAGAATGAAAATAACACTAACAGATTTAGTTTTAAAAACCATAAAGTTACTAATAATGGCACTTCTTATTAGTGATCATGTGCTGAATGTTAATCCACCATTTACACTTTTCCAAGAGTGGATAAAAGACTTCCAGTGGCTTCAAGTCCGCTATGAAAATGACTAAAGCCATTCACTGTAAAGTCTGTGGGACGGGGTTTGCAGGTAACAGCGTTTGCCACTGAATCTACACATTTTAAGCGCGAGAGGTACTGTATAATCCTCACGATGTATTTAATCCTCACGATGCTGTTAGCCGTGCAAGCGGCAGCTATAAGTAAAATATAACACAGCTCATGAAAAGACAGTTATTGCTATTAAGATGACATGCAAATAATAAGTTATATATCAATATAAATGTGGGGCGGGGCAATGGATCACGATGCCGGCTCAGCATCGTGAAGTTTATCGACCATCGGCGATGGCATCGTCTATCGGCCCAACCCTAAATGGGATACATCATAACCTTTGGGATGTGGTAGAACGGGAGATTCGCATCATGGATGTGCAGCCGACAAATCTGCAGCAACTGTGTGATGCTATCATGTCAATATGGACCTAAATCTCTGAGGAATATTTCCAGTACCTTGTTGAATATATGCCACGAAGGATTAATACAGTTCTGAAGAAAAAACCTGGTTCTAGTAAGGTGTACTTAATAAAGTGGCCGGTGAGTGCATTTTTATTGGATCAAGTTTGAGTCAATAATGTAATATTTGAAGTGAGAAATTGAGTGGACAGCTAAAATATATCTATGTAACTGATAACTAAATAATAATTTGCTGAAGTAGGTGAATTTTTTTGTACAGTACATGCACCAAAAACAAACAAACAAACAAACAAACAAACAAACAAACAAACAAACAAACAAACAAACAAACAAACAAACAAACAAACAAACAAACAAACAAACAAACAAACAAACAATATATTATACTATAATAACACTTCACAGAAGAAAACATCATCTTTAGTGTACTTGTTTCTTCATTCAAACCACTGACCTGACCAGAAATTACATTTCATATTTACTTTTAAATGTCTGTATAGATGTTGTTTAATATAACAGTCAAGAACTTTTTTCCAGAAATGTGAAGGATCATTTTGTTTAGAATAAAAAAAGAAAAACACATTTAACAATCCTGCTAACCATTAAGAAATAGCATTTATTAATTCATTCATTTACTGAATATAAAACAGTGAGACATTTACTGAAGCTTAAGCAACATTTTTTTTAAATCTAATTTTCTGAAAGAGTCAACAACAAAAAATAATCCAGTGCTGAAGACAGAATGAAACAGTGGATGTAAATGAAACCCTGTCTGTGGATAAACTGAGTGGATGAAAAGACATGAACAGATCATTCGTTCTGCAGGCAGCTTATGAGAGTGATGAAAGAAAGAGAAAGTCCAGAGCAAGTATGAAAAAAAAAAAAAAATCAAGGTTAAAGCCTTTTTCTAACTTTACCAAAGCACAGCATACTAGCGCGAATATGGTACTTTATTAAATCTCTTTAATTCAGATTTTACATACAGGTCAGGGGGCATGAGTAATTGCATTTTAAAAATTAATTACACTAAATTTACACATCAAATTATCATGACTAAAAATACAAGGGAAAATGCTCTGCAAAAAATGTAGGCCAGAAAGAGCGCTGACACAGAATTTCTAATTAAAAAAAGTCCAGTGGTGAGTCTCGTTTTTTACTCACTACTGACTGTCCTCTATACAATTTAAACATGAATAAGGGGATCCTTGATGATAGATAGATGGATGGATGGATGGATGGATGGATGGATGGATGGATGGATGGATGGATGGATGGATGGATGGATGGATGGATGGATGGATGGATGGATGGATGGATGGATGGATGGATGGATGGATGGATGGATGGATGATGGATGGATGGATGGATGGATGGATGGATGGATGGATGGATGGATGGATGGATGGATGGATGGATGGATGGATGGATGGATGGATGGATGGATGGATGGATGGATGGATGGATAGATAGATAGATAGATAGATAGATAGATAGATAGATAGATAGATAGATAGATAGATAGATAGATAGATAGATAGATAGATAGATAGATAGATAGATAGATAGATAGATAGATAGATAGATAGATAGATAGATGATAGATGGACGGATGGATGGATGGATGGATGGATGGATGGATGGATGGATGGATGGATGGATGGATGGATGGATGGATGGATGGATGGATGGATAGATAGATGTAAACTAAGGCTGCACAATATTAGAAAAATCTGACATTGCAATGTTCTGTATTTCTGCAATATATATTACGATATAAATACAATTTCAATTTCAATTTTAAATCATGCAAGAAATTAACAAATGCAACAGAGAAAATATAAAAGTGAAATAAACAGTGCTTTATGATTTTTTTTTATGATAGTCAAATCGTATGCAGGTACAGAAATTGAAAAAATCAAACATAAAAAAACACTACAAAGACTTCACTGTTTAAACAGTTTAATAAAATGATTTTCTATTAAACTTACATGTGTCTGAATGCTCTAAACTATCTTTGGGCTTAAAAACATGCAGAACTGTGGCTATATTATCTCAGTATGAAATATATAATCCTAAACTATATAATTCCAACTCAACATTGCAGATATGGCTATTGCAAATGTGCACATTGCGATATCGATGCTGTAACTATATATTGCGCAGCCTTAATGTAAACCCTTCTAAAAAAGTGGTTTGGGAATTCCTCATAACTAGCGATCCACAGAAAAAAAAAAGACAGCTACTGAATAAAAAGCTGTAAAAAGCAATTACTCCTTTGAGTTGAAAGTAGAAAACGTCATAAGAAGTATAGGTTTAATTGCCATTAATTGCACAAGGGTGACTGACTCTGCATGCTTAATACCTAAAGTGCCCGTGGACGTGATTTATGAGCTTTGATTAACTCCGCTCACAGAACAATGAGAATGTATGGAGATTTTACACGCTTTTAAAAAACTATGCTGTGTAGAGGTCTAAAAAAACGTGGATACACCATAGATGTTACATAATTGGTGGAGGATTTCTAATCATTTTTTTCTGCTTGAATTATGGATTGCTTTCTTTGCATTTAATTCAATTTAGCTCTTGGTATATTTATTGCTAAATGAACATTAGATTATAAACACTCTTAAACTGACGAAGCACTGTGCAAAGTTTAACTGAAGAAGATACCAAACAAACCGCTCTGTGTATTGCACACATGCAAACTTCAACACTTATTTTTCCTGTACTTTTTGTACTTTGCTGTCAAGCAATTGAAATGAAGCTTAAGAAAATGATGAACACAAATACCAACACAGATCACTGGCGAGAATATGCTCAGGTTTAACAAACAGCTTTTTTCTTGCTTGCTTTTTTTCCTGATGTTTTGCAGGTGTGTGTACTTAAGGTTAAATGTATTTTTCTCCCCGAGTTGTAGATTACACTTAATTAAAATTACAATTAAAAACTGCTGTTTTATAGGGGCGAAAAGCTTTCGGTAATGAACTCAACTAATTACAGCTGATTGGCTATGAGCTTAAATGCTACTCTGGCCACGTGTTCATTTGCATCAGACTGTACGAATGACATTGTGTGTCATTTAAGACTATGAAAGAACACTAAGTAACTAAACAAGCACAAAGACGCATATGAGAGTGAGATTCCTTTCCAAGTTGAATAGTGCAATACTAAATGTCTTGACACATTCAAATGCTATGTATGTAGCTTAGAATACGTAGCTCAAACCTATTTACTTCAAAAGATCAAAAACAATTCAAGAATTTATTCACTTTGATTTGAGCTCAGCTGAAACAAAAGTCCGGTGTTCAGGGAATATGGTGGGCTTCCAAAAGAGACACTTCTGTATGCACACGCACACACACATACATCCTGTATGAGCGACAGTCGAAAGCCCGGCGTGAACAGATGTTTATTTATAAAGTAGCAGCAGGCAGGACATGACAGAGGTCACTACAGGCAGGGTCAGCACGAGTCCCCATGAATTATTGATACTCATCATGTCTGAACGTGTGAGCGAGAGGGAACAGCCCTGGAGCGCACTATAAGCACTGAAGACAAACTAAGTCGCACAGTTTGACACTAACTTTTCAGCTAAAATGTGGCTCGTTTTTGACATGAGGAAAGGACAGCAACTGGATATGAAAAATCAATACTTTTTTTCCTCCCCGTCTGCGACAAGTACATTACATCAGGCCATGAAAGTGGTCTCGGAAATAAATACTAAGAAACGGCAGCAATAATAAAGGACAGAAATAAGTATGTCTGCATGGTTTTGAAGGAAATTAGTACTCACTTCTTTTCTCTTGCATTTCCTCTTAGGCTGCGTTTAATAGTCAGAATGATGTGTTGATAGAAATTCACCTCTGTAAAATAAACAATATAAGGAGAAAAATATTTAGACATCAGCAAAATAATGAAATTAACACTTAAACATACTGACAATATAATAAAATGTGTTTTATTTTTTTGTTTTATTGCCTTTGCTGACAATGACATCAGAGCCATGGAAGCTCAAATGACACCTTTGTTTTTGTTTGGAAAAAATCTACACTGAAACAAATGATGTCTGCAAAATTGTTGCAAACAATTTATGTGCTGAATTTAAACAAACAAATTAAATGTATTAATGTAATATAGTAATTTAAATGCAGTAGTAATTAAGTAAAACTTAATTTGTTTGTTTAACTCAGCCCAAATAATTTGCTTACAATCCCTTTACTTAAAAAGAATTGAGTAAATTTAGGAATCATCTTTGATTTTTTTTTTTCAGTGTAGCTGTTATTAAAGCCTATACATTTGCTAATACATAACTAAACGTGTGACACTGAAAATACAATAAAATACATAAATCTGTGTGTATATCCACGTTAGGAAACAATTATTAAAAAAATGAACACTGCATTATAAGAATTGCTTTTAAAATATATAGTGAAATATAAGAACAGAAGACACTTCTATATTTGTTCAGATTCCATCTGCAGCAATGATTTGATGTCTATTTTTAATTACACTCGATTGAAATAAATGTCTTCATCTAGCTGCTTCTAAACATACAGTTGTAGTCAGAATTATTAGCCCCCCTTTGAATTTTTTTCTCTTTTTTTAATATTTCCCAAATGATGTTTAACAGAGCAGGGAAATTTTCACAGCATGTCTGATAATATTTTTTTTTCTTCTGGAGAAAGTCTTATTTGTTTTAGTTTTAAATTTTTCAAACAACATTTTAAGGACAAAATTATTAGCCCCTTTAAGCTAATTTTTTTCTTCTATTGTCTACAGAACAAACCATTGTTGTACAATACCTTGCCTAATTACCCTATCCTGCCTAGTTAACCTAATTAACCTAGTTATGCCCTTAATTGTCACTTTAAGCTGTATAGAAGTGTTTTGAAAAATATCTGGTCAAATATTATTTACTGTCATCATGGCAAAGATAAAATAAATCAGTTATTAGAAATGAATTATTAAAACTATTATGTTTAGAAATGTGTTGAAAAAAATCTTCTCTCTGTTAAACAGAAAATGGGGGAAAAAAACAGGGGGGCTGATAATTCAGGGGGGCTAATAATTCTGACTTCAACTGTATATGTTCTTAATTTAATTAAGCACATCATACAAGTCATTTTATTTATTTATTCTTTATGAGTGGAAATGCTGTTGATAATTCTTAATGATTTCCCTCCTTTCTCACTCAATGACTTGAAAAATACAGAGCTACCTTGCTGTGAGATACAGAAAAGAGACATTAAATGGGGAAAAAAAAGTCTCAACCGGGCACACAGATAGCAGATGTTAGCTGTTTACAAAGGCAAATAAAAACAGCCGGTCCACTTCAGCGAGATGTAATCTGATCCATTACTGTCCTATCTTTCAGCAAAAAATACACACAAATACACGGTTTCAGGCATACTCTCATGGGAGTGAAAAAAAATAGCAGGCATTTTTTTTTTTTTTTTTCATAAATCGCACCTAAGAGAAGAACAAAGTTTTGATATCCCAACTTCAAATAAGTTGCTGCAGCTTACGGTCTCAAATAAAAGAGCGGGTGATGATTGACTTGCTGTAAAACACAGATTTGATTGGTGCCCTTTAGGATGGGTGTGAGTGCACTTTCTCTCTCTCTCCCTTTGTCTGTCCGACTTCCATGCAGACACTTCACCTCCTCTATATTAAACCACTAGACAAGGCACACAGGGTCCCAAACTCATTTCGAATGGTATTGATCCCTTCCACAAATAAGAACCCACACCACAATTTATTTGCGTCCCCTCAGGTATCATCTGTTTAAACATTTCCTGAATCAATCAGTGTGGGCTCTCCAGGGGGACGCCGACTCGCACCGGTCTGGTTATTATCCCCTGCTGATGAAAGATGCGTCGGTCTGCACAGGTCTGGGAACAGCTTTTAGGAAGTTGTGCACTTAAGGTTCTTCAAAACAAGCCTCTTTGGGACTTTTAAAGCAATTCGATTTTGCGAGTTCTCTAGAAAGGACTCATCTTTTTCTGTCTTTTTAAAAGGAATACCTACAACATGTTTTTATTGATTCCTACTATCAAAATAAATAAATTAATTAATATTTTTAAGTAATATTATAAAATAAGAATTATTTTTATACAATTATTATATAATTATTTTTTATTTTGTATTATAAACAATACTTGAAATACTTTTTATTATTGGCACATTCCTCCCTCCAAATATGAGATTTATGTTTCCCAAACAACAACAACAATAATAATAATTTTTCTTTCCTTTTTTTCAGTCAAGTGTTGCTGATTGCTTTCCCAGTGAGCTGCTTATAAAAATCTCCTTTCTATCTTATCACAAGCATGCTTGTTTTAAAAAAAAATTGTTTCCCATATTCACAAGCTCTCTTTAATGTTTCTAAACGCAAAAAAATAAACAAATGAGAGAAAATGATTAAATGACAATCTTTAAATTAAATTTATCCACAGTACAGAATTGTGATTGATGGAAGTTTTGTCATATTTCCCCCATCATAAATCAATAAATCCGTTTCTGTATTTTTTCAATGCTTTCCTATCTGATTCATGATCATCATATAATTGATTAAATGTTGGTGTTAACCTGTCATTTTACAAAAATCACATAATTAGAATTGAGTTTGAGGTAAGCTTCCATAATGGCACAAACATGTTTGAACATTGAACTAAACCATTCATTTAATTTGAGCTATTTGATAGATTAGAGACATTACACCATTACATTCATCTGTATCATTATCTTTTGGAGAACGCAGAATAGTTTACACATCTAATGTGTAATAATGGCTCACATCCAAAACATTTCCATAATTGTTTTTTCCCCTTGTAATACATCTATTGAAAATTATGCATAATACAAAAATGATCTATCTATCTATCTATCTATCTATCTATCTATCTATCTATCTATCTATCTATCTATCTATCTATCTATCTATCTATCTATCTATCTATCTATCTATCTATCTATCTATCTATCTATCTATCTATCTATCTATCTATCTATCTATCTATCTATCCATATTTCTATCTATCTATCTATCTATCTATCTATCTATCTATCTATCTATCTATCTATCTATCTATCTATCTATCTATCTATCTATCTATCTATCTATCTATCTATCTATCTATCTATCTATCTATCTATCTATCTATCTATCTATCCAGCCTGATCTCACGAGGAAACGTAAGTATTTTACGTTTTGTCAGTTTAGACGCTAATTCGTATGAATTAGTACGAGTTGAGTCATACGAAAATGTACAAATTTAAAAAGGAGGCGTGGCACCCAACCCCGCCCCTAAACCCAACCGTCATTGGGTGATGGGCAAATCGTACTAAATTGTACGAATTAGATCGTACGAATTCATACGAATTAGCCACTAAATCAAAAAGTGAGCTGCTTATAAAAATCTCCTTTTTATCTTATCACAAGCATGCTTATGTTAAACAGTTTTTTATGCTTCCTGTATTCAGCAGCTCTCTTTATTGTTTCTAAACGCGAAAAAATAAAAAATAAAAAATGAGAGAAAATGATTAAATGACAATCTTTGAATGAAATTTATCCACAGTACAGAATTGTGATTGATGGAAGTTTTGTCATATTTCCCCCCTCATAAATCAATAAATCTGTTTCTGTATTTTTTCAATGCTTTCCTATCTGATTCATGATCATCATATAATTGATTAAATTTTGGTGTTAACCTGTCATTTTACAAAAATCTCAATTAGAATTGAGTTTGAGGTAAGCTTAATGGCACAAACATGTTTGAACATTGAACTAAACCATTCATTTAATTTGAGCTATTTGATAGATTAGAGACATTACACCATTACATTCATCTGTATCATTATCTTTTGGAGAATGTAGAATAGTTTACACATCTAATGTGTAATAATGGATCTATCTCTCTATCTATCTCTCTATCTATCTCTCTATCTATCTATCTATCTATCTATCTATCTATCTATCTATCTATCTATCTATCTATCTATCTATCTATCTATCTATCTATCTATCTATCTATCTATCTATCTATCTATCTATCTAATCTATCCATCCATCCATCCATCCATCCATCCATCCATCCATCCATCCATCCATCCATCAATCCATCAATCCATCCCTCCATCCATCCATCCATCCATCCATCCATCCATCCATCTTGTAAATGCTTGCAGGAGAACACTGGATTTGCCATAAATATATATGTGTTTTGAATTAAATGTTAATTTGTGTTTTTCTTTTTAATAAACTACTGATAACATGTCTTAATAACATTTGAAGTTGTCTCTTTTTTATTTAGCTAGTTAGTCAGTCAGTTGAGTAAATTAGTTAGTTATAAACCAGTATTTATAATGAGGATACTGCTTCTAAAAATGTACTATACACTGTCACTACACATTTTGTACTCTATCTCTGCTTTCACAGTAAAACACTAAAGATCCTGTACCCTAAGGATATGCAACAAGAGTGTATGCGGTAATTGACTGTGAGACAGTCAGAGAGTTCAAGCTAATTTTCCTCAAAGTACTTTCAGTCATCATCAATATAAGTATTCAACATACTGGAGCAGAAGGAAAAAAAAGAGTGCACTTCAACAAAATCAACTTCATTAGAATAAGACCCAAATGGAAAAGTGTATGCTAGCAATCAATATAGAAATAAATAAGCACCAACAAACAGCAAACAAACTATAGCTGGAATGTTTTATAGTTTTTCATCCTCCATTAACATGAACAAAATTATTTCCAGTCCAATGTGTTTATCAGCCACATTTGCAGAAGAAATGCAGGTACTTCAAATGATAAGAAATAGAGTGATTAATTTATTCATTCATTCATAAATTCATTCATTCATTTCATTCAAAAAAATCTAATAATAGCTGGTTTGGGTAAAACAACAAATTCAATTGGATTTGCCCACATTTGACTTAAATTATGTTAAAATAATGTGTATATGCACACCCTGAATTAATTCATAGGTGGGTTCTAACAAGTACATATACAATCAAATCATGTTTCTGTTATTTTAATGGTACATGAATATTTGACATGTCTCCATCAGTGTGTGCTAAATGTGTATGTAATGTTATGGAGCAGCCGGGACAATCTAACAGTATAACAGTAAAGATGGAGATTGGAGGCCTATTGTGGGACAAACCATGACTAACAGCTTCCTCATCGCTAATCTTGTCCCTGTGCTTGTCGTTTGTGTTTGTTTCTCCTCTGCATGGACCAGATGTGCCTGTTTAGAAACTGTGACGGACAGCCAAAGAAAAGTTCAGAGCGCTGAGGCTATTGTTAGGAAATTCACTTTAAATCGCGCCAGGAGAGGACAATTGAGCGGAACCCAGATTTTCTTTAGAGGATGCACTCATCACAGTGCCTGAAAATCTCTCTACTCCACTAATATAAATACAAGATCACACACACAAGCACAGATGCAGAACAAAAAAGCACACCAGGATCAGCATATGCTTTTAGCGAATGTGTTAGACAATATTAAAAGAGTTTCTTGTAAAGTGTTATATTAATTAATTTATAGACATTGAAAAATGGCAAGAATAACCTTTTCCTGATTAATGGAGCTATTCTCCTGATTCACTGAGGCACTTAAGCCACTTAACACACGTACAACTGTTTCACTGAAAAAAATGCACCTCTGGAGCTTGTAAATTTGCCGAATGACGTATATAACATAGTTAATTATTCATATAACTGAATAAAAATGTAATATAGGATATATATATATATATATATATATATATATATATATATATATATATATATATATATATATATAGGATACACACACAGTGCCTATATAAAATCATCAAACCTCTGAAATCAAATTACATTCCAAATACTTTTACAGCCTTTGAAATGTTTTTTAAGCCTTCTCCTAACCTTTCTACTATCCTGAATGTCTTTTGAAGACAGGGTTTAATGTGAGTAAAGGTATAGATTTTCACAGGGTATGATGATTTTCTATAGGTTATTATTATTATTATTATTATTATTATTATTATTATTAATAATAATAATAAAATACAATCCCCATTCCACCTGATGAATTGAGTCTGACTCGAAGATAACCAAACCTTATTGCCTTTGCATCTTTACTGGCTCGCAGACTAATTTTACTGCATTGGAAATCTTCAGATCCACCTAAAGCATCACACTGGCTTCGAGATCTGATGCTATATCTACACTTGTAAAAAATAAAATATTGAATTAGAGGTTCTAGCAACTCTCATGTTTGGCAACCCTTATTATCATATTTCTCTGTTATAAATGTACTTTCTAGGGAATAATGTGACTTATCTTGTATGTAACTGTAATTTCCTTTTTTTTCTTTTCTCTCTGTCCAGACCCTCATGCGTAGTCTATGCTAGCCTACCATTGTACCATTATCCCTGATTCATTCATTCATTCATTCATTCATTTTCTTTTCGGAATAGTCCCTTTATTAATCCGAGGTCAGCACAGCGGAATGAACTGCCAACTTATCCAGCATATGTTTTAAGCAGCGGATGCCCTTCCAGCTGCAACACATCTCTGGGAAACATCCATTCACACTCATTCACACTCATACACTACGGACAATTTAGCCTACCCAATTCACCTGTACCGCATGTCTTTGGACTGTGGGGGAAACCGGAGCACCCGGAGGAAAAACACGCAAACGCAGGGAGAACATGCAAACTCCACACAGAAACGCCAACTGACCCAGCCGAGGCTCGAACCAGCGACATTCTTGCTGTGAGGCGACAGCACTAACTACTGCACCACTGCGTTGCCCTATCCCTGATTGTAACACCCATTATTATTTTCTATTTATTTATTTATTTATTTATTTATACATACCATCTTCATTCATTCATTTTCTTGTCGGTTAAGTTCCTTTATTAATTCGAGGTCGCAACAGGGGAATGAACCGCCAACTTATCCAGCACATGTTTTACGCAGCGGATGCCCTTCCAGCTGCAACTCATCTCTGGGAAACATCCATACACAATCATTCACACTCATACAATACGGACAATTTTAGCCACCCAATTCACTTGTACCGCATGTCTTTGGACTGTGGGGAAACCGGAGCACCCAGAGGAAACCCACGCAAAGGCGGGGAGAACATGCAAACATCACAAAGAAACGCCTACTGACCCAGCCGAGGCTCGAACCAGTGACCTTCTTGCTGTGAGGCGACAGCACTACCTACTGCGCCACCGTGTCACCACATACAATCTTATTTTATACAATTTTGCTATTTTTTCTATTATTAATTTCTTAATGTACTTTATGTAAATTATTTTCTTAATTTACTTAATGTATTTTCAATACATCAGGCAGTAAGGGAAAAATGTGTTGATTTTAAGTTTGCAGAAAAATTTATTATTTTTATTATTATCATCAATGGTTTACATTCTTGGACTGCTATTTTTGTGGAAATTGTGATATGGTACAATTATAAAACGTGTTCACTTTTGTTCATCAGGGAGACATTACATTTTGTTCAAGAGTGAAATTCAAATAAAAGTAAAAAGTAAATAAAAAGATATTTCTTTAAAAACAAAAATACAATCCCAATAAATCTGTATAAAAATGCATGTGTAAATAAATCCTTAGTAAAGCAAAACATTTTCCATTAAAGTCAAAATTATTAATCTCATTTTATGTGCAATTTAAGTGTAAAATTTGCTATATTGAAAAGATGCAGATTACATAATAATAATAATACTAATAATTCTACTACTACTACTACTACTACTAATATTAATAATAATAATAATAATAATAACCATAATAATGAGCCATATGGAGAGGCAGACTGATAGAAATGATATATTTAATAAATGCATGTATTTCCCTAACACGGAATAGTGTTAAAATTATTTGAACACATTTTTACACATTTCAGGATGTCTGGGAAAAAGCACAAAAGAAAAATGCAGTTTCATAAAAAAAAAAAATAATAATAATAATAATAATAAAATAAAAATACAAATAACTGGCAGCATCTGCTCTAAAGTTGATCTGTAGTGGATAACGGTCATCATCAACAGCACTAAAAAGTCAAATTCTGCATATTTTCAGCATCGGCCCAGGAATGCTTTAGACATGATGGCAGCAGTCCTCTGACTAGAACATTTGCTGTGAGCATTACGCTACAGAGACATTGGTGTGTTAAGGGGGGTATTCATATCCACCCAACACAGAGGCTAAAATCCTGCGGTTGTGAGGGCAAGTGCTGCTCAGTGGCGGGAAAGAGAAAAGGATGTGACACGAGCCTCCTCCCTCATGAACACGGCAAGTCTTTTCAAGTCAGCAGTTCAAATATTCATGACTGTGCTCATGTAGCGCTTTTTAACCTTCTCCTGACCCCATTTAAGCATTAGATGCTTCTTGGAAAGTTCTGTGGGCCAGAAGGAGGCAAAACAGATTTAAGTCATCATGACAGTTGTAGACTTTTTCCTTTTCCCCCCTCTTTTTTTTTTCCTCCCATTGTTTCCTCACTCCTTATTGTGATCAGAATTTTTTAAATAAAGGCTAGGCAAAAACAATTTTTTTAAGCACCTGTCAATTTTGTGATATTGGGCTTTCATACTGTATATATCGATTCATTTTTCTTTTATTTATTTTTCTGTTTAATGTAAAGAAGATCCAAAATGACCCAAAAAGACCCAATTGTTGGATGTTAAAGAACTTGCACTTTTAAGTGTTTCCTTCCTTGCACTTTATCAGTTTGTGTTTGTAGATTTTAATTGCAATATATTTGATGTCAAAATTATTATTCCACCTGTGATTTTTTTTTTCTTTTTTAAATAGTCCCCAAATGATGTTTAACGGAGCAAGGTTTTTTACACAATATTTCCTATAAAAAAAAAATCTTCTGGAGAAGGTCTTTTTGCTTTATTTGAGCTAGAATAAAAGCAGTTTTTAATTAAAAATAATAATAAAAAATTAAGGCCAATATTATTAGCCCCCTTAACAGGCCCATAGCCAGGGGGGTTTCGGGTGATTCGAAAGACTAATCCCTTACTGACAAAGGTCCAAAATTTGTCCAATGCATGAGCTCATTTGTCCCATTTTGACTGCTATGCCATGATAAATTGTAAAAAAAAAATAATTTATCCAAAAACGGCTTTAAGACCAAACGGAATCCTCTGTTGCCTGTCACTGACTTAAGCTAGTTTTGGCCAATGCAAACAATTATTTTTCATGAGTCCAACAACCAGCTGTGCAAGAAAACATACAATGTGACGTGAGTGAAGTGACAATAGATTCCAGTTTTTAATTTAAACTTTAACAGGTTCCTTTTTGCTAATGATCTATGATGTAATATGTTTGTATTTATTATTATTATTTCATATTTCTTTATTCTAAATCTTTAGGAAATATTTTTGATACATCAAATAGTGTGGTTATGATGACCATCCAACAAGCTAATATAAAATAGTGCTTAAAATGTCACTAAAAAGCAGTATTTGAATCTCATAATTAAATGAGATTGTCACAGAAATGTCCACTTTTCGGGAAAAAAGAACCACCCTTTTCACCAGGCTGGCTATGGGCCTGCCTAAGCAATATTTTTTTCCGATTGTCTACAGAATAAACCATCATTAGACAGTAATATCATTTGCCTAATTGCTCTAACTTGCCTAATCAACTCAATTCAATTCAACTCAAGTTTATTTGTATAGTGCTTTTACAATAATTGATGTTTTAAAACAACTTTACAAAAGGTGCATATTATTGCATTAGAATTAACTTACAAAGATAAAGTTACAATCAAATATAAGTTATTATATATAAACATAGTTATCCTGCAATCTTATAGCATATAGGTGATGTCTGTGTACATGTTTAATATTTGTGTATTAAGTGTATGTGTTGTCCACGAACTCCTAGTTAAGCCTTTAAATTGCACTTTAAGCTGAATAGTATCTTGAAAAATATCTAGTAAAATACTGTGCAGAGATAAAATAAATCCGTTATTAAAATTGGTTATTAAAACTATTATGTTTAAAAAAAAAACAACTTATTTTCATAAAACAGAAATTGGGGAAAATATAAATATATAACTGTACATATCTTGGTAGCACTTTAGTTTAGGTCACAATTCATGCAAGCAATACTGGCTTATTACCTGGTATTAACTGTTCATTAGAAGTAATAAAGCTTGATCTTATTTTACATCCCTAATCCTACCCAAAACCTAAACTCACTAATTATTAATAAACAGCTAACTAGTAGTTTATTAAGCTAATAGTGTTAGTTAATGGTTTGTTAATACTGTGAACTGGGACTTGAAATAAAGTGTTACCCATATTTTCAAAAGTAATCAAAAATGAATCATACATGTCCACCTGAGCAGCTCCTAAGTAGCTCAAACTTTTAGTTTTTTTTTTTCATTTAAAATTATTATTATCCCATTATTAGCCTGTGAAATTTTCATTATTTCTCATATATAACTTATTCACCTATCTTGCCTTAAAACACTGGTATTTGTGAACATTTGTTTCTCTGTGTTTTTATGATTAGTCATGGTACAGTTGGTGGATAAAAAACATTCTCACATTTGTAATGACACATGCAGTTTGTGCTGGTAGGAGAAAATAAGGAAGATGTTGACAAAAGTAATCTGCACAAGCTGGGAGGGTGCCAGATCTCTCAAACAATGAATTTATTTTTTCTTTTTCTTTTTTTGCTGAAGGGATGCATTGTAAAAGGAATGCATCTTATTTCACAGCAAAGCCCTAATTGTGGGTGGTGTTCCATTGCCAAAACAAATTAATAGTTTATGTGCTGAGACATGACTCAAGGAAAAGTCTGTTTGTGAACTGCTTATGAAACAAAAAAATGCAAACATGATATTTTAACATGGCCTAGGGTTACAAGCTGAATCAAAGGTGTGGATGTCTTTTGGAATATGTGGCACGAGTACTTAATCATCACTCACACAAACAAATCAGGGGTGCATTTTCCGAACAAGGATGTAACTTGCGACTGAACTAACATAGCACAATGCATAGTTTGGGAAAAGAACGATGTAGGGATGAGTGTTTCCCAAACCTGTAGTTGCTTTGTCACAGATCCATCGTTTGAACCACATTAGTTATAACGTAAAACGTCATATAATGATGCTCTTAACAGGTTGGAGTAAAAAGAAAAAACATAATTTTTGTGCAAATTGTTTTACATGCACATTTTAGTATTTTAGTAGCATAATTAGTATTGGTAAAAACATGCACTCATTTTCCATATTAATTAAAATATATGTAAACGGCACGTATAGGGCCTATGTTTCCTTTTCTTTTCCATGGATTCCAATCTCATATATAAATCATCTAAATTGTTAATGATTGTAATTTACAGTAGCCTATTTATTAAAAAAAATAAAAACAATCCTACTTAATAATAATAATAATAATAATAATACTAATTTGGCCTATTATTACTATTATTATTATTATTATTATTATTATTATTGTTGTTATTGGTATTAATAATAATATTTATTATTATTATTATTAAGTAGGTTATTTTTTATTTATTTATTTTGAAAGTATTTTTGAAAAACTTTTACAACTGTTCTAACATAGGCCACATGTCATTTACAAGATAGATACATTTCTTAATAAATAACCTACTATAAAATAAAAGCATTAATGTATGCTATATATTTTTGTTTTCATAGGTTTTGGAGATGTAACATAAATTCAGTTTTTAAATAATAGGTCACCTATAGCTTTTGACATGCGCCATGGCTGCGTTCAGAATGGCATAAATGATTTCAAAGTGCACTACGAAGGGAATGCAATTGTCAATATGAAGATCGCTAAAACTGAAAAACATGCTTTGAAAGCAAATTACACATAAGAGAGATGACCTTTATAGTACTTTTTAATGTTTATATATTTTATTATTTTTTCTTTTCTTTTTAAAAATTTTGTTTAGTTTTTTTAACTTTTTATTTATTTTATTTTATAATTATTTAGTATTTTTTATCATTTATTTTTTATTTTATTATTATTATTTAGTGTTTATTTTACAATTATTATTTTTTTTATTTTATAATTATTTAGTTTTTTTTTAAATATAGTTTTTTTTTTTTTTTTTTGCCTTTTATTTATTTATTTTATTATTTTTATTTTCATTTTTTGGCAGTTATGTTAAATCATTTTTTGGCAATTTCATTTTAATGGTTTAACTAAAAATGCTTAACTTTGTAAATGTTTGTTGGAACAATGGATTTGGGAAACGCCAAATTAACAAACTATGTTTGTAACAAAAGTAATAATAATTATACATATAATATTATTATTAATAATAATAATAATAATAATAATAATAATAATAATAATACAGATTTTTTATGTTTGTTTTTGTTATTTAGTTGTTTTCAGATTGTTAGGGAGCACTAAGCATTACTGTAGGTGTCAAAAAAAATCATAAACTGTCAAAGTCTGATTTAATTTTAAGGTCAGAAGCTACAGTACAGTTTATAAGGAATAAAAACAAAAATGTGACACCTGCAAATTAATTTACATGAAAAAAATATCTGCATCAGTTAATGGCCAAAATTAGTAAAACAATACTTGCAATTTCAAAATCTGCAAAAAATATAAACACTTGCACTCTTAGTACATGCAAGATGATTTTAGTTTAGTTTTGCATTCATTCCTAAGTCTGCCTCCAAAAAATCAACAGGGCAACTAAAACTTCTGTGGAACTTGAGGACTGACAGAGTTTTGCGAATATGTTTGCCAAGTAGGGCTCAGATAGATCTGAATGGACATGTAAAGACACACTGGACACCAGCGTTTCCCTAAGGAGACAGAGAATGCTAACTCCTGTGACTTATTGCCGAAGACCAGCTTCAGTCCTGATTTTAATATATGTATAAATATGCACTACTGGAGGCATCTGGATGGACTGAGAGGCTACAGGGACGTGTCAGCAAAGAGAGTGGCCTGAACCGCAGTCACACACCAGCACACACACAGATGCCCCCTTCCTCGCATAAACACATAAACATATATAGACACACACACACACACACACACACACACACATTCGCATATCATCCCTGTCATGACTACATATGCATGACAGAAACCTTTCAGAAACTGCATCCAAAGAGTGCTCTGTCATGTTAACCCTCAGCAAATGTGTGTCTGGGTTCAATTCTGGAAGTAAGAAGGGATTGGGGGAAGAGAGAGAGAGAAAGACGGAAAGATAGAATGAAAGAGAGAGAGAGAGAAAGAGGGAAAAAAACTGACAGCCAATTCTGACAGCCAATTGCTCTGTATGGAAATTCCCCTCCACCTCATGACAAGTTTCCTTGCTTCTCTTTTTGGCAGAAACTCCCAGAAACTGTAGATGTATTTACTGACTTGCTGGTGCTGAGTCTCTTAGGCATCTGAGGAAGAGGAATGCAAATCCATAATTTAACAGTATGGTGAATGTGTCAGGCAAACTGACTCACCGTTTGTAGCACAAACTGAACTTTCGCTTTTTTCAAGCACAGGTGACACTGCTGTGAAAAGGTGAGAAGGCTCTCAGAAATGAAGAGGACCAATAGACATGACTCAACCCTTCAGGGTCAAACACGGGGCATTCACTAGCTCCCAGAGCAAAAAAAAAAAAAAACTTCATTCTGCAGTCATGAGAAATGGCATCTTCCAAAAGAGCGTCTGCTCAGAAGACAGATTTGGCATTTGGAATCATTCTTGCCTACTGAGATATAAATGGCACAGTAAAATGCTAAGTTGTGTCATACTTAAAGAAACTAAACTACTAATGATCCATCAAAATCACCACTTTTCTTTTTCTCTTTCTTTCTTTCTTTCTTTCTTTCTTTCTTTCTTTCTTTCTTTCTTTCTTTCTTTCTATAAAAACAATAAAAGGACAGTCAATAACAATCAATTTATGAAAAAAATTAAATAAAATAATTAGTAGTTTTAAATGGTAGCTTTAAATTATAAATAAATAGTTATTTTAAATAGTAAAGATAGTTAAATATTGTCAAAGCACAGCATAAATAAAAAAGCAAATAAATGCAGACTTAGTGAGCAGAAAAGAGCAGAAAAAAATGAAATCCTACTGTTTGACCGTTAGTGTAGTTTATGATAAAATAAAATAAACATGCACATTTAGATGTTGCATATGCACTTTTACAAAGTAAAACAATAATATGCAAAAACTGTCATTGGGTTGTACCTTTTCAAAAGCTACTTATTTTATTATTGATTTATTATATTTTGTGGAGTGTATGAAGCACAATCAAGGTTAACTATCTATAATATTAATACATTTGTAATTGTGAATTACTGATATACTTTGTGAGAGATGAGTTCATAACAAGGTAAAACTAGTGTGCCAACTGTTTTTTTTTTATTTTTTTTATTTTGCAACCCTTGTATGACCTTTGCCCAATAAACGAACCCCATTTAAACCATGTACAAGACATTGCCGGGTTATTAAGCATCCCCGTGTCAGCTTGTGCATGTAAACTTACTTATAATGCTTGAAAGACCTCTAGAATGTGCAGTTAAAAAGACTCTACACAGTGCACTCGGGATTAGCTGGGTCACAGACATGGCAAGGTGCAACCAAACGCGCGCGCTCACACACACAAACACATGCACAAACATACACACGAAACGGCTCTCAGGAACTTTTTTATGACTGCAGAGTGCCACCATGGAGCCACTCCAGCTTTAGCTGCTCCTCAATTATGCAGTAGAGTTTTTTGACCTGCTGCACAGATCTCTCCCCTCCTCAATTATGAATGGACCTCTTGATTGAGGTGGGTTCCTTTCCACTCATCCCTCCCTCACTCACTGTTTTTTTATTCCTCTAAACGAAGAGGCGCCACTGCTCCTGCCATCAGAGAACAACTGAATGCACGTTGAAAGGGTTTGCAAAAAAAAAGCATTAGACACGACGGGTGGTGGTAATTTTCATTTCGTAATGCTTTGGTCAAAATGTGAAATAAAGATGTCGACGGATAAGTGAAACCACCGCAGAATTTTCATAATGATTTTGAGAGGTATGAATGTGGCTGCACTTTGCTAACTAGTTTGATGAAAAGTGTTGATGTACTTCCTTAAGCAGTGAGTGGAGAGATAACGCTAAGATGAAACTAAATTGTGAAATTTTCACATGGCCGTATTAGGAATGACAAATGGACTGATAACATCGTATTTTATTTCTAATTGATTTTCTGTTTTAATGCTGCAACAATTAGCATAACAGGGCAAGTAATTAACTAACTTCATATAATATCTCACAAAGAACTGCTGGGCTATGGTGCAACAGTAATCTTCAGAAACATGCAACCACAAACTGATTTAGATCTGGACACAAATGAATCAACTTTAACATTTATATTATTTACATTTTGCCTGGACTGTAGTCTATTTTTTACCAACTGTCAGATACACACATACCTGTCAACCCTCCTGTTTTTTCTAGGATTCTCACTTACCATTCTATCCCATTATCATCCCATTTAAGTATTCTCCCCTATTTATTTTAAATCTTTCTATAAAAAGTGAACGTAACATCAAAGAGCCTATCTCAAATGTGATATAATTGCAAAAGCTGCTCAAGAGAATTATGCTTTCGCTTTATTTATTAATATTAAAACGGCATTCACTTAATTTCCTTATGCATCGACCGTCGCCCTTCCTTTGAAACCTCTGAATCAGTCCAGTCATGTATCGATGCTGACTGTAGGACGCGCTCCGTATCAAGACACCATTCACAGATCAACTTCTGTACACACGATTTGAAGAGGAGCGAAAATGGACATTTTGGATTTAGGTATGTTTGTAAACAGACAAATACACGTATTAATATGTAAACATGTCCGCCCTGACGTGATTTATTTTAAACACAAATAGCTTAGTCTTAAATGAGCACAATTATTTACGAAAGTAATCGAATGTTTTCATTATAGATCTGTGGATTCTTAGAGGAACACCTCTGTTAACAAAACAGTGGATCAAACTGAGAGATTCGCTGCTCTTCACTAAGGCCCAATCCCAATTCTACTCCTTAGCCCTTCCCCTTACCCCTTGTTTTGCGCGTTCTAATGAAGGGGTAGTGGTGTCCCAATTCTCTTTAGCTTGAAGGCGTAGGGCTAAGGGTAAGGGGTATACACCCCTTTGAATGAAGATTTTTCAGAACCACACTCAATATCAAGGGGTAAGAAAATTTCCCAGAATACACCAGCCATAGCGGCAGGATAACAGCACCCGGAAGTAAGGAGATCCACAAATTTGTATTTTTTTGCCATTATTACGAATTTTTACAAAAAACAAGCATATGTTTTAATATATTCATAATCGCGTTCATGTTTTATCGTTATGATTAAAAAAAAAAAAACGCAAAAATAAAACCGCTAAATTTCACGACCTACAGGCAGTGCAGAATTATTAGGCAAATGAGTATTTTGACCACATCATCCTCTTTATGCATGTTGCCTTACTCCAAGCTGTATAGGCTCGAAAGCCTACTACCAATTAAGCATATTAGGTAATCTCTGTAATGAGAAGGGGTGTGGTCTAATGACATCAACATCCTATATCAGGTGTGCATAATTATTAGGCAACTTCCTTTCCTTTGGCAAAATGGGTCAAAAGAAGGACTTGACAGGCTCCGAAAAGTAAAAAATAGTGAGATATCTTGTAGAGGGATGCAGCACTCTTAAAATTGCCAAGCTTCTGAAGTGTGATCATCGAACAATCAAGCGTTTCATTCAAAATAGTCAACAGGGTCGCAAGCGTGTGGAAAAACCAAACAAAAAACCAAGGCGCAAAATAACTGCCCATGAACTGAGAAAAGTCAAGCGTGCAGCTGCCAAGATGCCACTTGCCACCAGTTTTGCCATATTTCAGAGCTGCAACATCACTGGAGCGCCCAAAAGCACAAGGTGTGCAATACTCAGAGACATGGCCAAGGTAAGAAAGGCTGAAAAACGACCACCACTGAACAAGACACACAAGCTGAAACGTCAAGACTGGGCCAAGAAATATCTCAAGACTGATTTTTCTAAGGTTTTATGGACTGATGAAATGAGAGTGAGTCTTGATGGGCCCGTGGCTGGATCGGTAAAGGGCAGAGAGCTCCAGTCCGACTCAGACGCCAGCAAGGTGGAGGTGGAGTACTGGTTTGGGCTGGTATCATCAAAGATGAGCTTGTGGGGCCTTTTCGGGTTGAGGATGGAGCCAAGCTCAACTCCCAGTCCTACTGCCAGTTTCTGGAAGACACCTTCAAGCAGTGATACAGAAAGTCTGCATCCTTCAAGAAAAACATGATTTTCATGCAGGACAATGCTCAATCACACGCGTCCAAGTACTCCACAGCGTGGCTGGCAAAAAAACTAATGACATGGCGTCCTTGTTCACCTGATCTGAACCCCATAGAGAACCTGTGGTCCATCATCAAATGTGAGATTTACAAGGAGGGAAAACAGTACATCTCTCTGAACAGTGTCTGGGAGGCTGTGGTTGCTGCTGCACGCAATGTTGATGGTGAACAGATCAAAACACTGACAGAATCCATGGATGGCAGGCTTTTGAGTGTCCTTGCAAAGAAAGGTGGCTATATTGGTCACTGATTTGTTTTTGTTTTGTTTTTGAATGTCAGAAATGTATATTTGTGAATGTTGAGATATATATATTGGTTTCACTGGTGAAAATAAATAATTGAAATGGGTATATATTAGTTTTTTGTTAAGTTGCCAACACTGTAAAAAACGGCCGTGATTTCAACGGTCAAAAACTGTAAAAATGCTACAGTACAAATCCGTAACCTGGTTAACAGTATGTTTCCTTAATATATACGGCGAATAACCGTACATTGACTTTCCCAGAGACCCCTGCATGGCACATCACTATTTATGGTTTTTGTTGACATTACTATGGATCTTTTTAGTAGTTTCCCCATCATTAATGTATATTAGTGAGTTATGTTACATCTAATGTTGATAAACAATGTTTATTTCATAACTTTAATTTTATGCGTGTTACCATACTGGTGTTAAGTAGCTGTGTAAATGACACTGAGCACCTTTTATACACTGATACACTTTTCTGATTGTGGGAAAATTGTTTTGTTATGTTTGTGATGAGCATTGGTTCGTTATGTATGAACTTTCTCATCACCACCTGCATATGGCTGTGTTATCATGTCTATCTGTGTAACAAAAGATGTGTAGATGTTGCTAATTTAAAATACAGACATATTACCTCTATAAATTATTAAAATACGGTAGTTTACTGTAAAAATGAGAAATTACTTTTACAGTTTGTACCGTATTTTGTACGGTTAAATACTGGCAACCACAGCTGCCGTTTTTTTTTTACCGTATATTTTACAGATTTATTTTTTACAGTGTAATAATTATGCACAGTAGTCACCTGCACACACAGATATCCTCCTAAAATAGCTAAAACTAAAAACAAACTAAAAACTACTTCCAAAAATATTCAGCTTTGATATTAATGAGTTTTTTTGGGTTCATTAATAACATGGTTGTTGTTCAATAATAAAATTAATCCTCAAAAATACAACTTGCCTAATAATTCTGCACTCCCTGTATAATTCATAATAATAACTCATGTACAGCAGTCCACAACATTCTGACACTCGATGATGCTCAAATACCCTGTCAGTAATGTCTAGTGGCTGGGAATGGGCTTTTTACAGTGTCTGGTATAATGTTAATGTTGTTTGCGTGTGTTTACATAAATTAATATGGCCACTGTAAATACACAGTACAGTTACGAGCTTATTGCCACATTTGAACATTAAGTTAACATAATATAAAAAAATAACACAACTGGAGTAACTACAGCAGTCGCAATCGTCTGATCTCATATGAAGCAAGAGATCGCGATGACATATGATGACGTGTGCAGGTGCTGTAGTGGTGTCCCAATTCTTAGGGGTAAATTTTGAAGCCCTTCCCCTTAACCCTCAGTTTAAAGGGCCAAGGGGAAGGGGTTAGGGGATAAACCGTTTATTTTGTATTCAATATGTTCGAATTTGTGTAACATATTCTATCATTTGAAGCTAATTTCCTTCCCATATTTATAACGGTTTCAACTAGATCTAACCACAGTTAAACTACTCTGAATGAACAGATTAAAGAGTTTGGGGTCAATTTGGTAGCTCTTCTGGGTAGGTTTGAGTTTTTTTTACATCCCAATGTTGACAGGTATGGATACACATTCTGGGAAAAAAAAAAGAACACAAAGATTGTGAAACTCCTTGTGCAGCGATTAAAGAACTCAGAAATCTCTAGAGATGTTGTCAAAGAGCAATATTTGTTGTCCTCAAAAAGTGTTGACTCTGTGGTTTGTAGAAAGTGATTAAACGAACTACTGGGCTACACTGCAAAAATAGTTTTCTAGTTTTATATTATCCTTAAAGACGTGAAACCACACAGTAGTTTAGATCTATAATTTACATAAGAAATGAAGGAAGGAAGGAATGAAGTAAAATGTACAGGGGTTCCGTAACTTTTTTGTGCAGAATAAAAATGTAATATTACATTAAAGGTGCTGTATGTAAGTTTTTGACTCTTCTAAAGCATAAAAATACCATAATATGTTTGCAGATATTTAAGAAACATGCCAAGTGAACATTTTTGTTTATCTGAGAAACAATACTAAAGTCAGACATTATGCTTTGAAAATGTGTTTTCCATGCCGGAAGGCTCCCTTTGTTTTGGTTCCTTTAACCAATGTCAGTTTAGCCAATTATATTTTAAACCGCATATTTTAATGGTTCAGAAAGGCTCTGAAAGTGTGTCCGTGACCGAAATGTGACCTCCGGTGGACAGTAGCAGACTCTGAAATGAGACGCAGATTCAAAGTTTCACACGAGGTGGTTATTAATTAGCAAATAATATAAATATTACGAATGTAAACATTAGGTGAGCAGGTTACATTGTAACTGCGTGTCCTAACAACACGCTATGTGATTTGCAGTGATAACCAATTGGGCTGTTTGCACCAGACGAAACATATATATAAATACATATATAAATACAGCCATTCAGAAACACAGAATATGCACTCACTAACAAAATTAAATGCATATTAAACCTCTTTAACATTATTAAATATACATGCTGATTCACTATGTGTTAGTTTTGAGTCATAGTTCTAAAGTTCAATTTCAAGTGGTTTATTTTATTTTCAAGATCGGAGTAAAACTGTTAAATATGCTGCTGCTTTCAGTAGTATGGCAATACATGTCATGTAAAATGGCATTCAAACTCACATTATTAGGATTTAACACTGAATAAAGCACATAAGTTGTACCTGAGGTGATCATTGTCAGTTTATTCTGTTGTTCAGCTGCAAGAAATAGACAACATTTCTAATATATCAATTCAAGGTGTTAGTTAGAACAAAAACTCCTTTTAATATGGAAAATATTTCTTCTATCGTGTACCGTTGCTTTAATTTAGAACACAACTTAAAGCAGCCTTTAGGCTCGATCATCAGACAAGCTCCTCAATCTGGCAACCTGCACTTGCCTTTGTTTTGATCCAGGAATGTAATACCTAGTTCAACCACTGGGTGTCAAACTTACATACTGCACCTTTAAAATGTCTTATGGACAAACAGTCAAGAATCTCTAGAGGTTTTGTTAAATAGTAATTTGAGTTGTCCTCAAAAAGTGTTGACTCTCTTTTTGAAAAATGAGTAGTAATATGTCTATTGAACACTTCCTATCAGACTTCCTTCAAACATGTGCATGCATGTATTTATTAATTAATTAATTTATTTATTTGGGGTTTTTTTTAGGGGAAAAAAGCTGCTTTTCAACATCACATCAAAAAAGAAAGGTGTGTGTGTGTGGGGTTGTTTACAAAAAAAATTCAATACACCTACCAAATCCAGAAAGACTCATTTTAACTTGTGCCAAACCTACACATTAACGTCTCTCTTTAAAGCCTAATACACACTAACTAATCAATCCGACACTTCTCCAGACCATCTTAATCAATCCTCTGACTACTTCTGCATCTAAGTGACCCATACTTCTGATTGCAAATCTCCCTGAATAAAGAGTGCAGATTTAGTCCTTACGAAGCGTAATGAACACAGCTGACTTGGGCTTAATTGTGATTTATTGTTTCGCCTCCTTCCTCCGGCCCTTGGGATAATTGTGGAAGAAGAAATTAATGGGGTCAATTGGTCTATTTTTGTTGTGCTAATTTGCCTGCGTCAAAGACTACATTAACCTGCGAGTCGTATACTGTCTCTCAGGTGCCTGACGAAACATGGATGCCTCAAGTGGAAGCGTCACTAAAAACCAGGGTAAGACAGCCTTCAACCACACCCAGTCTGACATTGAGCTTGTTAAACGAGAGCTTGTAGAAATTCCACTGAGAATTGTGAATTACTAATCATATCTCATACTGTACGCATGGATCGTAGCAGTATGTATACAAGTTGAGCTTGTTTGAATGGCTTGAGTGGAGTAGCTTTGAATACTGACAATACCACAGATATTTTATACAGTAATTACAGTAAGTGAAGATTCTTTTTTTCTTATAAGAATTCTAAAGCTTGCAGAAATAAAACATTCAAGGGCATTAGACAATACTGTGCATTTTGTTACAAGTACACTTGATACTTGAAAACTCACCTTCCATTAAGACCGCAAAACCTGGCTCTGGTTGAGCTCTGAGCGCTTTCAAAACAACTTGTGAACATAAACGCAATTTTGAACTGAAATGATGCATTCCTATAAATCCATTCATGCCAGGGACAGATAGCGTGTCTTGTACTGTTCCAACAAAATGCTGCAGTAAATATGAACTTTCATTCTTGTGTCCGGCGACTTATTAATATTTTTTTTTTGTCAAAACACAGCAAACATTTTGCAAACTAATATTAAGGAGTAAAAGATTTACATTGAAAATTACTGCGAAGGTGAAGTTGTTTTCTTTCATCACACATGTCTGAGTTCATGACAGAAAAACATAATGCATAAATAACCAACTCTTATGAAGGATATTATGAAATAATTTTGATGCATATTTACAGACATTCTGCTAGAACATCTGACTAGATGACTTAGCTAGATCTGACTTAGCTAGACCCAACTATTTAGGCTTTTTATATGTTTATTTAGCAGCTGTGTATAAGAAGAAGAAGAAGAAGATGGATATTAATATAAATATGAATAATATGAATAATAATATGAATAATACAAATAATAACAATAATAATAGAAGCAATAATAATTTTAGGAGGCCACTTGAAAATTCTCAGTTCTTCTGGATGTACTGGACTTAGTTATTTTATATTAATATATATTTTTTATAATGTATGTATAATATATTAAATAATTATATATAATTTTTGTATATTTATTATATATTTATATATAATTTTACAATAATAATAATAATAATAATAATTATTATTATTATTATTATTATTACTGTAGTTGTTAATATGTTGTTGTTATTATGATTATAATATAATGATTTGTTTATCCAAACTTATACAAAAATAAAACATATTTACCGTCATTTATTGTCACGTCAATGTATTTTTTTATCACCAAAAAATAACAACTGGTAATTTGTTGTGATCAAAAATTGTGGTTATTGCACCAGATATTAATTTCTTAACTCCTTTGAAGTTAAATCATTTTGTCTAAAAATGAATAAAAGATGTGTCAGGAAAAAAAGTCAATTTGTTATGATGATCCATTTTCATTTCATGCCTCAAATGACATTTGCATTTTAAGGTAGAGGATCATCATCAGTGTCATCATCAGTTTGTAGAACCAAACCTAAAATATGTTTTACTCTAATGCATACAGTATGTATACATCAACAGCTAAAGCAACTGAGAACTTGAGCAGACTTCTCTCCTCATCTTTCTATAAATACTTATTATATACTGTACACACATATAATCCAGGCCTCAATCTTTCAGTCTCTTATAGTAGAAGTTTCTGACCTTGAACAATTCAATTCCACTGAACTGAAACTTCAAATGACATTTTTTCAAGCATTACATGCTTCTATCATTCAATAAGCACATCATCAGCAACTAACAAAGAAAGCACTGAATGAAGCAGTTACACTAATGACAAATTGGGTAAATGTATTAGCAGTGTTGAACATTTACAAGTAAACTCATGTAAATGTCAATGACTTTTACATTCTGAACTGTGCATTTCAGGCCGACGTTTTACAGAACAGACAGATTTGCATTTGGTGTGGAATGACTTTGAACACAACACATGAGGACCATTTATTTTATTGCTAAAGTTAAGCACATTGCTTAATTCTTTGCAAGAGGGTTTTTTGGCCTGTAGATCTATAATGTTCAGGTGACGCAGTTTTCACATGAGGCCTTGAGGTGAAAGGCCTGCAAACTAATGGGAAAATCTGGAACACAAAGCTGTGTATAAGGGGCTGTTTGCTTTAATCTAGCTTAACCCTGAAGCACACACTGAAGTCTGCTTAATGTCAGCTCTGTGGACTAAGCATTGGGTATTAACTGCAGTCTCACTATAAGACAAGAAAACAAACAGCAGACAGGAGAGTGTCACATAGACACAGGGTTATTTAACTATTAGTCCGTGTGTCTATGAAATTGATATAATGCAGAGGGAGATTCACTACCTCCACCTAATCCTTATAGCTATAATCATATAAGTCCATGTCATACTCAGAAGTATTCATAAACATTTGTATAGTGGGTTCTAATGAAGTCATATTTTGAAATGTCTGCATAGAGACAAGACACTAAATCATAAAATTTAAAATATGAACAAACTATACAATATTACATTACATATTGTAATTTAATGTAATATATTTTTTTCTGTATTTAAGTTAATACATAAATTAAAATTGTCTCAAAGTCTCTAATAATAATATGAATAATAATAATAATAACAATAATAATAATAATATTAATGTAATATTTCTACATTCAAAACTGTAATTGTCCTAATCAAAGGTTAAACGAATAGTAACAAATACAAATTCATTATTATCACTGAAAAAATGTATTTCTTTATCGATTTTGTTTAATTAGAATTACGGGAAAAGCATTCCTGATAATAAAATTAAAGTTTTATATAATATCGAGAAAAAAAAAAATTGTATTTCATTTACAATATTTACAATAAAAAAACAGTAAGAAAACCACATACCTAGAGTGTCATATCAGTATTCAGATTAATACAGTATCTGACAAAACCAATAGTTTGATGACCCTTGTAATAATAATAATAATAATAATAATAATAATAATAATAATAATAATAATAATAATAATAATAATGATAATAATAATAATAATAATAATAATAATGATAATAATAGTAATGTAATATTTATAAATTCAAAACATTAATTATCTTAATCAAGAATTAAACGAATTGTAACAAAGAAAAATCATTATTATCACTAAAAATGTACTAATTTATTTCTTTATTGATTTTGTTTCTTTTTAATTAGGGAAAAAGCATTCCTGGAAATAAAATTAAAGTTCTACATGTATATAATATCGTAAAATTATATTTGATAAAATATAATAAAAGTTAGTAAGAAAAACACATACCTATCATATCAGTATTAAGATTAATACAGTAATAATAGTAATAATAATAATAATAATAATAATAACAATCATAATTATACCATTATGAAATGCAAATAAAAACAATCTCCAATTCAATTAATTGGTTTGGAATATCTGGTCAGTAAACATACTAAAACATAACTCATTAAATTAGTTTTTAAAGTTTAATTACAATAACATGAAAACATATATTAAAAACTTTTACTTTTAGTACACATTTTTGAAGTTTGTTACTTAATATTGATATTGACTGGAAAAAAAAAGATTATTATTATTATTATTATTATTTTTTAAGTGAAATTTTTCTTTCCTTTACACATTATTATCTCTAAATTTAAAATATGCACTCTCAGAAATAAAGGTATAATGCTTTTATACTTGAAACTTCAGGTGCCAATATGAACCCTTTAGGTACAAACTTTCGAAAAGATACAGTGAAATGTTTTATACCTTTATTTCTGAGAGCGTACTATGTACAAATGTCTTGAAAGTTATACTTTCATGAAAGCACTTGCAATTTAGATCCTGTCAATACACTGATGTTGTCTGTTTTCAAACATTTCAAAACATGTACAACTACAATGACACAGACTGTCCTGGAAAAATAAAGACATAAAAGAAAAGTCTGCAACTGACTGGCTGGCAATTTAATCTTTAAAAGCTAAATCACACAAATACACCCAAGAAAGCACAATATGTTGTACTTGTGTTTGTAAACTTAATATTGAAGCCTGTGTCAAAAGAGCCATTAGTGTTGAGAAGGCGAGGATGAGATGTTCAGTGGGGCTCCTAAAACAGTACCACTCAGGGGGTACATGACACTAGGGGGGTCTGCACTCTACCATCCCACCACAAACACACACACACGCGCACGCTCGCACATCCACACACACCCGCACAAGCACACACACTGCTATGATACATGACCCCGCTCTGACGCTCCTTATGGAGCAGTGCAGATGAGAAGAGGCAATCTAGAGAAAACATACTAGCGCGCACACACTCGCTCTCTTTCGTTCGGGGCCCTACAAACTCCTGACGTTGATTTGAAATAAATGGAGACTGATGATCAGTCGATGACAATTCCCGTAATCATTAAGCGGGGAGCGATTCATCAGGGGAGCGGAATCGGAGGCCTCTGTGTCACATTTATCCTGCTGGAGAGAAGTGCCGTGCAAGCTGCACTTTTTAAAAGGATTGATTACAATCCAGCTGCTGTTTTTTTCCCCCTTTTTCCCCACACTCCTAAATGTGGGATAATCAGGTATTTAGCCCAAAAAAGGCCCGGGAAGCGGGAGGAGAGGGAGCTTTGCAATCTAATTTCCCCACAGCCAACTCTTACTCCCTGCGCTGATGACTGTCTGGGGGATGTAATGATGCGGAAGACGCTCTGTCATATTAGACAGGAGGGATAAGAAAAAAGGCTTCTTCTAAAGCACTTTACTATAAAAATAGCTTGCGACCTTATGAACTCGACTCTTCCTTAAAGAGACAATTAGAATTAAAGAGACGAGTGGACAAACTGACTCGCAAAGGTGTAGTTACTGTGCATGTGATTACTGTATTTACATATTACAATTTTTATTCTCACTTGGTTGAATAATTTTCACTTGGATTTGAAATTTTAAAACATGATTCACTTGTGTTGATTTTGCGTAAACTATTAATGCCACTGTTTGTGATTTTCACTGTAATGAAAGTATGATTTTCGAATTAATTAGCTCTACTATGGTACTGTAATTGTTGCCATGACAACCACAAGTATACTCTTTACTTGGCAAAGGGCAGAAGATTGAGTTCTAAGAAATAATCATGTAACACTAAGTCAGATATTCTTTAAATCGTGAACCTTATCTCAGAAGATTACTGTAATATTCCTCTTTCTGTGCAGTATATTCATCATTGAATATCTGCAGCCATCAAATGTAGTGGTGAAAAGTGTATAAGGAAGACATTAAATGCCTTACCAATTGTGTAACAAAAATCAAGCCTTTCACATTTAGTAGTCAAAAGGTCTGTGAAAAAAATCTAGTTTCATTGGCTTCTGTTTTATTGTTATCATCCATGCTTATACATTTTTCTTTCAAAAACCTAAACATGCATACCCACTGCTATATATATTTAGCAAGGTTTGTGCAGAATACAGTGTCATCAAATATTAGCCATTAATGCATTTATAAAAAAAAATAAAAAAATTGTCAAGGCATGTCAAAACTTCCCTAGGTCCTAAAACCCCCTTACACTAACTAATAAACTAACTAACTAATAATAACTAATACACACTTTTCAAATATAATACTTTTAATAAGCAGTATTATTACTATATGGTTATAAGCTTTAAAAAAATATCAATAATCATAAAGATTTTCTTTATTAAGTAACAATTAAGCACAATGACAGGCAGATTATTGTGTCTGTTTTCATCTTTAGGTTATGTAAACACAGAAGGGAATGGTTTGAATTCAAGTAAAATGTAATTTATTTATTTATTTTTTTTTTATTTTATTATAATTGAGCTATAAGCTCTTTTCAGAACCTTGTATCTAATTGAAACCAGACGATCATGTGAGGCAGCAGAGGTGAAACTGTTCTCAAATGTAAGGGTGTAAAACTAAATAAAAGAAAACAGCTGCAGTCATGATCAAACATAATATTAAACCAAAGTGTTGATGTTAAAACTGTGTGTGTGTGTGTGTGTGTGTGTGTGTGTGTGTGTGTGTGTGTGTGTGTGTGTGTGTGTGTGTGTGTGTGTGTGTGTGTGTGTGTGTGTGTGTGTGTGTGTGTGTGTGTGTGTGTGTGTGTGTGTGCATGCTGTGAGAGGAGGAAAAATGAATTATGACAGATAAAACAAATCATTTGATTTTTACAATTTATTTTTTCTCCTCTGCTTTTTATTCCAAAAAAGGTGTGGGGACTCAGATGGCTGCTCCTGCAGTGTTTTTAATTCAATAAATATTAATTGCCATGTCAAGACATCTGCACACAGATGAATTATTTAATGATAGACACTCTGTCTATTTGAAATATGACACTCTGAAGGCACTTTATGCAAACAGTCTGGGTTGCAGGACTTGGGAAAAAAATGTCAGAGCAGAACACAGAGTTCAAACGTAGTTCACTGTCATTAATGTTGCAGTGTAAAAGCAACTCAATGTGTCGAAAAAACACGCACACACTGGGAAAAGAAAAAAAAAATCTTTGGGAAAGCAATGAGGGTCCCAGTACAAGGAAAAAGACTTTCTCCAACAGTAGAAGTAGGATTTTAATGGATTTTGTGCTAAAGCATTTACGGAACCTTCAGCATCAGAATACCCACTGATGTGGGCAAGCAGTCGGACAGACCATCTATTCCATCAAGTTAGTCAAAAAGCCCAGAGCGAGTTTTTTTTTTTTGCCTGAGCACAGCCTCTTGGCTATCATAAACCCCAAAGAAAACAAAGCTTTTTGCTGACAGAACATCATCTTTCACTTTTCATTATGATGAGGAGACGAGAAGGAAAAGGAGAAACTACAATTACGCTTCTTTGTGGAACAGGGCAAACAGTTGTGGGGCCTGATACCTTTGACACAAGCGAAATGATTATAATTAACAAGACTGATGATGATGATGATAGGCGAGAGCTATTGCCTGTGATGGGCCAGACAGATTGTTCAAGCCGACAAAGCAATATTTACTTTGGCCTTTCATTGTGCATGAGGCATCAGAAAAATGCACATTCAGGTATTCAGTGCTCTTGTTCATGACGTGTGAGTATTGTGACATTGCTTACACTTGTTTTTCAACAGAACAATCTTTTGATTCTGTTAAATTCCTCACATAAGAAAGGTACAGATTATATCCCTAATCAAGGTCGGTGAAGATGAAAAACTCTTTCATGAAAGAAGTCTTTCAGCTTGTGACATGTTTAATTTGAACTCAGGGGACATATATGGAGTATAAATACACAACGAATGAAAAGAATTATGTCTATAAAGTGTTTAAATGATTGAGTGAATGAATGATTTAATAAATGAGGCATATATTTGTGCTAATCATTAAGAAACTAATAAAAACATTTATTGTGAATATAATATAATATAATATAATATAATATAATATAATTTAACATAAAAAGTTTATTTATAAACAATTATAAACCCTTTATTTTTATTATATGTTTTGAAATATTTTAAATGATTTCGGTTTCACTGGTTAAAAAAAAAATAGAAAGATTATATATTTTTTTGGTATTTGCTCATGTAAACTTGCTTTGATACAAAATAGGATATGTGGTAGATATAAGTATGTGTAAAATTATTGAGACCGGGGGGTGGGGGGTGGGGTTCTCCAGATTTACTGGATTGGTATGGTGGGGGTTTGAGTTACAGTAAATAAGAAAGAAAAACTTTCCCTAAAAATAAAGATAGTTGCTATAAATAAAAAAAAATATATAAATAAATAAAGGTTAATTCTACCAAATCCTTAAGATTAGTACTGGTATTGTGCTGTCTAAAATGCAAATATACAGTGCATGCAGAAATTATTTATAACGCTTCGCTTTTCCACATTTTTTTATGTTACAGCCTTTTTCCAAAATGGATCAAATTCATTTATTTCCTCAAAATTCTACACACAATATCCCAAAATGACAAAGTGAAAAAAGACTTTTTGAAATTGTTGCAAATTTATTAAAAATAAAAAAAACCTGAAAAATTTTAACAGCCTTTGGTCAATACTTTTGTTGATGCACCTTTGACAGCAATTACAGCCTCAAGTCTTTTTTAATATTATGCCGCAAGCTTGGCACACCTGTCTTTGGGAATTTTTGCCCATTCCCCTTTGCAGTACCTTTCAAGTTCTATCAGATTGGATGGAAAGCGACAATGTACAGCTATTTTCAGATCTCTCCAGAGAAGTTTCAATAGGATTTAGGTCTGGGCTCTGGCTGGGCACCTCAAGGACATTCACCGAGTGGTTGTGAAGCCACTCCATTGATAATTTAGTGGTGTGCTTTGGGTCATTGTCCTGCTTGTCACCCTAGTCTGAGGTCAAGAGCACTCTAAAGCAGGTTTTCATTCAGGATGTCTTTGTACATTCCTGCATTCATCTTTCCCTCTATCCTGACTAGTCTTAAAGTTCCTGCTGCTGAAAAACAGTGGCTTCCGTCTGGCCACTCTACCATGCAGGCCTGATTGGTGGATTGCTTCACAGATGGTTGTCCTTCTGTAAGGTTCTCTTCTCTCCACAAAAGAACGCTGGAGCTCAGACAAAGTGACCATCGGGTTATTGATCACCTCCCTGACTAAGGCCCTTCTCCCCCGATCACTCAGCTTAGATGGTCGGCCAGCTCTAGGATAAGTCCTGGTGGTTCCAAACATTTTCCATTTTCAGATGAGCACTGTGCTCATTGGAACTTTCAGAGCAGCAGAAATTTTTCTGTAACCTTCCCCAGCCTTGTGCCTCGATATAATCCTGTCTAGGAGGTCTACAGACAATTCCTTTGTCTTCATGCTTGGTTTGTGCTTTGACATGCACTGTCAATCCTGGGACCTTATATAGACAGGTGCATGCCTTTTCAAATCATGTCCAATGAACTGAATTCACCACAGGTGAACTCCAATTAAGCTGCTGAAACATCTCAAGAATGATCAGTGGAAACAGAATGTACCTGAGCTCAATTTAGAGCTTCACGGCAAAGGCTTTGAATACTTACATGTGATTTTTCAGGTTTTTTATTTTTAATAAATTTGCAACAAATATTTTTTTTTTTACATTTTCATTATGGGGTATTGTGTGTAGAATTTTGAGGAAATAAATGAATTTAATCAATTTTGGAATAAGGCTGTAACATTAAAAAATGTGTAAAAAACGAAGCGCTATGAATACTTTTCAGATGCACTGTATATTTGAAAACATTGCAGTTTTTTTTTTTTTTTCATTAAATTAATGTAATAATAATGTTAAGTTCACACAACAATTGTATGTCAAACAACATGTTCACAACATGTTCTGTCAGTAAAAGGAATCAAGAATATTTCACTGAGCCATCTTTCAAGGTCAAGCGGGGCTGTCTGCATATATTACAGCACTGTGAGAGTGGGACTGCTTGCTTGAAATGTACAAACTGTCATTCTGGTAATGAGTGAAGGGGGAAGTCATGTGAAAGATTAAAACATGAGTGTCTATAGCGCATCAGCTTCTAGCCGTCAGCCCCGGTGCTCTGCAGTAACCATAACTGAGCTGCTTGACCTCATTACTCGGTTTGTGGAACATGCCAGAAACAGGAAAGCAGAGGCCTCACTCTGCTTCACGAGTCTTTACATTACCTTGTGTCTGTCAGTCAGCTATTACACCTCCAAAACTCACCTTTGGCATCAATTCTTTTGTCACAACCACAGCTTTGTTGTGAAAGTCAACAGGATGACTTGTGTGTTATTTTACAGTCTTGCAGTTTAAACCTCAATCTGTTAATTGATCAGAACAAAACAAAGTGTTCGCAAAAACAAACAACCTTTTCAAAAGCAGCTAAACTACATATTCTGCTTGTCATTTTTTTTACAGACAGAAATTCAGATATGCACTACACACTTCACAAAAATCAAGATTACAAAGTGTTATTTTTTTAAATCAATGTTTTAGCCATTAAAATATTATTTTAGCTTTCCAAAAGTGTGAACAGTTTTTAGAGTAACTTTATTCATCTAAAAACACTTTATAAAACCTCTCTTGTAATAGGAAGGTTCCATGCATGTCAAAATAATTGTTCAGCCAAAAATGATTTTAATTAAATGTTGTAACATGTAGGTACAGTAACTTTTTAGCCAAAACATTGATTCCTGGTGATTCATAAAATACAAAATGGCTATTGACACAAAAAGAAAAGAAAAAAGTCACACACATGGCTTCTGATGATAGTTTTATCAAGCAAAATTATCAATTTGAGGAAGAAACTGAACATCATTTACAAAATTATTACCTAAAACTACTTCTGAGTACTTAATTTGTTTGTTTGATTGATTGATTCTCAATATGCTGGTGTGCAATGACTTTTTATTAATCAACAAGGATCCAATTTTAGCTAAAAATCTTCCTTATTCCACTGATGAAAAAAAAATCTACATCTTGGACACATCTGAGGATAAGTCAATAACAATAATAATAATAATAATAATAATAATAATAACAATTATTATTATTATTATTTTCATCATCATCAAGGGGAACTTTAAAAACTCTAATAGAACCATTAAAACTATTTTATTGAAGCATAAACCCCAACTCAGTCCTAAAAAGCACTTTAAAAACAATAAATAAGTGGATGCTTGCTTTTCGCTTCAGTCAGACGGTCTCCACTTGTCTAAGTGTATGGAACTCGAAGAAGAATAAGTTGAGGAAAAAAAAAACTTTGCAACAGTCTGGCTAAAATCACTCAGAGTTTACATCTTTAGCTGAATCGTCATTACATTTGGAGACGAGCAAATGTTTCCCTGAATTGAAAAAGACAAAATCGCTGGTGAGGATAATGATCATGTTTAGGTCATTAGCTACACTGTTAAATGACTCCAGAAGAATGCTTCGTCTGATTGGCTGATTGATCTGGCTTATGTGCATTCTTCTGCAGTTCCTTCATAATGCACTGGCTAAAACAATAGCTATTGACCCGTTGTCTCTGGCGCACCTATAAAAAAAACTGCACCATAATTTCTCTTTATTGTCACTTTTAAGGATAGGCCACAAAGCTGTTAAGGGTTTTTAGTGGCCGCAAGGAAACATTAAAGGCCATTTTTTTTTCCTGCTGGGAGAGTTTATAGTAGACAAACATATCGTGAACACTGAACTAAAAGTATCTCCCGTGAGCCTCTCGTGATAATATAGGACCAACTTATTTTCTTTTTTACTCTTACTTACTGATGAATGAAATTAATTCCACAGCAAACAGGCTTTTTGCAAACTGTTTCAGAGCAAAAACAAGTTCAATTCCTTGTTTTGCCCTCCAACCAGGCGAGCAAACGTTACTGATCCGACTCCTGCATCCACATACAGTTAATTGAAATGCTCACTGTGAGAATGCTGGGCTTGCAAATAGTTTGATCAATACACAGTGAGATGTGTAAATTGATCTTTGAAGTAGTCATCTCACTTAGTGAAGTGTTCAATCAGTCTAATTCAGAGCCGCTTGTGCCTCGTGTGGTCTTCAGCCAATTCATTTGCTGTGAATTTTCAATGAAAGAATTCCCACTGCCATTTACTGATCGCTAACAGGGAGTTTGTCTACTGAAAATGGAGCGCCATCCTGTTTACAACTCATTTCAGCAATGGGGGAAAATTTTTCAAATCAAGCTTACTGGTTTATTACCATGTGTTTGGAAAAAAAAATAGGACTAATAATAACAGCAAATGAAACATAAACACTCTTTCACAATAAATTGAATAGTGTGTTCAAGAGCCACAAGCGTTCTCCATAGAGAATGAGCTGGACTGGTACTGCAAATAATGTTTAAATAAAATGATATTACAGCCACAAATCTTAACTGCATACAGTTATTCAGGTTTTTGATTCTTCCAATTAAGAGTCGCAGTTCCTGCACATACCACCATAATCGTGATTTGATGTACAGATCAGAAACTATTTACATTTAAAATGCACAGTAATCAATTCATGCATTCGGCATTTGTAAACAACATTATTTTATACCATACAGACATGCCAATAAAGTGGCTGGAGGAGCTGCAGCGCATCAGAAAATAGAAATGGGATGCGCATCAGCTGAGGGTGCGATGGTGCAATATGCGCTCCTGGTGCAGACAGTTCGACTGATTATAATGAAAGCGATCAAAAAGTTTCCAGTGTAGACATGTGTAATAAAACTTTTTGACGGATGCAGGCAGGTGGGCGGTTGGTTTGCTGCTGTCACATATAGGCTGCAGCGGCCGGGGACAATGTAAAATACGTGTGGAAATGTCTTGTATGTACTGTAATGTATATCCACTTCCTTTTGTTAGCATACATTTGAGGTTTTTATGCTTTTTTTATGTCTCTAATCAGGGTTCTACGGTAACATTTTTTTATTAGGAGCACTTGTGCTTCAATCAAAAAGATTTATGAGCACAGTCAAAAATTTGGAGGCGCATACAATTTTTTTTTTAAATGACTCATTGTTGTGCTACATAAACAGAAGTATGGAGATCATTTCTTAATATAAAAACTTAAGAAACATAGCTTTAAATAAACATTTAATATTTTCAGTTTCAGAAAAACAGTTATAAACAGGCTGTCCCAAAAAAATCATGCGCTAATTTTATATGCAGAAATACACAATGTACAGATATCATAGTGTAGTGCTGAAAAAATATTTAAAGGACTGTTCATAAATAAAACGTCTGTCATCATTTAACCACCCTAATGTCTGGGTTATCATTTATGCGCATCTGACATCATTGTCATAGCCAGGGTTGATATCTGTTTTTCTTATAAAGCAAAAGTAATGGAATGGAATGAGTAATGAAAAAAGTTCAAACAGCTCTCCGAAGATGGATCATTTATATTTTTTGTCCATACCCATTTTTGCAGATTCTGCTGTTCTTAATTAGAACAATAATTATAATAAATTAATAATATTAATAAATCAACATCTGTGTCCCACAAACTGCATTAACAACATAAATCATTTTTCACTTAACATATATTTTTAACAAAATAATAGTGAATTTTATAATTTTCCACTGTCTATAACTTGTCTATAGTACTTTTATCTTGTCCTGGTAAATCATTTTCTGACAACTTTGACGTGACCGATGTTTTCTCTTTCTAAAATTAACACAATTATCACTGATGTCCAGCAGAATATTTTCCATAGCGAACATATTAAAATAGCTTGATAGAAAAATGTTTAATATGACTTAAATTAGATTTTAAATTTAACTGATCATGTCAATCGATTAATCATTAATAATTATAGATGTCATGTCGAGCGCAGGGAAACGTGCTGATCAATGAGCTTTAGAAGAGATACAGCTGTGTTCACCTGTTCAGAACAGAAGCACCAGCAGCCCAAATGTTCTCAGTCAGGATTTCTTCACGTGAGCCTGCGCGGAGTCAAAAGCTGCATGTGTGACAAGTGGGGCTCGTTCAAGCGTTGTCAGAAAAGTGCCACCAAAAGTGTGTTTTAGGTGGAGGTCATCTGATAGTTATGATTAAGTTTGTTGTGCAAACACAACAAGTAATGATCGTGGCTACAAAACGCGAATATCACTGTTGATGGGTATATATAAGAGAATTTGGGAGTTTGATCAGGTCAGTCGCACACGAAAGAAAGTTTCACAGAAAGAAAGAAAAAAAGAAAGAAAGAAAGAAAGAACATAATAATATATTTATAACATATAGGCCCACACGGAATCTGCGCGAGCAGAATTCCGCAGATTTTCCGAAGAATTCCGCAGATTTCCGCAGATTTTTAGCCCATCATTAATTCTGTTTTTTTACTTGAGTAAATGTGTGTAAATCTAAATTTATTCAGTTTTTAAATTAATTACAGTAATATTATTGACTAATATGAAAATGTTCATCTGATTTATGTACAATGCAGTTTGTAAAGTAATATTTTCTGTCTTTTAATAGATATATTATATGAGAGACTTGCTTTGTTTACCAAATAAAGGGAATCTAATTGGATTTGCATTTTAAACATTAAATAAAAGTTAAAAAGGTATTATTTTTTATTTCACATATTAAGGTTTTAGTTATGATACTCCCAAAATAATTCAGCAGATTTTTACTAAAATTATCAGCAGAAATAGCAAAAAAACATCCGCAGATTCCATCTGGCTCTACATATAACATATTTATCTTTAATTTATTTGGATAGAAATGTATATTTTCAAGTAAAACATTTGCAGCATGTGTAATCTGAACACTTTAATTTAAATGTATACACAACCTAAACTCATTATCTACAATATTATATAATTTATTCAGATTAAAATAACAGATTTATTACCATGGACAGTTTAATATTATTCCTATACAGCTTATGTAATGATTAACTCAATACTATTTATGTAAAGAACATGTTTATGTGTTTTTATTTGGATAGAAATTAATATTTTCAAGAAAAACATTTGCAGCATTTGTAATTTGAACACTTTAATTTAAACGTATACACACTTCAACTCATTACTTTTACATATTTTACATATCATATATAAGTCTTGTCAAAGAATTGTTGAAGACGGTCCTGTCATGCTGACAATTTATTTTTCTTAATTTCTAAATGAAAGCAAGATTGGTTTAAAAAAAGAAAGAAAGAAAGTTATACAGAGAATAAGCTAATAAATCAATTTAACTAAACGACTACATAAATTAATAAATAAAACCAATCAACTTACTGACCTCAAACGTTTCTACTGTATGCTTTAAAAAATTATGTTTTTTATTTTATTTTATCTCAATCTACCCACTAAAAACTTCAAACACCCTAAAAAAAAAAGCTTGAAACAATCTCTGCTGTAGTTTTGAACGCCCCTGCTGTGAAGTTTAATATAAGTGGACATACGAGGCACTCAGGACTAAAAATAAACTTAATGACCTTAATGGTACATTATACACTACACGTCTATTCCAGGCCAAATTCATTGCTCTCTGAACTTCTAGTGCCCAATTAAGGTTCGAGTCAGTGGGCAGAACAACTGTATTCATCCGAAGCTGAAATGTTTAACAGGGCCCAGGAGGGAAAGGAGTGAGGCAATGTCACAAGGGGAAGAGAACAGATCAGTACTGACGCCAGATATCAGACACATCCCGACCACTCCAGAGCAATGCCAGTCCCTTAGTGTAATCACAAGGGGGGCGTAATATGTGCAACATTCTCTCCGTGTCATTTCCTGATGGGACGTCAAACAGCAGGCACTTATCGCGACTGGTATTCTGCAGAACAGTGGTTTGGTCTTCATGTTGAGTGTCTGACGTAAGTCTAAGTTAATCAAGCCACGCCGGGCTACCTGGAGAGAACAAACGTACATGAAGGGGAGGGAAAGTGTGTTCCATATTCATGATTTACAAGGCCAATTTCCCCCTCCACTCCTCAACCAATTGACTGAAAGGATAGGGTGGAGGTGAGTTTTAGGGAACAGAGAGGAAAAATGTTGTTTCTAAATGACTGAGGAGTGCGGTACAAGTAAAAGAGGTAGAGAGAGAAAGAGAGAGAGAGAGGAGGAAAGTGTTGGATTTGTGCTGATTATCGTTAAGGTAAAGTTTCCGAAGAATTTTAATAGCAAACTTACATGTTTCAGGAGGAACGGGATTAATGAAAAAATGAATTAATATATAAGTGAGTGAGTGAATAAATGAATGAATGAATGAATGAATGAATGAATGAATGAAAAAATAAATTAAAGAGTGCAAAGTATATTTCTTTGCCACTCAAATGATTGAATTTATTTCATTTTTATATTATTTATTTTGTTAATAACGCAACATTATTGTAAAATGCCCTGTCCTTTTTAGAACGATCGATTTATATGTGAACACATTTTCAAATATAATTTATTCCTGTTATTTTCATTATCACAAGTGACCATTTCATTTGAAACAGCATTTCACACTATTATTATTTTTTTTGTGGTATTTTTAAATGAATAAAGCTTTATTTTGATCATCCCTTAGTTTAAAAAGAATGTTTGTCTTTTAAAAACATTAACAAATTGTTAGTCTTCCAAACTTTCGATTGGTACTGTATGAAATTCTATAATTTATTTATATTAAGAAAACAGATTTAATACAGTCCAGTGTACAGTATAATATCATTCCTAAATATCTTCTCTAATCAGCCTCCATAATTAACTTAGTATTTATAAAATTAGAACATATTTATGTTCTATTTATTTGAATATAAATGTATATTTTCAAGTAAAACATTTGAAGCATTTGTAATCTGAACACTTTAATTTAGATTTTACACATTATTTACAATATTCTCTAATTAATTCTGATTAAAATAACAGCCTTATTATACAGTGTAATATTATTCCTATATAGCTCATGTAATGAGCCTCCATAATTAACTCAATGCTATTCATGAAAAGAACATGTTTATGTTTTAGTTATTTGGACTTAACTTATACTCATTCTTTGCAGTCTTTGCAGAGTTGTTGCAGTCGGTCCTGTCATGTTTGAACAACATGTATTTCTTAATTTAAAATGAAAGCAAGATGGATATAATAAAGTGATTTTCACATTTTAAAATCATGCGATCAATATTAATATACAATTAAACATTTTTTTCTGACATTTTGAATGATTCCATTCACTGATATTGTACATAATATAATTTACAATAAAATAAAATAAAATAAAATAAAGTGAGACACTATCACTTTTATTCTACTTTCATTATGTAGTGTTTACATACTAACACAGGTACAAAAAAGAGATCATGTTAGCAGTAAATGCAGCAGATTCTAATTAAAATAATAATAAAAAATAAACCACTAAACAAACACTGTAAAAATGTTGGGTTCCACACAATTTCGATTAAGTTAACTTAATTGTTTTTACAAATTAAAAATAAAAAAAATACCCCTCCCCCCCAAAAAATAAAATAAATAAAAATAAAACTCATTTTAAATAAGTAGTTTGAACAAGCAGCAAAAATAATTAAGTTACCATACAAACAACAAACCCATAGATAAATAAACAAATAAACAAACAAACAAATAAATAAATAAATACATAAATAAATAAATAAATAAATAAATAAATAAATAAATAAATAAATAAATAAATAAATAAATAAATAAATATTCAAACTGTTACAGCCCAGTGATCTTCACATGTGTGGTGTTTGTAGGATTTTCACTAAAGGACATTGGGACAAACTGTAAAGGTCCTTTCCTTTGAAAGTGAGGGAGCGAGGGAGTGAAGAGAGAAGAGAGAACTTTATGGATTTTCCTCCTGAAAATAATCTCAGCCTTCCACTTCAAGGGCACAGTAGGGGCTTTGCTTTGAATCAAGGCAAATGCAAACCCACCCACAGGTAGAAAGAGGTGAGCAGAGGTAAACTAGAAGGGGAAGTGGGTGGAGTGATAGAGAAAAGAAGAGAAAGAGAGAGAGAATGGGCATGCTAATAGACTGAAAGAGGGGAAAATGAGGATAAAAACATTGCGTTTTTCAATGGCATCATTGTACTAAAGATAACTATGTTCGCCTAATGGAAATATAGCATTTATTTGACATGCCGTGATCTGACCTGCTGACACAAATGCTGATGTTTTCATATAACAGCTTGACTGTGCTGAGAACAACAACAAAAAAAGTGTTATTAAATCTTGTACATGCACTCCTCTTGTGCGAGCTGATATGCAAGAAAAAAGCAGCAGCTGCATTGTAAGAAAATTGAGAATATGCATGCAAAATTCAATCTTGTCTACTGTGTTCACAAGCCAGACATACTACAAAAAGGGGGAAAAGAAGGGGGTGATTAAAGTGGAAATGAAAGAGAGTGAATTACAGGGTGTTTTGAGTGAGTCAAACACTGTGCACGCGTATACAAGACGGGCCATGCTCTTCAAATGCATCTTCATCAGGGACTGTTTGAGAAAGACTTTTTATTTCACATATGGCTTCTGCTTGACAATTGGACATGGTCCAGGGCCTCCCTTCACAGAGCACATCCCTCATCTCTCTTTCATTATTCATCCGCATGCCTGAAAATGGGATAATGGGGAGATCAAATTGGCCTCATTGTTATTACCAGTTTGATTATTTTTCTAAGGACTCCTCTTACTCATGTGCTCTGTTTTCAGACCCATTTCCAAAGCCCCTAATGACATAATGAAGCTCTAATGAGCAGTAGAGACAAAGCGAGAGAGGGAGACGAGCTCATGTCCGAAAATGGAACCATTAGTCAAGCATGGACAATGCGAACGTTATTAGGAGCATCTGATCGCACACTTTAATTTTTTGGAGAATGTTTTCTAAAATAAACTACAATAGAGAAACATGTAAATCCCACGATAAGGGTTAATCTCTGACCCCATGACGCAACAGCAGTAAAAGAATAAGAAATCAGTGAGCAATAACAGATAAAGCTTTAATGCATTCCTTTTCATCTACTCACTACCTGTCAGTGGCTTTTACCGTGATTGGTGTTTGTTCAGGGATATTTTAGCTGGTTTACATTATTTGTGTGGTTTAATTTCAGGTAGGGATAGAAATGGCAACCCATATTTGATTGTGTTTGCCATGGCACAACTTCCACGCAGTCCATAAAAATAAATAAATAAATAAAAAACACAGGCAGCCCAGTGCCAGTCTAAACACCCTGTATAACTCGCTGTGGGGGGAAACTCATTCGGAACGATGTCTTTTTTATCATAAAAGCAGCAGGACGCCACGACAACTCACCACAAACCTTTGCCTCTTGCGGCGAGAGTGTGTGATTTGATGCAGCCTAAATAAGAAGAAACAGGAGCCAGTAAATTAGAAAAAAATATATCACGTTACCCTACCGACAACCTCAGTCACAGGAAAGGTTCCAGGCCATATAAAGTTTGTCGGCTTCGCTCATATGTTTGCGGGGTGTTGGGGCATGTGTGATTATATTTGCTCTGTGCTCTATCATTAAAGGGGGAGAGTGGGCTGCATCAATGTCTGTCTGGAGAGATGAAATTGCAGAAGGGATGCATAGTGCCTGTGCTAACATCATTAGCGCAGTCATTTACATGAAATTTCATTCAAATTTCATTAAGAGTGAAAGCTCACTCTGGAGAAATGTCTGTAACGCGGGGTCACACGCTGGTGACACAGACAAATACTCCAAGCGAGGATGCACAGAAGTCATATGAAAGTCTACAGTTCTTCTGCACAAAGGTTACAATCAACTTTTCTAGCCGTTTTAGGATTACAGTGATTCTAATTAATCGCTTTATAAATACAGCCTCCAAAAGTGGCTTTGGAAATCATTTCAGTATATTGTCTGTTTATTACACAGCTCTCTGGAATATTTGATTGTCTTGATTGGCTTTGCGTCTAATCACCTTGCTGGGGTTTAATTTATTTTGAAAATGACCAGACGACTGCACATTATTCCTTACATATTGTTCACATAGGGGCCATTCAGAGTAAATGTGTTCTGTCTGTGCTGCCTCTCGGTACATGCGTCAGATTGATGTCTTCTGTTTTACGATGGTGTGCAAATAAATAAATAAGATAGGGAAAAAAAATAACAAGATAAAGTTTTGAGAGTCCTCCATTCGGTCTTCTACTCCAGCATACAGCTGTTTTTGAATGCAAGATATGACAGATATGGGTTTGAATAAAATGTTAATGTGTTTTATTTCATAAATGGCAGATCACATATGTTCTTAAAGTAATTTTCAAATTTATTACTATATACAATTGCTCAAAATAACAAATGTTTTCATTAGCTGTAATTGAAAATCAGATTACTTAAACAAATATTAATTTATTAACTATACTTAACATATGTTTGTTTTTTGGAAATGTGGAATTATAATGAATACAATCATGTCTTAAAAAATGGAACATTTTGGTTATTTTATGTAAATTCAACCTCTAAATAACTTTTTGTTAGTTTCAAAGAAACGTAGTCATTAACATAAAGTTAAAAATAAAAATGATGTTTTACTCAAACAAATAACTATGATTCCCCCCTATGGTCTCTTAATTCTTTTCCATGACTAGATTTGTGCGCTAATTAATCACTAAATTAATGTTACATTGGCAGACTGGTCTTCATATAAGACAAACATGTATTTTAGGGCTTCACAATGTATCAATTCATCATTGACATCGCAATATGCACATCTGCAATAGTCCCATCGCAAGATATGCAATATTAAGTCTGATTTATAGTTGACCAGGAGCTCCAGAACACAAGAACACATGTGGTTTGTAGAGCCACTGCTAAGTTACCATAATAGAGTGAGTTTACGATTTGCATGTGTTTTTAAGGTGTGACTAAGCATTTCAAGAGAGTTTAAAACATTTGGGCACAAAAAAAAATGTTTAGAGGTTTACCAAGGATTAATTATATTTCATTATTTGCTGTATATGGAATTTATACAATTTATGCAACAAAAAAAATTCTTACTTACTATTTTTGTCTTTTTTTTTTTGTCCGAATATTTACATTTCAAAGCGAAAACAATATTACTTTGCTTAGCCCACTGACAGATAATTTTGCTTGTTTAAAAGAAAAACTCCTAATTTTGACTTATTTCTTCTGTAGGGGAAAACAAAACAATATTTTCACTTGATCTAAGAATTGAACTAAGATATTTCGACTAGAAATAAGAAAAACCAAAGTAAGAAAAGCATTTTTGCTTTTTAATTATTTAATTACTCAAATACTAAATACTGACTCCACAGAAAACTGTCAAATAAAGCTATTCAAAACATCTTCTGAAACTGTATTCGTATCGCAACATGTATCGCAGAAAAATAAAATATCGCAATATCAGATTTATCCAATATTGTGAATCCCTAATTTATTTTAGATTTTAGAAAGATAAAAAATAGCTGAGCACACAGATAACTGAATAAGAACACACAATTATTTCAAGCATGTATAGTGTGTCATCTTACAGCTCTATGGATAAAAGTCACTGACGTGTTTGTGGAAAAAATACTATTCTAATTAAATGATAAAAATCTAAATTATGTACTATCAAACTGCGCAGTAAACCTCTCACATGACCAAGGAAATGGCTACATTAAAATTCAGTAGAACAAAACAAAAAGGCTGTTATACTGTAGATCACTACACTGTAGTCATGGGACTGCTACAGTGCCATTAATGAAAAATAGGTTGAGAAACATTTATAAACTGCAGTAGATGATAGTGAACCATTGCAAAGGTTAATTTAATAACATACAATACAGACTAAATAACCATAAGAATAATTTAACTGTTGTCTAAATAGCTTTTTTTCTATTTTTAAAACTAACCACGCTTACATTTTAAAGGGAATGCCACCATAATAATATTTTAAAATAATAATAACGATACATTCAAGTCGTTTTATAGAGCTTCTTTGATGGTTTTTGATTTCTATTCAAGCGGGAAATGACATTCACAATTGTAGCATAGCAAGTCATTCCTCATTATTTTCCGTCTTTAATCACCGGCAGGGTTCAATGAATATGTAAAAATGTAATGTGTCAAGAGTGACAAAAAACACCAAAATAAAAACAGCAGATCCAGCAATGATTTTTATCATGTTGAGATTTTTGTTTTTGTAATAATCAAATTATAATTATGACTTGCCAAATATTGTCAAGTTAATTATTATTGACTTTAGAAATGACTTTATCACTTTGAGATTTGTTTGTAATGATCAAAAACAAATTAATTATAAGTTTATTATTAAGTTACAATACAAATTCTAAGCATAATAATAATAATAATAATAATAATAATAATAATAATAATAATAATAATAATAATAATAATAATAATAATAATAATAATAATATCTTCCCTCTTTCCTGGGTTTTTCTACAGCTTGATTAAGTTGTATTTGTCATGATGCATGATGCAGTCCCCTCCCACCCCACCCCACCCCTTATGATAGAAGTCGACAAACACTGATAACAAATCAGCTAAAAGCATTTCTTTACACGTGCTGCACCATGGTGTATCACGTATTCTGCGTGAAGACGTCTTCAGACAAGCCACAGCAAAGAGAATAATGCGTGAGCTACTTTAAATAATTCCTCACAAAACAGCGTGACCCTGTGGATGAGCATTCAGTGTGCAGGTAACAGAAAGGGAAAATGCGGAGGCAAATAAAGGATTGAGACCAGAAGAAAATCGTGCATGTCTACCTCCAGTCGAGGGAAGGGCATGAGGTTAATGAAAAGTGACAAAGCCAGATAGCCTTTCCATTGGCGTCTCTTTGGTGAGTGTGTTGCCCGCGATGGAGTGCACCCAAAAATCCTTGTTCCCTTTTAACAAGGTCAAAGCCACGGTCGAGTGCTATTCATGTTCTGCTTCTCTTCAATCTCTCTCTCTCTCTCTCTCCCCCTCTGTTTCCTCCCTCCTTCCCTCAAAACGGCAGAGAAACCGTCCCGACAATAAAAAAAATCACACCCTTTTGACTTGCTTTTCCATTCATCGAGAAGCAAATCACAAAGCGATGAATTATTATTATAAAAAAAAATGAAATAAATCAAATGACCGCTTTACTGGACACATTAAAGTTTGGGCACAGAGAGGTTAAGAAACAGCATGTGGCGCGCTTTTAAAAAATGTGTGTGTGTGTGTGTGTGTGTGTGTGTGTTAGAAGGGTATGTGTGTGCACATGCATGTGTGTGTTTTCGCCCCTCGCACTTTTAATTCTGATTAAAAATGGAGTGTTAATGAAGCATGAATAGACTAATTGCTGCTGTCATCAAGGCAGCAGGAGACAAAGCACTTGACATTTGGAACAAGCTATGAAGGGATGACATCGGCAAGGAGGAGACAAAAAAAATGAAAGGGGACATCACTGGGAACTTTATAAACCCTCTGCTAGTGAGGGTTAAAAGAAACTTTGCGACTTGTTAATTATTGCACAGCGCAAATAAGCTTATCGGAAAACTCTCCTCGCCTTCAAAATAAATGAAGGTGTAAGTGCAAATTAGAAATGAAAATGCAAATATGCAGATATTACTTGAAGGAAAATTATCATAGCCTCACAATTGATGGAATCGAAATTTAAAAATAATAGTAATGGTAATAATTATGGTAATTAATAACAATAACAACAACAACAACAACAACAACAACAACAACAACAATAATAATAATAATAATAATAATAATAATAATAATAATAATAATAAAAATAATAATAATAATAATAATAATTATTATTATTATTATTATTATTATTATTCATAATATTATTATTATAACAACAACAATAGTAGTAGTAAAAACAACAACAACAACAACAACAACAACAACAACAATAGAGTGAATGTTTACACTAGAAGGTGCAGAGGATTTTCACTTATTCTTCTAGCAAACATAATTGTAAATAGTAATTTTCTTTAATAGACATCATATTAAATTTAAGCATCATAATGAAACAGCCAGATAAAATAAATCTGTTAAAAAAGTAATTTATTTACAATTAAAAGTTAAAGTTTTAACTTCGCAACGATCATTAGGAGGCAAATCAATGGACTGATTCAAAGTAATTTTTCTTAATTCTAATCAAGCACTGCTTTTAGCCACTTATTAAGACGACCTCCTACTGCACATTTATTTCAATACATAACATCTGAGAAAATTAGATGCATGTAGGGGTTGTGGTTGTTATGCTAAAAAAAAACGAATGTGGGAAATTATTTTATTAGTTGCAAGTGCAGAAAAAAAGCATTAAAACAATAATGAGAGAAGAACAAAGACAATGTATTGCAAGTTAACAATGGCATAATCAAGGATGGCACAATTGCCAAAATGCTAGGGAGTTAAACATATACATATTTCATTATTTATGATAACAAAAAAATGCATAATAATAATAATAATAATAATAATAATAATACACATAAATAATAATAATAATAATAATAATAATAATAATAATAATAATAATAATAATAATAATAATAATAATAATAATACACATAAATAATAATAATAATAATCAACACAATATTTATAGGGGTTATAAAAACAAAATGATTTTATCTACCAGAAAGATTTTATCTCAGTATATGGTTGACGCTATCAAAGAGAGAGTGATTTTCTCACAGTTTTTCACAATGTCCCACTTGAGATGCAAAAAATATTTTGGAGAGATTTTTGAGTACAGTGAGAATGGCTCTTGTACATGATTGCTCTTAAGACTGATTGCAATGCTGAGTAAAGGATTACTTGAGAAAATAAAAAAAATAAACAGACATAAAATACTCACGGTTTGTGGTGAAAAAAAATACAACCGATTTGCTCTCCACTTGATGACTGCTAAGCCTTTCCGAACACATCCGTTAAAAAAAATAAATAAAGTAAAAATTAAGAAAACAAGAAACTTGAACTATTTTGAATTGTGTAGCATATTCGTTCTGCCAGAGGAAAAAAAAACATATTTGAAAGACATTCTTGCAAGAGTTTCGGGGCGGCATTTCACATGATTTATTTAGATAGTATATTACTCTGTTAATTATTGATATCTCAATTAGAAGAAAGTTGGAAGACATGGTTATGGCATACCTACTTTACTGGCGTCTGAGTGCCGCAGTGTCTCTAATGAGTCTCGGTTGGTGATGACCATAATGCTGATTTAGCTTCACTAATCTGCCTGTGTTTCGTTTTTCTCCTCATATTTACTTTATTAAATACTTGTAATTGTGACCAGTAAGTGATCTAAATGTATGCCGCTTCAGCACACTTATTATCTTGGATTTATCTTGGAGTAACTGCTGAGGATCAAAGAGAAATTAAAATAAATAATAAGAACAAATCAAAACAGAAATTATGGTAAATGCAGCAGAAATATATTCGTAAAATAAATTTATATTGATTAAAGTGTAAACCATGCGGACATTTAATAAAAGTAAATAAATGTGATAATTGAGATAATGTAAATTGTATTGTATTTTATTTTACTTCCCATTATTATTATTATATTATTATTATTATTATTATTATTATTATTATTATTATTATTATTATTATTATTATTATTATTATAGTTATCTATGTCGACTTGTTTTTAAATTGCACATATCGTGGAATTTTAACTTTTATCTATGGTTGGATTTATCTCTTACTGTATTAATTTTCAATATTTAATACATTTATTTAGAACATGTGATTGGAAACTTATTTAAATTTTGTGAATGCTCGAGTGCTTTTTATGCATAAATATTTCAAATATCCTCACAATTTCTATAACAGCTTTAATCTAAATAAATTTAATGCAGACATTTTTGTTTTTTTTATATATAATTTTAAAAAATCAACTAACAGTTTTATATTATTATCATTTTTATTTGTAAACTTTTGGTGAACAATTGACAAATTAGTTATACAAGTAAACAGGTCTATCATCATCATCATAATCATTATTATTATTATTATTATTATTATTATTAGTAGTAGTAGTAGTAGTAAATATACCAACAAATTAATTATACAAGTAAATAGATGTATTATTATTATTAATAGAATTTGTATATATATATTAAATAAAAGTACTCAAAGCGGTGTCATGTCCTCAAATCTATTTATTGACTATACAAGGAATATTATCTTATTAAGAAATTAAGATACCTAAGAAATTGACAATGTTGACTGATTAAAAACCACTAAAATGAAAAATAAAAATGCAAAGAATAAGAATAAGAAGATTAGAAATACATCAAGCATACAAAGAAGACTATGAAGACGAAATACATCAAGCATTAGTTTATTTGTTTATAAAGTTATTTGTATAATTAACTAACATTATTTGTATACACTTAAACATAAAATCATCATTCTGTTGCTATTATTATTGTTGTTGTTGTTGTTATTATTATTATTATAAAATATATTAAATAAAAGTACTGCATTCACTAAGAAAATAATACATATAATTTTTAGGCCTGTCACAATAATCTAAATAATACAATCAAAAAAAAATAATAATATATATATATATATATATATATATATATATATATATATATATATATATATATATATATATATATATATATATATATATATAATAATACAATCATTTTCAGTTACGCACTATATATCTCCCATGCATAAAAACCAACACTAGCAACATGTTAGCTATTCAGCAACATCTCTATCAGAGGTGTCAGTATGGTTAAAAAAACACTATAGTATTTACTATAAATTACTTTAGTAAATTTTCATGTGGGTGTCTGACAACTGAAAATAGATCTGGTAGCAGATAGCCTCTGTTACTTTTTACCTTGCACTTTTTTTAACATTTCTTATTATTTGTTTAAGATATGCGTTTTCACATTCTGATTCCAATGCCATAATATTAAATTGTTAAAATGACTATAATTTAATGAAATATTCTTAAGAATAAAATATTGTGTGTTCGTTAGAGAGTGTATTTGCATTATTATGCTATTATATTGTCATTGCGGCGTTATATAATGAGTGGCATAAAATGGTCTTAAAATGACAACAATATTAATTATCGCAATATATTTTGATGCATATCAAACAACAAAAAACAGATATCATGACAGGGCTAATAATTTTGCATGTTTTGATTTGAGATTTGAAAAACAAGCCATCAATATCAAAATACATATATATTTTATATTCTTCCAACTTAATTCTCTCCTTCAAGCAAGCCTAACCTATTACACCACACAAGTTGAGATAACTTTCAAAGAAACAATCATTGCCTAAATATAATAAGCAATTTTCTCTCTGAGAGACAACAATTAGACATGTTTTTACACATTCTGAAACCAGAACAAAATTGTTGCGCATAAAACCACAGAGGTTAATTGTCCAAATTGCAGAATTACACCATGGACCGCACCGGCCCTTCGTCTGCTTCACGTAAAAGTGACTGACAGAGATTGAGAGTGGAAGTTTTTATCCGAATGCGGAAGGGCCGCCATCAATTATGAATGCCAAATTAAGCACAGAGGCATGGTTACTCAAAGAAAGGTCAAAGTGAGCCAATAATGATTTTTTAATGACATTTTGAAAGGATCCCATTTTCATTCCTCTCAGGCGTTGTTGCTCGAAACGACACGTAATAACAAATCAGGCTTTCGGCAGCACAATCCAAATCCAGGGATGAGTCATTTGTTTCACAGTCAGCTTATATAATAAGCGATTCTTATCAAGAGGTCAAAGGCTAAACAAATAAAACAGCAAAACACCAACAGCGGAATAACAAATTACCACCAGAAGGCTGGCAAAAATGCATTTCTCCGATAATATAAAATGACAAAATGTGACTAAAGGTAAAAAAACAGAACGTGTTCTTTATAGCACAAGGATGTTAATGATTAAGGACACAAAGAAACCATTCATGAAGTACGAAGTGTTACGATAGTACAGCGTCTACACACCAAGGACGGACGGCGCTACTGTTGCCCATGTAATTGAAGGTGACACAGCATTTGTCCAATCAACGGCTTGTGCCTTAATCAGGTCGACCTATTAAAGGGTTCACTAACCTAAGCGTTACATGGGATTATGGCACACAGTTGGTCCAATGCACAGAAAGTGAGGTGTTTATTATATATTTATTTTACTGAAGGCTTAGAGAGTCAGTCACGCTGGGAATCTTAGCACCAGTCAGGCAGAAACACTCCAGATGTCACCATCACTTGCTGCTTGTGTGTGTGTGTGTGTGTGTATGTGTTTATGTGCATGAGTGCGTAAATGTGTATCGCTAAGTGTATTATTGTGTTTTAGAGTGAATGAATGTGAGCTTGTGTGTAGGGCAGAAAGAGGGAGAGAGCTTTTTTGAGACTGAAAGGGGAAGTTGTGGTTGTTTTTGCAATATAAAAAGTGTCATTTTTTTTTGTACAGCTGACCCTTGAAAGAGAACAGAAATACAGGATTCATCGAAGTCTGTCGTGAACACAGAGATTTTACAGATTGCCTCAGTGACACAGAATATTTCAGGTGTTTCCAGAGGCTGAAAGTAATAGTTTTGAGGTATTATTGTGAAGAGGTTGACTGTAAGTTCCCCAAAAAAGAAGAATCAAGTCCATTGCGAAGGCTTGCATCAGGCAGGCTATGATCAATTATTTTGTTTGACATTAAAGTTATTGAGCTCTTAATGTGGGAGCTCTTAAATAGTTTCCGGACAAGAACGTGTTTTTAAAATATTGATCAAAAGTAGCTGGCATAAAATATTTTTGGGGGGGAAGGTATAAGCCATGTTATACTCCATGAAAACATTCTTACATAAACTTTTTGACATATTATATAATCACTAAGAATGAAGCTGTCATGTCCTCAAATCTATTTATTGACTATGCAAGGAATATTATTTTATTACTTACATTGTAGAAATGTGAAGAAATTGACAATATTGATTCAATTAAAAAAACTAAAATGAAAAATAAGAATGCAAAGAATAAGAAAAAAATAAATAAGAAGAATATTAAGAATAATAATAAGAACACAAAGAAAAATACAAAGAAGCAAACAAAGATAAATAAGAATATGAAGACAAAATACATCACGCTTTAGTTTATTTATGAAGCTATTTTTTTTTATAATTAATTAACATTATTTCTATACACTTCAACCTAAAATCATAATTTTAATCATAGTTTGTTAGTTAAAATCACTCACAAAAGCTCAAAATATATATTTATTTACTTTAAATGTCTATTATAAAAAAAGGATATCTTCTAGTGTGATTTGTTAATAAATACCATCCTTTGATTATAATTAAAAATCATCTTTTTAAGTCAACAATTTTTTGGAATAACTTTCAATGTCAAGGTGGTGGCAGAAATTGAGAAGTCTTTTTAATTGAACCTTAACAACTCGTTCTTTAAAACACTCATTTCAAGTTACTTAAGGTTATAATTTCATTTTGTTTTGGATGCACATTCACATTCAATTTCAAAACAACATACCAGTGTGAACTGCTGAAATGTCAAGGGTACGTACAATGCGGCTGATGGCACTAGCTTTAAAGTATTTTTTGAAAACTGCATTCACAGCAATGGCACAGTAGGTTGCTTGTTTTTAAGTGTAAACAGATTATTTTACTTTGAATCAGTGACCCTTAGGTTACATGGCTTCTATTATGATGGTAGTTAGTCACTCTAATAGCCTATTGGGGCAAGACACTGCAGGCAAAAAATAAAAATAAAAATAATAATAATAATAATAATAATAATAATAATAATAATAATAATAATAATAATAATAATAATAATAATAATAATAAATAAAATAAACAAATACATAAAACTTTATTGATGTACCTGCCAATTTAGAGAATTTGGCCGTTTTGGCTTTTAATAAAGTCTGTCTATCTGTCTTTCTTTCTTTCCTAGTGTAAAGAAAACATTTAAATACTTGCCTTTTGATAAAATGTAAAAAAAAAAAAGATTCTCAAAATGTCCTTTGTAAAAATCTTTGACTGTACTGTCATTTGTGCACATTTAAAGAAAAATGTGACATACTAGGGCTGCACGATATTGAAAAAAAGTGGCATGGAAATATTTTATTTTTCTGCAATACATATTGTGATATTGAGTATACTTTTCTCTAGATTAAATGAATGGGTCTATTTTTTAAATCATAAAATGACATTAATTTGGATGATTTTGCATTTGCATAAGATATAATAAACCAATCACATGCATTGATAAATACAGTAGAGCAAAGATACAAATAAAATAAACATTATTTTATGGATTATTTATTTATTATTCTAGCAGTATTCAGGCACAAATTGAATAATCAAATGTAAAATAACACTATAGTTTTATTAATGCAATTAATTTTTATTCAAGTTAAAAACATAATTACTTGTGCCTTAATTCCTTAAAGTGGCTTGAACAGTAACAGGCCTTTTAGAAACACATGCAGATGATAAACTTATTGCTAAATTTATGGAAAAGCTTTGCAATGACTCCACAAATCATGTTTGTTTTGAAGTGTGGCTCCTTTACAATATCATCTTCACACTGCAGATCCTGCAATGTAACTAGTGCGGATACATGCATTGCCATATCAATGCTGAAACGATATATTGTGCAGCCGCTTCACATACTGTATATACCTAAATTGCATATAACAAAACATTTTAGAAAATGTGTACAGTAGTACTACAAACATTAAATGTTTGCTAAAGTATGCTGATAATTATTAATTCCCTATAAGTTTCCTTCCTCATTAACATGTAGTACCTTACCATAAATCATTTTATGGGCAACAAATGTGACCTAAATAGTGAGGTTTTAAAAGAAGTCAGATGAGAATGTATAAAACAAAAAGTCTAACAAGAGTTAATTCAAATGAGCTAGAGCAAATTCACAACACCAGCAATATCTGATCCAGTGATTCAAAGAAAAGAAAAGGGTAAAATCCAACTAAACTCATAAACTCTATGGCAAATAATGAGTGTCAGCAGTGTATTATTCTGTATGTGGTAATAAATGTACGTTACAACAATCCATTTGAAACGAGCGGCGCATTATTGATATGGACTGAGTGAGCCCTCCAGCGTCAGAAAAATAAATGCCTCATCTAAATTCACTGGCCATAATGTATACATATACACAAACAGACACACAAACAAACAAACACACACACACACACACACACACACACTGCATTGCATCCCGGGGCTTTAGCCACTGACTTCACCTCAATTTATTTATTTATTCTTTTGTTTTGTTGCTTTTTTATATGATATACATCTCATTTTTCCTTTATTCATATAAGCAGAGGGCAGAATTTATGACTGAACACTTGTGTTGAATTTCAAAGCACTGAAAAATATGTTATGTTAGGGACAGTATTGAATAAAGGTTTTTTTGGGGTTTTTTTACTGGCTAGAAAACTTGCTACAAGTGTTCCATTTAAAATGATGTCAGCGGGTGATGATACAACTATACCGTAGGACATTTACTGAAAGTCCTTAATGCAAAAGACACATCAGCAGTCCCTTGTGTAGTCAGGCACTACTGATTCGACCACAATTTCTGCAAATGTCAGAGGCTATTTATACTGCTCAGTCTATTACACAAAGTCACTGACAAAGGTTATCTAGGTGTTCTGTTATGTTTAACCCTTCATGGTTGAGGTGTGTGAACATGAGGGACTTCAGAGTCGGAATAAATGGATGCGATAATAGGTTCTCATACAGAGCAATACAACAAACAATGGCAAGAGCACCACATGAGTCACTCTGTCGTTGCTCATGTTCTGCTTGTCAAAATACAAGAAATGAAAAGCAGAAATTATTGTATTACTTCTTTCATGTTGACTTCATTGCGTGTGGCATGAAAATTAAAGGCACTGTAACATGAAAAATCATTGCTTTGATTCTAATATTGTAAATTGTAGTGTAGATTATTGAGGGGGGGGGCACAACATATCAATAGTATTGTGTATGTAATAAATGCATCTGTGATTTTACTGTGCATATTATATGATTATTACTTTTTCTATTAGTTTTTTCCAAAATAATTATGGTTATTACTCCTTCCATTTCAATTTTAATATGTTCAATATATAAAACTTAAGGCCAGTTCATTAAAAAAAAAAAAGGTTTTTGATTATATTAATTTTATCTTCATCATCATTGCTGAGAGATGATGTGCCATAGTAACATAATTATTTCACTGATTCTTCATTTTTTATTTTGGAGAGCTGAAATGAAGACTGACTTTTTTGACAAATTAAGCTGTAAAATTCTTAGTAACATGAAGTGACACCTCTAGAGATGAAGTTTATGTGCAGAAGTGGAAAATTCCGTGTTTGCTTAAATATGTGTGTAGCAGACAAATCTGAAACACACATTCATATTCACATACTGCAATATTTCCGCAATTTAATATTCACAGAAACTAGCCCAAATCACAGCATGATTAAGTATACAGACCTACTTTAAGATTATGCATCCAGAATTTGCTAAATTTAATTACAATCTTTGCTTGAGAATTTTTGTTTTTCTAAACTCCACAATTCTACATACGTAGATCATTGTGAAAGCTATAAAGCTGTAATAAATACATAAAAATGCCACAAATACTGTCTTCAAATGTATTTAAAGACACTTCCAATCACAAATATCCCACATACTTTCAAATGGATGTATTTACACCAAAATGGCAGAATTATTATTTTTTAATTTAACCATAAATAAAAGCAACTATGAGCCTACAGAACTTGTACACAACCTAGATAGAATATAAAGCACTGTGTGCAAACATTTTGGGTTTGCTGGAGCCAGTCCTAAAGCCTGGCATGGCTGCAGTTGAGGGTATGTGACTTACTGAGTGATTATTACCATAAAAAACATTATTGCAAGTTATTTTGTTAGATAAGCTCCAGATTTGGCTTCAGTACTGACTAATCTAATGTATATGCACAAATATAATATTCTATAGCTTCCTATTAAAAATTTTAATTTAAAAGATAGACTTGGGTGTACTTATATATGCTGAGCACTGTAAATATCTCACAGATTCTTATTTTTATTTTGGAGAGCTGAAGTAAAGATTGACTTTTTTTGACAAATTAAGCTGTAAAATTCTTAGTAACATGAAGTGACACCTCTAGAGATAAACTTCATGTGCAGAAGTGGAAAATACCATGTTTGCTTGAAAATGTGTGTAGCAGACAAATCTGAAACACACATTCACTCAAAAACAAGTGGAACATACAAGCTTCATATTCACATATTCATATTCTGTAATATTTTTGCAATTTATTATTCACAGAAACTAGCCCGATTTACAGCATGATTAAGTATAAAGATTATGCATCCATAATTTGCCAAATTTAATTACATTCTTTGCTTGACAATTTTTTTTCTAAAATCCTCAATTCTGTACAAATTTTAACTGTTGTGAGAACTATAAAGCTCTAATGAATAAATCAAAGTGCCACAAATACTGTCTTCAAAAGTAATTGACACCAGATTTACCATTTTAAAATGACAAAGATCTTAAAATTTCACCATAAAAACAAGCAACTATGAGCCTACAGAATGTGTACACAAACTAGAAGCAAACATAATCTAAATAAAGATAATTTAAAAATAATAAAATTGAAAACTGAATTATTAAGCATTGTATGCAAACAGTTTGGTTTGATGTAGCCAGTCCTAGCCTGGGAAGGCTGCAGTAAAAGGTATGTGACTTACTGTGTGATTGCCATAAAAACCGTTATCGTAAGTTATTTTGTTAGACAAGCTCTGGATTTGGCCTCAGTCCTGATTAATCTAATGTATATGCACAAATATAATATTGTATAGCTTCCAATTAAAAATATGAATTTAAAAGATAAATTTGTGAGGGGTGTACTTATATATGCTGAGCACTGTAAATATGTCACAGATTCTTATTTTTATTTTGGAGAGCTGAAGTGAAGACTGATTTTTTTTTTTGACAAATTAAGCTGTAAAATTCTTAGCAACATGAAGTGACATGAAGTGCTTGAATGTGTATGTAGCAGACAAATCTGAAACACACATTCACTCAAAAACAAGCGGAACATACGAGCTTCATATTCACATTCGGCAACATTTCTGCAATTTCATATTCACAGAAACTAGCCCAATTCACAGCATGATTAAGTATACAGACCTACTTTTAGATTATGCATCCAGAATTTGCCTAATTTAATTACATTCTTCGCTTAATAGTTTTTTTTTTCATCTAAAATCTACAATTCTGTACACATTTAGCCGTTGTGAAAACTATAAAGCTCTAATAAATACATCAAAGTGATTATTGCCATAAAAAACTTTACTGTAAGTTATTTTGTTAGATAAGCCCCAGATTTGGCTTCAGTACTGACTAATCTAATGTATATGCACAAATATAATATTGCATAGCTTCCTATTAAAAATATAAATTTAAAAGAAAGACTTTTGAGGGGTAAACTTACTGTATATATGCTGAGCACTGTAAATATCTCACAGATTCATATTTTTTATTTTTATTTTGGAGAGCTGAAGTGAAGACTGCTCTCTTCCTTTTTTGACAAATTAAGCTGTAAAATTCTTAGTAACATGAAGTGACACTTCTAGAGATGAACTTCATGTGCAGAAGTGGAAAATACCATTTTTGCTTGGAAAAAAAACATGTGGAAGATACGAGCTTCATATTCACATACTGCAATATTTCCGCAATTTAATATTCACAGAAACTAGCCCAAATCACAGCATGATTAAGTATACAGACCTACTTTTAGATTATGCATCCAGAATTTGCCAAATTTAATTACAATCTTTGCTTGAGAATTTTTTTTAACATTTATTTCTAAACTCCACAATTCTGTATACATTTAATCATTGTGAAAACTATAAAGCTGTAATAAATACATCAAAACACCTCAAATACTGTCTTCAAATGTATTTAAAGACAAAGACCACCATCCCAAACACAAATATCACAAACACTTTCAAATGAATGTGATTTTTTTTAATTTCACCATAAATACAAGAAACCGTGGGCCTACAGAATGTGCACACACGCTAGAGGCACACAGAATGTGAATAAAAATTATTTTAAAATAAGAATATTAAACACTGAATGCAAATATTTCAGGTTTGCTGTAGCCAGTCCTAAAGCCTGGCAAGGCTGCAGTTGAGGGTATGTGACTTACTGAGTGATTATTGCCATAATTAATGTGACACCGGTCGGGTCAGCCGGCACTGTCAGAGCGCATGAGGCGTGGGGTGGATGACACGGTTTAACCTCACTTGTTCAGGTCTCCTCAGACAAGCGCTATCCTCCCTAGGGTATTGGCCATCCACTCTGCAAAAACCAACAGCGGTGACGAGCACTGCTTAAAATTTAATCGCAGAAAGTGAGAGAGAGCGAGAGAGAGAGAGATAGATAGAGATGACAGTCCCGGTATGACAGTGTGACCTCCTTCAGCCTTGCCTTCCTATTGGGAAGGAAGCTGGAGAACACAAATGTATGAATAAGTTATGTCTGCAAAACATACTTGAAATTTTAGATCAACAACAACAACAACAACAACAAAAATCTGAATATATAATAGACATATGACACAGATTTTTAAGTCTGAAATATTAAACACTCATTTGTGTGGAAAAAAAAAAAAGACGACATAATGGCACAAAATAAACCATAATTCCACTATTTCTCACATATTTGATCTGACTTGAATAAAAAAAGGCCACCCTTGCTTTAAAAAGCTAAATTTCTCCTTGAAACGAATGAAAAATAATATAAATAAATGTAATACAATCAGTCAAAAGAAAGTTCTTGTTGATATCACAGACACAGTCATTCATACAATGCCTCGGGCAAAAGTTTGTGGTAATTTTCCTTGTAGAGAAGCTCTCGGTAATAATTGCTTTAACATTTGTTCCAGGTCAAGTAGTTAAGTGAGTAATGATGTGTCAAAGCCTTGTAGTAATGCCATCAATAGAGCAATTACCACTTAGCCAGAGATTATTATGAGACAAAAGCACATTATCTTCTGCCCAAATATATAATAACAAAGAAGCCAGATCATACATTGTTTTTTTTAACAGCCAAGTAAATATGGTATATGATATTTATAGCATAAGAAATTAAAAGCATGCGAATGCAATACCAATTTAACCACAAACTTAAGCAAACACAACTGCACTTTTTGCATTACCTCACTTTAGTCAAGCTTGACTTAAATTTGTCATACATTTCCAACTGCTTAACCATCAATGCCAACATATCCCTTTACAGCATGACAGAATAAGCTAAGGCGCTTTGCATGTTCCTGAACAGACAATTTTTTTCCCTGACTTTTCTAAGACATGCTTAATTAACTGACAGAGACCTGACAATGTATAAGACAGACCTGGACGCGAGAGCTGATGACACCTATATTTCAATTTTATTAGCGAGCGGTTTTAGAAACTTGGCTTTTCACTTGCTCTTTTTCTGAAGTCACACTTCGACCTTCAAGAGGTTGGAGATAATTAACAATAAGAATATGAAAATTAAATCCAGCTGGGAGAACAGCCTCGTCCATAGCGCAGGTGGTGTGAATCGAGCATATACTGTATAGTCATTTTGAAATATATATAATTATTATTTTTATCCCCCCTTCAGATGAGAGAGACCTCATAGGGCTACTTGATCGACCACAACAGAGGGCATAAGCAGCAGGGAGTTGAGATAATTGAGTCGGAATTGGTTTCCCATGACAATGAAACTTTGTTCCTTACAATTAGGGTTTGGCTGTGACTTGGAACAGCATTTCATGTACGTTCTTAAAAGAGAGGCTGCTTTCTTTTGGTCTCAAGCCACTACTTGGTTATTAACTGAAGGTTGTGCTTTACTATATCAAGATTCGAGAATTTATACGATGTGCGACGCTGAGGGGTTTAAATGCCTCGAAGCTTTCGGGGTAATGCTGTAATTGTAGCTTTCTGTCATTTAGGTGACATTCTTCAACATGACTAGCGATTTAGCTTTTAAATAGACTGAATCCACGAAGAGGGTATTTTTTTTTTTAGGGAGTTGCACATGAAGTCAAAAAACATTAAGGATTCATTTTTATTTTTTATTTTTTTAAGAGACTAAACATATTTTATGTGTCCCTGTGTTCAACTTTGTTACCCTACTAGCTTCTAGGTTCAAAGCTATAAATCTGTCTAAAGCGATCAAGCACCAGCTTGAGACAGTCATTGACGTATGCACTCTATACTTCGGAGACATTGTACGCCTCCGTATTTGCCTTCCTTCTTTTTATCTAGCACATTATTAAAACAATAGCACAGGAAAAAAAAAAACAGCCTACATGCTCATTTAGAGAATACGGTATGATTTATTGTCTCACAAACAAACCCTCTTTTGTTTTGAGTAATAAACTGCACATCGCACACAACATTAAATTTTTATTACGTGCCAATTGCTTAAATGTAAGGCAAAAGAGCCAACTTAAATAGGATTTTAAAACCATCAAGGCTGAAGAGTTGAGCCAAGTTAAATAAGCCTTAAACGGCAAGTAGGTAGGAGCTCATATTTATTACCTGGTGTCATTATCTCAGAAGCAGATAAAAGGGGATTATATTTCATTTTTATACAGATGAATGTTGACAATTAAATGTTTCACAGGGGGGTATCTACATATGAGCACTAAATCAACATCCAAGCATGAAAAATATGAGGAAATAGGTATTTATGGTGAAATATGTTTCAATCACAAGTATATGTATGTGGGTTTTTCGACTTGTGAACTTGTCAAAAGAATGAGAGGACCTAAATTAAGTATAGCTTGATATTACTGTATTGTGAAATTTGGTCTGTGGAAGCACAGTAGCTTTTCCACTTAGACTGGATTTGCACCATACTCTAATTCTAATTTCAGTTCAGTTTAAAGATGACAGTTAAGATTCTGACTGCAATAACAATATGCATACATACTCACTTTATTTGAATGGTCTTGAATGGTCTAATTTAAAGCTTCTTTTGTTTAACACAAAGAAAGATATACTGAAGAAAGTTGCTGACAGCTGATGTTAGCCATTGCCTTCAAAAGAAGTAAAAAGTAATAATAGAATATGCAATATGTACTATGGAAAGACTGTAAGCTTATTTAATGTTTAGTTACCAACATCTAATATGGAATTGGGTAAATGATCATATTGGCGTAAACAATGCCTGTTTTATATACCCCAAATTTCATAAAATTTTATTACTTAAAAATAGCTGCAAACAACAATCCTAAAGGTCGAACCACATACAGCAGGGTAAAAAAATAAAAAATAATAAAAAAAAAATAATAAATAAATAAATAAATAAATAAATAAATAAATAAATAAATAAATAAATAAATAAATAAAATAAAATATTATAATAAACAAAGATTTAGCAACTTTCAGAAAGTCCAATTTGTGTAATTCACTGCTTCATATCTCAAAAAAAATATTAAAATAAGACTTTTATGTCTGTTACATGTCACGTTACATTTTACAATATGTATTGTTGCTAATGCAGGGTGTTAAATTCCATGTCATGCAAAGAAACGGTCAAAGAGCATAATTAAAAGAGTATGTTTATCCTATTTGTAAAAAAAAAAAAAAAGTTTCTTGATGGGAAAGGAAACCCATATGACCACTGGAGTCAGAAAACATAGCTTTAGTCACCTCCCTGAGGGAACAAGATTTCATAAGCCCTTATCTCCTGTTGCTGTCGATAATGCTCCTGTCACAACCAATTTAGCCAAAATGCACACAATGCCATGATCCATGAGGTAAATTGAGCAGTATGGGATAAGCCTTAATTCTTCTGCTATTAGCACAGTGCTTTGCTTCAGTGACTGATAACTACAAGCAGTCGTGTTCCATTGATAACCCAAAGAAAACAAGAGAAAACAGCCAAAATGCTTAGAAAATAAAAATTTTAGAAAAAAATGGTAGAAAATGCACATGAACACCCAAAGCCTTGCAGAAGCTCTCATTTAGGCCTGTTGCTGGGGAGAAAACATGAAATACGGGGAGCAAAGGGAGTGAAGTTGTTGATAGGCTGAGACAGGTTGGGCGGGGGCACCAAAAAAAAAGAAAACTTGATACAGATAGTCCCTGATTTTAGCCTGAAAATCCTTGCTCTCTGCCTATCACCCAGGGTTTTCTTAAAGGCTAAAGTTATATGTGTTATTTAGTATGTCAGAGAGTTTAAATGAAGCAAACCTCTCGACATTAAGTGAGCTCCAAACTCCCAGCTATTACATATAATTACAGTTTGATGAATGGGGTTTCTCCAGTCATCTCTTTTGTTTCTCGCATGTTTCCTGTATGCTTATCAAATCAACCACAATAAGATACTGAATTTTATAATAAATAATTAAGTTAAACTTTTTTGTAAGGTGTCTTTGTTTCAGCGTAACTATTCATTTAACAACTCACTGAGTAATGATAATACATTGTGTGTAGTTACTATATGGCTAGGGTCAGAATGTGGCTAGGTTTAAGGTTTGTTACATCCAATTATGTGCATTTTTTCAAGATTAAAATACTTAAATGGACAAAAAGGGAAAAAAAATACTATAAATTTGGCATCTTTAACATTAAACGCATCTAATCTGCGTGAAATAAAATTAAATAAAAATCTAGGAATAAAGATTATTGCACCAATGAAGATTGATAAAGATTATCCACCAATAAACTTGCATTAAATATACCTTAACGCATGTTTTTTTGTCCTTTTTTATCTATTTTAAACAATAAAAACAGTGAAACGGTGAAAAATACTAGGTGCATTCCTATACACCAAACCCTAACCTTATGTTATTAATTAATATTACTCAGTAACAACAACACCTTGAAGTGTAACAAGATATTTTGGTGTATTTCTCATAATTAAAATCACATCTGCACACATTGCAACATTGTCAGACCACCATAGCAGGGGTCCAATCAGACTTGCTATGATAACGAGAAAAAGGCACAAAAAAATTAAAGACTGTTTGCTATTGAAATTCAGGATCCAAAGGCTTAGCTGAGTCCCAAAACATTTACAAATGTGTGTATGTGTGTTTGACAAGAAAAGGGCTCTGAAAAGAGATGTAGTAACAGCAAATAATAAAGACTTCAGAAGAGTCGCCTTGACTTCAGGCGGCATTCATTCTTGATAAGCTAAATGAATCCCTCTCTGTCATTAAACCAGAATCCACAGCGTGAGGGCTTACAGTGGAAATTTGTGCGGCGACAGTCCCATGTGTGTGTTTGCGAGTCGCACACAAGTCCCTTTTTCTCCATACATCACAGTAATGTGAACTTGTGACACTGCCTGTGATAGACCTGTTGTGTGCCAAGCCTGAGTACACAATTACCACTGATTTGCTCATCTAGAAAAGCAAACTCAATCAAAAATAATGACTCTCTGCTCTGCAGGTATTTGCATAATAATAATATCGCTACCTTAAAGGAGTCGCCAAATAAACTATTTTTCCTCCTCACCCTGACAATGAAGTGGGGGAAATTGATTTTCACATTTCCGCATCTGTGTGCTGCTGCAGCAAACCTATTTCAGGCTTTGCATTACTGGCAGAAAGCATGAGGCAAAAAAAATGGACCAATATAAATAACTGAATAAATAACTCCATAACAATGCATAATTAAGAAACAACGTAAGAACAACTACACAGTGCTGAACCGGACACTATAAAAAGCATGAAAATGAGCAAATGAGAAAAAAAAAAACACAGGAGTTACTATAAAATATATGGCAAGATTTCATTATGGCAAGTGTATTTTCTCAGTTTGTCCATTTGGGATCTTGGCTGGATATCTCTGTGTGCTTGAACGTATGTGTATTCCAGTACTCTGCTTCTCCTTTTTTTTACAGTCGTGGGACAGCAGGAAACAGCGATGGGACACAGGGAAAATGACAGAACATGAGGCTGGGCATAATGCAGGAGCATGGTAGTGAAAAATGTATTCATGAGTGGCTGGCAGTGTGTGTCTGTATGTGTATATGTGTGTGTGTGCGTGTGTGTGTGTGTGTGTGTGTGTGTGTGTGTGTGTGTGTGTGTGTGTGTGTGTGTGTGTGTGTATGTGTGTGTTGCATGACCGGGTGCTCTCACGTAGAGGCCCGACCCAGCCTGCAGTAGTGATGGATGAGTTGGCTACAGTATTGGACAGGTAATACAGCACTGTGGGAAACAGATAAATAAATACATAGGGGACCAGCTATATAAACGAAGGGACTCCAGATAAACTCCCCAAATCACCTAAATAGGAAATGCATGTATTTGAGGGTAGAGGAGCACTTGGTACAAATATTAAGAGATGACCTGTGTCATTACTGGTCTCACGCTGAAGAGTTAGAATCAAAAGAACTGAAAAAGAAAAAAATATATATAGGAGTGTGTCAAAGCACTTTTAAAGCACTCTCTTTTTGATTTATACAGCATAATATAGTGGTGCTGAACATGTCGAGGACATTATTCAGTATTTGATGTGACCTGCAAGGCAGCTGTAAATAGTCTGGGAGCAGAGTGGACGTCAAAGTGAAAAATCTGTTTTACAGTCTGCTTCGGTATATTGCATGAACAAGTCCAAAATATATTTTATAATACATTATAAAAAAAGAGAAAAGAAGTAAGCGAATATTTTACATGGACGTAAAAGGTAGCACAAAGTGAAATGTGTGTATGTGTGGACACACACAGGATATGGTTACACACACATCAAACAAAGAGATATGCAGCCTGGGTCCTGTATGAAATTACATTTTGGCCACTTCTGAAATATTTGCCATACATATTTGCTGTTAAACAAGCAATATCAACACAAGTAGCCATAAAATACTGTTCTACATCAGATAAATCAATGTAACATAAGAACTAGCAAAAAAAGACATGTTAAGTTGTTTCATTGAAGTTTATTTTAACAGTATCATATAATGAGCTAGAGAGAGAGAGAAAGAGAACTGTCTGTCAATGCATTTTACAAAGTGTGGTTGAAAGTAATGTCCTTGTTATAGGCCCTTTCAATCTATGCTGGTGACTGCTTACAATTAATCGTATCAATTATGCAATGTTGTGATTGATTCATCTAATTAATTGCATTCATCTAATTAAATTTGGCTGAGAAAGTAATCTGGTAGTAAAGTTTACATCACAATTATAGATATTACAAAAAGTAGCATTGGAATTAAATATTTAATTTTATTTAACATTGAATGTATTGCACATACTCTAAACTGACAGTAGGTGGCAGTAAATGCCTAATAAGTAAATCACTTATTTACTACCCATTTACTCATTCACTTTATTCATACTAGCACACTGGAATGATTCTGAGTAATTCCAGCCTGATCTCACGAGGAAACGTAACTATTTTACATTTGGTCAGTTTAGTGGCTAATTGTACGAATTCGTACAAGTTGTACAAAAATGTACAGTTTTTAAAAGGAGGTGTGGCACCCAACCCCACCCCTAAAACCAACCGTAAATGCATAAGCAAATCATACTAAATTGTACGAATGAGAGCGTTCGTTTTCATATGAATTAGCCACTAAATCAAAAAGTTACGAATTGCTGTGAGATAGCATTGTTAATTCAAGTTACTCAAATCAGAGGGTCCGTTTTGTCACTTTAACTACCCGTTAGTGATCCACAACCCACTCTGGACAGGTGATGTAAACACAGAAGACGCTGCTGAGTAAAAACAATTGAAAATTCAGACCGAAAAAGATGCCAGAAAGTAATTTCAAATAATTGAAATTATTTCGCAGTAATTTCTAATTATTGTCTGTTTCACTCATGCTGCGTCTTCAGTGTTTGCGCTTTGTACCCCCCCCCCCCCCCCCCCATACCTTAGGTTAATGTTAATTTTCTCACGATCTTGCAATTTCAACAAAAAAAAAAATTCTTCGAAATTTTTTCTTGCATACTTAAATATTGCTTTTTAATAAAGAAAAAATACTTTTATTTGATTACTCAACTAATCAATGGAATTATTAGTACAATACTTGATTACTAAAATTTTTAATCACTACAACCCTAATTCACCAATGACATATTCAGCAATGTAATAAATGCCCTTCATATTGTGAGAGGACAATGAACTATTGATTTACCAGATTCATTCAAATGATGATTCATTAAAGGCACCTATGATAAAAATCATCTTTTTAAAAAAAAACAGTTGTTTTGACAGAAATGTGTGTAGGTATATAGTGTCCACAGTCATACTGGAGTGATAGAAACACAAGAAGTCTCTTTTTTTAAAACTCCAAACCCCTCCCATTTTGATGCCCACTGCAACGTGTCGTAGGAGTGCGGTTTCCCCGCCCACTGAATTAATTGACAGATGCACATTAACATGTCTCCGTAGTAAGGCATATGATCATATCCACAGGACATGTCGTGCACAAAGCAACTGGGATTAAAAGATCTCAGCTCTCACCTGCACCTTAAGAATGAGTTTTACAAGTTTAAAACATTTTTAAAATGTTTGCACATTAGTAATAGATACAGTAAAATCCTTATTTAGTTTATCAACACAGCCTCTTGTCAATACAATTATAAAAGAAGACGCTTCAATCCTGGTTTGTGTACTTAAATCAGGTTTTTTTTTGTACATTAATGTCCATACAGAGGTATATTAACAAGTATCCTGTCACATTTGCCGTGCAAAAACTGTGCAAACCTAAATGTCTGTGTTACGACCACCAGCAGTCAAGTCTGTTCAGAACGCTGGTAAACTCACAGAACTCATAGAACTACAAAATCTACTGGTATATGGATTACAATATCCAGTCATGCAACACACACACACACCTGCTCCAAGTCTCCATTGATTAGACTCACTCACAGCTAAAGCCGCTCATGAACTGATTACATGGACTATAAAGTCAGCACACAAACAAACAGAAGTTGCTGAGTCTTGTTAAACTGTATAGTGAACATTATGATGCGTTTTCCTTGTTTTGCCTTGCCGTGTTAGACCCTAGCTTTGTTTTGTTTGTTTATTCCTGTCTGCTGCCTGCCTTTTTGACCATCTGCCTGTTTATCGACCATGACTCTGGATTTCCTGTATACATCTGTTTGCTCCTGTGTTGACCATTGCTTGCCTGACAATCCTGCTAATAAATCCTGCATTTAGATCCTCAACTCCCTGTTTTCAGCGTTCACTTCACATTACAGTCTGTGTGTGTAAACTCTAAAAAGACATTGCAAGTGACTCATCATTGAAGAAAAGCTTGAATTGGGAAAGTTCTTGCTGTAGTACGCTGCAAACAGCTCATATTTCCCAGATTTATAAATGTGTAATAAATAATTTGATGGTTGTTTTGAGCTGAACCTTTACAGACAAATTCTGGAGACAAAAAAGACTTCTCTTAAATCTTGAAGGGGTCACGTGATAAAAAAGAAGGTAAAATATGTGCCCTTTAGCAAATGAAACACTACTGTGTGATTATTGGAGGTGGATAACATTCCAGATATTGATTAATAGGAAATGTTTTTGTTGGTAAAACTGAGCAAAAACAGACAATACAGTGTCTAAAATATAGTAGAATTTTATCTTCTTAATGAACTGCTGTTTAAAACCAACATCATATTTGCATGATACTGAACTGGTTGCTTGTCTGATGTTGCTTAGCTTTAAAAATTGCTTTAGCTTTTTAAAATATCTTAAAAATACAAGAAAAATTATGCAGATGCACTTTTGCCCCATTATACTAGATTTTAGGCACATAACTGCATTTCTACATCATGCAGTGAGTCCGTGCCCTGCATAACACATCATCACCAATATATGAAATGGGTGATGTATGGAATAGCACTAAAAATGCTATACATGTGGGTGTCAAGCATCCACACTTTGTCTGTTCACTAGTTTCATTGTTATGTACCTCAATTCTTCTTTTTCCAAACCCATCTCAAACTCATGTTGGAGGTGCCTTCTTCCCTGTGGTGAGGGCTGTTGGGTGCGTTCTGCTGTTGAGCACACTGATGTTCCTCTATTGCTTCCTGTCGTCCTGCCTGGTGAGCATGTGGCTTGTGGACAGTGTTGGTTGACGCTTTTTGTCAGCACCTCTTCCCTCTTTCATTTGTGCAGTGAGCGTGTCGTCCGCTCGCCTTCACACACTCCCTTAGAGTGTCTTTCCTTTGTCCTGTCTTTTAATGGAAGTGGTAGTCTGGCTTCTTCCTCGCACAGGTCCACGCACACATTTATATTTATATACTGTGGCCTGTGGCTCTGTGCTAAAGCAAAATTTAAGGCAGTACATGTGCTGATCTTTTTTTAGGAAAACAAGCAAAGAGTAGCAACTTGATTTAGACATCCAAATGTATAGTTATATGCAGGTCAGCACTCGAGTACTGCTAGGCCTTCTTTAAGACAGAATGTGTGCAAATTATTTTAAAATTTTAAAACAAGCAAAGACTTGAGAATTGAATTAGGCATCACAATGTTTAAGCACAAAGCAAGCTGGCAAACAGTAGAGAACACCTACTGTAGGCATCGAAGGGTGTAAGAGAGGGTAAATTTTTCATCTGGATGCCTGTGAAATCCTTGGAGGACTGCTGATGAATTTGTACCACATCTGCATTCCCAGTAGTTTCAGGAACCCCAAGCAGAGGTTTCTCTTTGTCTACCCCAGAGGCATTCAAATGTTAACAAGATAACGACTTCAAAGGAACTGAGAAACATGCTGGCACTGCATGGCCATATTTGTGTTTTAGATCTGCGAAGAGCTTTTCGTGTATGCATATCTGGACCATAGGAAATGGTATCGTTTGATGAACAGCTTGAAGACCGGACACAAGTGCTTTGGGTGAGAGCGTGCATGACAATGTCCGAAATATCAAATATAATAGCTATCATTATGTGTGGTGGTTACCACTGCTAAAACTACCCATTAGGCGGACCAAAAAGGACCATAGAGACTTTTTATTTTAGCAATGCCCTATAATATAATGGCCTGTTTCCACTGAGTGGTACAGTATGATACAGTACGATACAGTTCGGTGCACTTTTATGGCCATTTCCACTGTCAAAAGGAACCAAAAAGCTACCGTACTGTACCACTTTTTGGGTACCTTTTCCAAAGGGTACCTAGCACAACAAAAGGGTGCCAGAAGGCGGAGCTAGACATGCAACTGAATGCTTTTGGTTTACAGAGAAACGTCACTAACGTGTGCACAAGCCAGAAGAATGAAAACAAAGGAAGCACTATTTTTAAATACACAGCCGAGACATTACATCACAATAATATATACATAAAATAACGAGCCATGCTCAACCCAAGCTCAAACAAACCTTGTCGTCATTTTGATAAACAGCCACAAAGCTAAAAAGAATAACAGAATATGTCGTGTTTTCTCTTGACATTTGCGAGGCCGTCTAAAAGCATGAGTGGTTTCACTTTCTTTAGAGATTTGCATGCACTTGCTGCGCATCTATATTTGAAATAACGAAATTGAGCTCTTGATAATAAAGTGCGTGTGATTATTGAAGTGCTTCTGACATCCTTTCAGAAACAAACAAACATGAGAGTGAAGCGTGAAAAAAAAGGGGAAACCTGAAAAAACAAAGGAGCTAATGATTCTTTTAGCAACCTAAAACACGAACAAACTGCCATGTTTAATTATTATTATCCCCTTTTGGACTATTATATGAACTCGGAATGATAGAATTTAAAAAGATGTTACCGTTACATTTGCTGGTAAAGAATAAGATGAGAGGTTTGTACTGACTGTATATGTTTTGTATTGTTTATGAACCCAAATAAGGCCTAAATGTATGTTTTTGTAATTGGTAACATTCCACTGTGAGGATCTGAATGTCATCATATGTTTTATTTATTTTTTATTTCATATAATTGCAGATGTCACAGTAGGCTATTTCGCATTATCATTGATCTACAGCTATAATCAAATCCTGTTCATAAAAAGGTTTTAATTAACGTTTATACATAAGTATTTATGTATATAAGCATAGAGTTTCTAAATGTAGGCTGAACCGATATAACAAATCCTTTGTACCCATTTCAGCGTGTTTATTTAACAAGAGTGTATCTTAATCAGCACTATAATTATTGTAACTACTGTATTTTTTATTGTTTTTTATTGTTTGTTTTTATGGAATGTCTGCAGCAATATGGTGATGCCCATAGCAAATCTCCTGTCAAAGAAACGTACTACTACTACTATACGATATGTGAACTTCAAGCGAGAATGATGTCAACTGCAACTTTGTCAAACACCACGCCCACCAAAAGGCTACCATAGGGCAGGAGACCTAATAAAGATAACCCGTACCGAACCGTACTGTACCACTCAATGGAAACGAGGCATTAAAAAAATCAAGCCTTTGCTATAGTAAACCAAAGCCTGAAGTACTTCTGCGTTGAGTGAACGTTGTACGTCACGGCGTATGCCTTGCATGTAACCATGCATTTATACTTCTGTATTCTGTTTGTGTTGCTCTGACAATAAAACTTTCAAAACATTACCTGGCAGGGGTTTTTTAATTTTCTACTAAAATTTCTTTTTGGGTGTTTTGTTTATACCAGAAATACTGTCAATCTTAACTGTACAAGTAGCTCAAACTCGCTCATTCAGAGGTTGGACCCGGCGAATGTGCAACAACATGTGCAAGTAAATGTAAAAGAAAAGTATTTAGTATTAAGATGATTATTATTATTATTATTATTACTATTATTATTATTATTATTATTATTATTATTATTATTATTATTTTATGATATTTTATAAATTAATATTTTTATTTTCATTAGTATGACAAAGAAAAAATTGTTGCTTGCTACATTATGTAAAATCTGTATCATCAACGTCTTTATGGTTTGCTTGATTGTACCTAAGAAAAAAGTAATTCCCAAATAGCTTGCATCACCCCGCATTTACTAGCAATTACTGAGATGAATGTCATTTTGTGATTTCACCTATCATGTCATCAAGTGTTTTTATCACGGCATGAAAAGAAGGCATTACAGCACACAATGTAAAGCCACAACAAACAATGAAAGCGATCAAGAACTGTAAAGCTAAAAGTTTATAAAACAGCATTTTGTGGCACCACCAGCGTTTGCCCGGTGGTTTTCAGGCTATTTCCGACAGCTGGCAGGAGTTGAGCTCTTAGAGAAATTACTTAAAATGTGTTTTTAAAAAGAGTTTCTCAGGCAGGAGAATGAGGACACCATGGGGAGAATGGCACACCTGCTTTCAGTGCTTCACCATGGGAGTCCAACGATCTAGAGACTGGGATAATTTAGTTCCTAATGCCAGAGTCTGACGCTGAATGTTTGCTTGCTTAAACCGCACTTACTGCACTCCCAATCCTGTCACCATTCATCTTATACAATGTCTGTGAAAAAGCTATTTAAAGTTTTGAAAAGACAAGAGCTGGTCTTTGCTGCTCTCCTCGATATAGCCTGCTGCTTTCAACATGACATCAACATTTAGATGGTTTGTCATGTATGTTGTGTGATCTTCCTGATTACACTGTAAAAGGCAAGTCTTCTCCAGGTCAACTCTTATTTCGCGTACCTTACTGCATGTTATTTTCGTCTGAATGCCTTTAAAGAACAAGAAGGAAAAAGTAAACAATAACAAACACTAACGCTGAACTGAAATGAAGATGACGGAAGATGATTGATCTAAAAAAGCAGGTACTTGTGCAGTCTGAAGTCGTGTATTTTCAAGGAAGAGAAAGGAACATACAGCGCTCAGCATAAATGAGTACATCCCCTTCAGAAAATGTATATTTTTTGCCATTTCTCAGTGAATATGGCCAATAATTGTTGGTGCATTTAAACAAAACAGTTGTCAAGTGCACACTATTTATAGACTATGTATATGTATTCCACATACTGACATTCATTTTTTTATACTGCTTTTTTTTGCATACTATATGAAAGCATAACACTGGGATAGTTAAAAAAAAAAATGTGTCTGGGTGTTATGTTTTTAGTAATTTAAAGGTTGTGGATTATGCTAAAAGAATGAGGTGTAAACGCCAAAAATGTTTCATCCAATATAAGGTGAAGAAACTACATTACCCTCTTTGCAGGCTTTGCTGAGGGAGGTTGATAAGAAATCTCTGAGATGAAAGATTGTACAGCTAAGTGTCTAGCTGACCCAGCAACAAACACGGTCCACAGCAGGAGGTGTGCTTTTTATTTCCAAGAAATAAGAAAATGTGCTATCTTCCAAAATATGCTAATTCAGTAGGAACAAAGTCCTATTTTGATATTAAACTTCCTATTACAGTTCATGTGATGACTTCATCTAGCATAAAAGGTCACCTGAAGAGAATTAGTTCTGAATGTTCCTAGACATGTGATTAGATGTAGACCAAAATGATTACATGTCAGCTTGCATCTTGAAAGCAATGTTGGGTACAGAAAAAGAACACCAACATCGAGCCACAATTGCAAGAATGGTTGCCACAGTAACGCTCTCATGCCAGGAAAGCACCTGCAAAGCATTTCTGTTTTTCCACTTATCTGAGTGAATATTTAAACAAATAGTAAATGAAACGGTCCTACTCTATACATTTAATCAAGTTTAAAATGCACAGCAAAATTTAATTCAATCTATAACAAACCATAGGGTTGGTGTAATGTGCTACTTAAAGAAATCAGTTAGAATTAAAGATCTTTTAAACCAAACATATATTATGACTTCATATTACATGAAGCAACTCTAGAATTAATACTTGAAATCTAATGCTACTACACAGTAAAACATGCTAGGTTCCACACAATCAATTTGTGTTGGGGCAACATGAAGGAATTAAGTTAACTTAGCTTATTTTAAATAAGTAGCTTGAACAAACAGCAAACATTTTTTTGTGTACACATACTGTACAGTTTAGCACACTGCATTCTGTGACAAAAACTCGGGACAATATTAGTTATTTCTATTGACAAATTATATTAATAATTTCTGAATGAAATGGTGAAAAATAGGCTTATATTTCAAGACAAATGCATTTACATTTACAGTTGTGTATACGTTTTGTTCAATTGTCTCCAAGACCCTATAAATATTCATCAAATAGTTTCAGTCTTGTTCAATAAAAGTGGCCCTGATAAAAGGCCTAAAATAATAAATAAATATAGCTAAATCTAGTAGATAATTTAAATCACTCGATTCTAATCTGCTCAGCATGAACAATCATGTGAAATGACATTTTATGCAGTATAATGTATAATAATATAAATATGATGTACAGTATAATGCACTATGAAAGTATAATATGAATTCTATTAAAAAGGAATGTTTCTCACAAAAGTTTAATCAATATATAGATCAATGTAATTAAGTGCGCATGGTGAATTTTATATCTTTTTGTTGTACAAACGTCTCCCACATTCATTACATAAAAGGGTTGTGAAAATAGATTTACTGTTTTCTAGCCTTATATTAGGGACTTATGGGTGTGAATTGCTAACAAACTACACAAAAAACATTTCCAGATGAGTTTGAACTTCTTAAATTGAATAACATTGTATAAAATGCCTGCATTCGCTACTACTGAGTCTTTATCTCTGGAGTCCTACAATTCAATAATGCAATGCATTGTGACCTCAGTTTACTATTCTAGTCTAGATGCTGGTATTTAAATCAATTCTACAGGCCAGTACAAACCAAATTTAACCACGAGACATGTGCAACAACTTCCATTGACAAATAACCTTTAATAAACCACTCACTCCTAAAGTGTTTTTTTTTTTTTTTTTGATTGAACGGTTGTAGTAACGGTAGGCCTACATTATTTATTCTGTTTGTAGCCCCACACATTTAATATGGCTGACAAATTGCTGGAAGTCCTTGCGGTGTGTTTGAAGACAAGTGCGCTGGAGGGTTTGGGCGCCATTGTGAATGGGACGGGCATGTTTCATAGTAAGCTGGAAAAAATGGGTCAAGCCTAGACATGCTTGTTGCCATGCTTTACACAAACAGTGGCATCAAACATCATCAGGATGAGAGCTTTTCATTGGTTGGAAGTTACAGGGGGGGCAAACCATGGGTACCAAACCTCATTTGGCAATAGCTTAGTGGTGGAGACAGGGAGGGAATTCCTTTAAAGGAAAGAGAGGGCCTTAGGAAAAAGGGAGGAAGGGAGAGGGATGCTGGGATGGAGCAGAGGAAGGGAGGGAGCTGACCAGGCTAATCCTCACCTGAAGCAAACTGGTGCAAACTGTTGGGAAGCTCAGCTATTCATTAATGGGAGACACAGTGGGGAGGAAGAGTAAGTGTGTGAGTCTGTATTGGTGTTTGAGCGGCTGCCAGGGAGGCCTGTTCATTTGTCTTCAGAGCTGTACGTACAGTAGGGGTGTGATTCCATTGGAGAGCCGCTTAAATGCCTTAGTGTCAGGGTTTTCAACAAAGAATTCAGGCCAGAAGGAAAAAGATTAGCGTGGAAATACCCCTCTCCATCATCTCCCGTCCCACAGAGTCTGGGTTTAGGATAAAAGACCATGCCGTAATCATATAAGACAATCCAACTGTCATTCCATAGCACTGAGCAGCAAAGGGTCCAGTTTGTTTTGGAGCAGAGTAAGTATATGTTTGAAATGAATATGGCAAATTACTCAGAATCACTATGGAAAAGACAACACTTCACAATTGCCATCAACTATAGAACTATTTAGTACTAGTGGAAAATGAAACAATATGTGATGTGGTGAACCTTAGGAAACCTGTCAAGTGCATGTCCAGGTCCTAAAACAAAAAAAATAAAAAATAAATAAAAGTTATTGGGCTGAAACCCAAGTTAAATTGAAGACCATTAAACTCTCTTAAATTGACATTACTCTGCAACCGTTAAGCACTCCTACATTCCAATTCGATATACGTTACAATATAATTTATTGTGCTGTGAAGAAAATCTAAATATTATTTACACTAAAAATGTAGAATTAATATAAATAATTATAATAAATTCAACATATTATTAGAATAATTATATTTTATTAATCATTATATTATTAAAATATTTATTCAATATTTCATTATAATTATTTTATATTATTTATTCTATAAGTAAAAACACTGACAAAAAAAAACTCAAGAAATAAGCAAACAATGTAAAATTTATTCTGATTTTAAAAATGAACAATATACATATATTAGTATATGTATATTATTATCATTGTATATTGTTATCATTATTATTATTATTATTGATATCATATTAGTATCATTATCATTATTATTATTATTATTAATAATAATAATAATAACAGTGAAAATAAAAACATTGTAATGTCTCAACAAACAAACTTTGTCCTTTTAAAACCATGCAAAAGGCTTTATTTTATTTATTTATTTATTATTTATTTACATTGTTGGGGTATGATCCAGAACATAATATAGCACTATATGTGAAAAAAGGACAAAGAAGGGAGAGTAATGGCAATGGGATGAGCGAAATTGATCTTCAAACTAAGTCCTCCTGTGTAGTCCACTCAGCAGGCCATGAAAACCCATGCAGCTTCGCTAATCAAACTTTCCAATTAGTGCTTATGAGCCTAAAAACAGCTAACATTAAAGGGAAGGAGCAGAGCTCCACCATAAAATGAACAACAGATCCCCCTATTCATACAGACAGAATGAGACAAAGAGAGATAGAGGCAGAGAGGGACAGAAGCAGTTTCAGCGTGCCATTTTCACAGTGCAAGAGAGTGTGAAAAAAGTTCCACTTTAGTGACAGGAGGGGAACTACTTTTCCTGATTCTTTGTTTCCTCGTTGTCTTCTTTTCTGAGCGACCTGCCGGAGCTTGGGCTGCTTGGGAAATGGCTCTCCGTTGAGACGACTAGCACAGTGTCACACGTTTTTTTGTGTGTGCTTAAGTGTCAGCGTGTCCCTGTGGATGGAGACAGTGTGGGTATGAAGAAGAAAAAAAGGAGGGGCGTGGGGGGTGTGGAGGGAAAGAGCAGAGAGTAAGGAAAACTGAGAAAGGGAGGATGACATTCCTAGTGATAAATGGGAAGGAGTGTCAGTGCTGAGTGAAGCTGCCAAGCGAAACTGGTGCTTGATCTGAGGCCTGTCCACTCTCCTCTTCCACACGCCCATGACCCCTTTATCTGTGAAGTGTGCATGAGCTGGAGGGGGCAATCAAAATGAAAATGCTCACCATTTACTTTTCTTTTCTCTCTCGTATAACCACAAACACACTCACATACACAGACACTCACACACACACCTCATACAGCAGCTCTGCCTGGTCATGCTGGCTGTTGTGGATCTGCAAAGCTCCTACTGTGTTCTTAATTAGCTTCATTGATTGAATGTATTAATTAATCCCTGTCCTGAATAAATCATGCACAGACAGTTGTGCAGCATAAATTATTAGTGACAAAAATTTGTTGCCACAGATGTCCCAAGTACCAAGTAAGATACAAGTCCAGAAGTCACCTTGAAAAGCTCTGGACAAACCACTTTCCTTTGAGTCTTCAATATTTAGCAGTGACTGCATCAGCAAAATATTGACGTTATATACAGTAAAACATCCTGTAATATTAACTTCAGATGGTGGTGGTTTATTTTTTTATTGCTACCGTAGTCCCCGTTCTTACACGATAAAACATAAGTGAAAAAAATACAGTACACTCAAATCCCTTTAGACATTTCTGTTTATTTGCCCGACTTGCTGCATAAGCTCTCTTTGATCACATTTTCATTAACAAACAGCACAGACTATGACGACTCCATCTAACACCTAAGGAACTACTGGAGAAAAAAAAAAGTGTTGAGAACCAATTATGGCTCTCCATGTCAGAGGATATTATGATTAATGCTAGATTAGAACCCAAAACCAGAACACATTCATTCTGAAATGTTTCCAAACGTGCTATGGTTTCTACAGAAAACACTTGAGATTAATGGCTCAGTCCTCCTGCTTCATCATCAGTTTTTGACTTCGGGGACATTAAGAGCCTCATTGACAATAAAGAATCTAATAGCCACTCGGTGGAAAGGTTAACCAGCGAGAGAGAAAGAAAAAAGCTGAAACAGAAAAACTTGGAGATTTCTCATTTACTGTAAACACAGTGCAGCCCTCCGAGTGCTATTGATGAAAGCATCATGTAGCCAAAACAGCAAGGCAGAATACATGTGGCTAAATACGGTCGCTGAGCTATAAGCACATCATCAATAAAATTGATTCAGCACTGTCTGCCTGCTTGTTTTTGCTCTTGTCCTCCATTTCCTCTGTTTCCATCTCGAGGATTATTTTCTAATGCATCGCAGTCCCATTCGATGATGAAGAGTAGCACTCGCTGACTGAATACAGATACTGAATTGAATATGGCAGAATCTACAACTACAAATACTTTCAATATGTCCCTAGCCATAGGAGCCTTGGGATGCTGAAAGTTTTGTCCATTAATGAGAGACTCAAGTCCCGCAGAGTTGCGGAAACCTTAAAAAGGGAGGTCAGGCAGAGAAGAGATGGCAAGAGATGGCAAACTCTAATGTCACACTTTTGATTCATTCTCGCGTTTAGTTGATATGCTGGTGCTCATTAGAAGAAAAAACACTGGGGTCTGTGTGGGTGTTCATGTTGCTTTGTACACTTGTGAGGATTCAGCATTTTGAAAGTCACGCAGAGGGAGATCGGCCATGAGCTCGGACGGCCGTTTGAAGTGATCTACTGTTTAGTGGATGGGGATAATGACCAGCGGTAACCCTCTCGCTCTGGATCTGAAAAGAAAGGGATTTCTTCACCTTTACACTTCAATGATCATGACGGTGGCAGTCGTACAGAACAGAGGGTGGATTGCATCAAAAGTGGAAAATGAAATGCAAAACAAGCATCATGCACATGCTCTAAATCACTGTATTCGTTAGCACTCGTCAAGTAAAAGCTCTTTTCAAGGCCAGACGTGTGCTGCTTGTTTAAAGTGATGTAGTGAGCAAGCTTGCATCAAATTGGGCAAGGTTTTAGAATCAGTAATACATCGTTTGCATGTTTGAACACAAATAAGCCACGCAGGGGTTTGGTGTGAAGCCTGGATGAGGGGTAATCCTGCTGTGAGTGTGGCATGAAGCAGCTTGACCCCCTGCATTCCAGCAGCCGAGCCGTCCGCTCGCTAATGATCCTGAATGAGCAGGAAACAGGAAGCAGGGGCAGCACACTGCCTCGCACATCCCAGCGCTACGCAGGCTAAATCACCTTTGATTTAATTGGCCCTTTGACCTATCATAATGCATGGATAAATAATATGTGGACCGGCACACCATGACCCGGGAGGGTCTTTGATTGGAGAGCTGACCTAATTAAACTTTTCCACTGCGTTGGGTAATCACAAAACACATGCTTGGTGTAGCAAAAAAAGGGAAGGAACAGAAAAACAAGCTTAAAAGGACTTTACCTGTCTAGCTGCTGTAATCTAAGTTAATTACTTTAAAAAAAGGATGTTATTCTGATGAGCGGGAGAGATAGTGGAAGGGATGGATGATGGGAGCAGCCCCTCAGCGGATTTGAAGAAGAGCTTAATGTAGCCCCTCGGTCGGGATCAAGGCCCTAGAGATGAAAAAGGAAGACAAGACGGCGGAGTCCAGGTCCTCAGAGACGATGATGAACGCTGCACTTCCTTAAGACTGAGCCCATTATGTGTGTCTAAATACCATGTCCATTAACCAGTGTCCACACCCATGGGATCCACCGCAGGAACTACCTCAGCCCTGGATCTGCAGCTCAGACAGCCTGTAGCCGCCAGGGTTTCTCCAGGGATAGAAAACCCAATGCTCACGTCAACTCTTCTGCTGCAAAGTTTGGCCTAAAAGCGGTGGTTTAACCACCTGACATAAAGAAGAAGAATATGTGCGACGAATATACTTGAGGGAAGGAGGAGGAAATATTCTTTCAGGTGATAAAAAGATATTGACATAGCTGGTAGACGGATGGTTAGTGTCTTGTGGAAGCGTTCCCTGGCAATCGCTCTGGAGACATGAATAGACGATGCAAATGCAGATAGATTGAGTAAATAGACTGACTGAATCTCTGCTTCACAGAATATGCCACTTGAACGCAGGCTTTGCTTTGAGTGTCTATTCAGATTCACCACAAAGGAATGATTCTGTTTTGACACTAAAAATTGTTCTGAGTTTGACTCGAGAATGTAAGAGAATCCAAGTTTTAGCGCACACCGCAGGCTACTACACAACAGTATTGCACCAAAAATAGAGTCGTTTCATGTATTTAGAGGAGATGACAAAGAAACTTACATAACATCACATGCTGAGAAACATCTCAGTTGATACAGAATAAAAGGTAAGCCCTCACTGGCTGTCAGTGAACAATGTTAAGGGTGATGTAACCTGCTGTACATGTCAAGCAGATGGTCTTTGTCATTCTAAAACAAGTGCATTTAAGATTTCCTTCCTTCTGTGATGAAAAGATTTTGATGAGATGCTCTGACAATCCATTAAAAGACATGAATAGAAAACCAGGTGGATGCAGTAAATAGGCTTATTTTGGAGTCCATTCAAAATTACAACAATGAAATTAACATAGTGTGACATTTAAAGAAAATGTTCTGACATTCACAACATATGCAGCACAAGTTTCAGCATACTCTTTCTGTAGAGGCCACAGCATCAGGATTTCTGTCACAGAACAGTGTGTCTCTAGAAGTGTAGCCTTTTCATGTATTTAGGGGAGATGCCGAAGGCACAGGTATCACATCACACACCAAGAAACATCTCTAGGTGATACAAAACAACTAATAAATACTGACTTGCTGTCATCTGAACAAAGTTAAGGGGATAGAACCACCACTACATGTCAAGTAGCACGAAAAGTTAGGCAAGGGCATACAAAATTCAGGACAACACAACAGCTTCAACTAGCAAATGTAGCTAGCCAAAACGCCTGGCCACATTATAGATCTCTTCCACACAGCACGTAAAGCAGGTAGCCACACAGCTGCTGTTATGTGGCCGATTGTTGGAGGTAATTGTGGTCTTTTAAGTGGTGCGTTAGTTAGATGGCAGATCAAGCAGAGGATTCTGTTGTTTTGGCGCAGCAGCGCACTGGGGCTGATTACGCTCTGCACTCCGACACACAGCGCATTATTTATTGATGCCATGCACGCTTTAAAATGCACTGTCACAGCGGTAGGTGGCATTGTGCTGTCACATTCAAAAAAAGCTGTGGAGCGCGAGGGAAAAAAGTGCTTTCTCTCCTTGCACCTCACCATGAATTCAACCACAGCTCCACTGTGCTCTTTTTGTCTTCCTTGTACCTTTAAACTTTTTTCTTTCCACCCCTGACAACAGTGCTCCAATCAACTTCCAATCCCTATTTTCAGTCATTATGTATTACTGATACACTATAAATTTGAGTAATGATTAAAATACTAAGCTAACGGTTAAATGATCTACGTATAAAATATTACATGCATTGTCCACATAGGCTTAGACAGAATAAACACTCAAGTCATTTATACAGCTCACTCTACGCAAGCCAATTAAATATTTGGCCTATTGTTTATTTCCATTCCATTTAACACCTAATTCCATTTAACACATTAATTTTTTTTAATGTTAATGCATTAATTGTTAATGTGTTCTGTGGATGTGCCCATAAAGTGCCCCTATTATGCTACTTTAAAGCTTCCTCATTTTGTTTTAGAGGAACAGCAGGTACGTTAATACACGCATTAACGATCACTTTCATTTTCCATACAAAGACTCTCAAACCATTTTTTCGAAGATATAAATGCTCAAAATTACATGTTTTCTTGCTGAATGACACCTTGCAGTCAACGAACATTCCTTTATCTGAAGAGATGCATCAACAAACTGTAAAGAAGCATATTCCTTCCTTACATATCTGCCATTCTATTTACTAGCTGCCGAATATCGGTAACAATAAATCGCAGTGTTGCAAAGGCAGCAGACTGGTATTATTCAGATGCAGGGAGACTGCGGGCTGTTTGATATTAGATACGCATTTCAAAGCCACAGGTAAGCTCGGGGGTTTGCCTTAATCCTCTGCTTGGGATGGAAGGCATGCTACGTTCCTATCCGTCCCCTGACTGACTGTCCAGCACATGTGAGAGCAAAATGGAAGTCTATGAGCGGTAAAACGAGACAATTACACAGTCCAATGCTGCAATATCAGCTCCATAAAAAAAATAAGCACTAATGTATAGGCACCAGGGAAGGATTGATTGTCACACAGGGCATCTACTGTATATAAAGCGGATTTGAGAGAGCAAATTTAATTACAGAGGTGTGATTTTCCCCTAGAGTAGAGGATGGGCATCCTCAGATGTGGAGAAAATGGCTTGCGTTGAGAGGTATCGTGTAGGTTTCTGAGAAATGCATTCTAGGAAATTTGTTCAAGCTGTGCACTTTCAGTTTTTTGTGCTTCTTGAATTGTATAGTGACCAAAAGTCTTTTCTGCTTGTGGAACAAACATGCCCTTGTACAATACAGTTGGGTCATGCAATAATTTGCCATGCATTATGACACTGGTGAAGAATGCTAAAGGCTGGAGAGGAGAGATAGAGCGTGTAGCAAAGGAGAGCATTAAAAGCTTGTTTTGTTAGCGCCCCCCTGCTGGTAGAGCGCAGATCAAAGCTAATGCTGGAAATAGGGGTTGTGTTGCATTGAATAATTCCAGGGCCTCAGCCGTTGGACTGGGTGCTCAAATCAGCAATGTACCTTGGCCACCATTGAGTGGAGATCATTCCATCTCATCCCTCGCAACTCTCTTCCGGTTCTTGTTCTTATTCCCTCCAGTCACTAAGGAGACTGCCTGGCTGTCCATCTCTATGGTTGCACACATTCCCCTCACGCAGATTTGGTTCGGTCCTAATTAAGGCTTCTCCTTTCATTTGTGGAGATAATTGGACTTTCATCTCACCAGGATGCTGCAGCCAAATCTATTCTCTATTCTTTACTTTTTAATGGGAAGGGGAAAGGAGGGGGTCCCCGAAAACTGATAGAGAAAGAAAGAAAAAAAGACGGAAGGAAGAAGAAAAATATTTTCTTAAGGACCTGCCTAAATAATAGAAGATATCTTGAGTCACAAATATCTGTGGCACAATTAAGTGCCTTCCACTTTTTTCTGTATTGGAGCAATAACAAACCATGATCGTGTTTGTGAATCACAGGGAAGAGATTTAATGAGGGGCAGACCTGTGAGACAGATGCTTGAGGGAGATCAGTGGAGACCCCATAGAGATTAAGTCCAGAAATGGCATTCCCTATACGCATGCAAACAAGCCCATGAATTCATCCAATTGCATCCCATATTGTGAAGGGGGAGTCTCCTACGGCTGTTAGATGGAAAACTCAGGGGAAGTTCATCATCCATAAAAATGAGCCAAAGAAAAAAACAATTCACCAAACCAGATTGATTTTAATTTCATTAGCAGATCTAAAACATGTTTTCCTACTGGCTGATGTGCAGTTATTTCACCGTAATGTTCAAATAAATATCTGAAATGTCTGAGATCTGATGAGATAATTAGATCAATTTCCTGCCTATACATCCCCCGTGCATTTGACACCATTATAGAGAGCCATGGCTTAACCATTGAAATATTTAATATTATGAAAGTTTTAATTCCGAGGGTGAAGAAATATAAAACCGCTGTACTTGAGACCAAAAATTCCCTTTCTAGGCCTCATCTCAGTAATTAGTTTAGCTTAATGTTTAAGTCATGAAGAAAAAGAAGCTAAATCTTGAAAACTGAAGTCTGAAATTACCTGTAAAAAAATAACACTATTTTTCAAATTTTACCACACTTCTTTGAAACCACTTGGAAAAACTGAACAACTGTCTAAAGAATAATTTGCAAGTAAATCAGAAACTGAATACAATAGGATATTCACTGCTGGTATTTTATTTTAATATTATTTTATTTCATTTAATTTTCTTTCAACTTAGTCCCTTTATTCATCAGGGGCTGCCAGCGTAATGAACCGCCAACTTATCCAGCATATGTTTTACACAGCAGATGCCCAGAAACACCCATACACTCACATTCACACACATACACTACAGCCAATTTAGTTTATTCAATTCACCTATAGTGCATATCTTTGGACTATGGAGGAAACCGGAGCACCTGGAGGAAACCCATGCGAACACAGGTAGAACACGCAAACTTCACACAGAAATGCCAAATGACCTACCCGGGACCCGAACCAGCGAACTTCTTGCTGTGAGGTGACAGTGCTAACCACTGAGCCACCGTGCCACCCTATTCAATTTTATATTATAATATTTTATATTATTTATACTTTATAAGTAATTTATTTATAAATATTTTTTTTGCCCTGTCAACTACTGCTTCTTCTTCTTGCCCTGGAGCTTCTGGAGCTTATCTAACAAAATAACTTACGATACAGTCCAACAACTAATACACCCAAATGTACTGTATATGTTATAGAAAAATATTAAATACAAATTAAAAAAAAAGGGCAAATTAAGAGAAGCAAAAAAATTCTGTTGAAATTTTGTAGGTTGTATTTTTTTTTGCAATATTTTGCTTGAATTTAATCATATTATCTTTCAATTTCTCAATATGTTTGGTGGCTAAAATATCATTTTAATAAATATATCTGTTTAGTAAATCTGTTTGTTTAAATGCACCAAAATACATTGCCTATATTTACTGAGAAATGGATAAAAATATTCATTTTCAAAATGGGCTGTACTCAGTTATGCTGAGAACTGTATTATACAGCATGCACAAAAAGATATATTTGAAATGGTATAAATTTTGGTTGCAAGACTGTTGTCATAAAAACATTCTTGTGCATTAATCCAGCATTTAATGATAATTTCTGAATGACTCTGAGACACTGAAGTAGCATAATGACAAAAGCTTAAAACATAAGAATGAAAAATATTTTAAACATGAAAAACAATTACTTTAAATCAAAATCATATTTAAGACCTTCAAGACAACATCTGTTTTCAAAACGAGTTGGAAAGTCCACCTTCCACGCTTTATGCAGGTATGTCTCTCATGTATTCAAGGATTGTGTGTTTCACATGGACTCGTGGGTGTGGTCGCATTAAAACTAATGAGCTCAGACTGAGAAACTAGACATAGCGTTGGTTTCATACTGATTACTTTATCAAACAATGGTCCTTTTCAACATGCACGCTGTATTTAAAAGTAAACACTTCAAGCTTTCTATAGATATACAGTATGTCTCATGTCTGTGTGTTTTGTTTTCGCGAAGTTTCATTTTACTGACGTGTTTCTAAAAACAGTTCCCGGAGAGAGAAAAGAAAGAATGTCTACATTGTTTGTTTTCCTTATTTTGCAAAAGCACACACGTTTGTTGTTATTGTGAGTGGACATAAAAAAGTAAACACCTAACAGATTCGATTGATGTATTGCTCTTATCTGTATGATTACAACTGAAAGTGTAATTTCAGTTCTTTTCTGCGTTATCAGAAGACACCTCAAAACGTGTATAAGTGGTCTTCGACCCCTGAGGGTTAATAACTCACTTTGATAACTTTCATACATCAGTTAGATTCGTTTTTTACAGCGTAGACAAGACGACCAAAAAGATCCTAAAATATATTCAATTAATATATTTAAGTACACTACATATGCTCAAAACCACCATATTTTACTGAATGCAGACAACTAGAAGGAAAAGGCCAACAGAACCAACAGAACAGAGCAGTCACACATTCTGAAATCAATGTATGGCCAACAGACACTGTAGACACCAGTGATGCCCACAGCTGGCCACAGGAGACATAAGGTAATGTCTAGGATGTCTCAGACATCCCCCTGCCCCTCAATTATTTAATTGAGGCAGTTATGTACATTGGAAAGAGAGTAACAGGGTTATTGCTGGCCTAAATCAGCTCTTAATTGAAAGGCAGCCATAAAAGCTGCAGGTGTCCAGCCCTCGGTGTCTGTAATTGGTGGCCCATGGAGTGCTGGGATGAGCAGCTGCTTAACACAGCGAGTCTGAGAGAATGACATGCTTCTAACTAACCCAGCTCAGTCTGCGTAACGTTTCTATAAATCATTTGACATTAGAGTTAATACCTTTCATTTCCAAGGAATTAACTGCATTAATAAGTTTGTCCTTAGACTGCCAGCCAAATGTTTGGACATGCCAAATAAACTGCATAATTGTTAATTACACTTTTCCACATTTTGCAATAATATAATGAAATGTGAAGCTTGTGGTTTTATTTATTTATTTAAAGCTTTATATTTTGTCATCCTCACAATATCAATCCTTTGCTTAAAGTCTGGCTCCTAACAATCTGGGCATGCTCTCAAACTAACTTCAAGAGGAGCATCGTGGGATGCTTTTAAACAGTATTGAAGGAGTTCCCATGCACATTATGCTGAGCACTTGTTGGCTGAGCTTTTCCTTTACTATTCGATCCAACTTTATTAAAATTATAAAGTTATGTAATCTTTAGATCAAACGAAACATCATGACAAACTAGCATTTAGTCAAGTGTGTCAAAACACTGTGTGTCTGGTATTGTAAGAGAATAAATTAATAAATAAATATAAAACTGCTGATTTCTTGTCTCTTGTCTCTCCTCATCTTTGATATTTCTATATAATTTGACGACCCTTACCCAAAGGTTTGGACAAACAAAACTGCTATAGAAATTGAGAGAGAAAGAGAAAGGCAGAGAGAAAGCGCTCCTTTTTCTTCCTGGCTGAGTTGTGGCTTCAGAGGACAAAGAGTCGATCGATTCACATACTCAATTAGAGCTGTAATGTTTTAATCAATGCCCTGTAAAAGTATGACAGGAGGCCATCATTAACTAGCTGTAAATTTATGACAAACGGCAGTGTAATTGGGTATGTGTAAACAGACCATATGATAAAGAAAGATTCCTGCCCTGATCAATAAAATTGATTGGACTTGGGCATTAAATAAGCCAGCCGCATGCTGAAGAAACTTACTCGGGTGATATTGGCCCCTGTCAGAGCTTCCTGCTTATGTCTTTGTCATGGACTGGAGTGGCACTGTTTCCTGTTCTTGTCTGTTAAGGTAATTACAGCTACACAGAGATGCCCTGAAACAAATTGCTAATGCGAGACTTCAACACAGACATACAGTAACCAGACAATGTATTAAGTACACCTCTTCAACTGCTCAAAATGGAAATATCTAATCATGGTGATGTATGAGGGGGATATTCTCGTGACAAGCTATAGGCCCCTTATTACCAACTGAGCATCATTTAAACACCACAGTTTTCCTGATTATTGTTGCTGGCAATGTTCAAAAATGTATGACCACATCTAATAAAGTGTCCAGTGAGTGCATATTGACTTGTGTAACTTCCTCTCTCATCAGTCAGAAAGAGTCTGTATGCAGAAAGTGAAAAGCAGACCATAAAATGAGCTGTACTCTAAAGATGGCGTCTTGTGCCATGGGTTACTATACACTCAGAAGCTGGACACTTTGAATAAAAGAGTCAAGTCTTCTGCAGGTGAAATGTCAGGCGCTTCTCCAAAGACCACAGACACTGCCTCTACACTAGGGGACTTGGACCAGGTCAGGGGGCTCATTTAAAAGGAGAAAGAAGGAATAAGTATGAACAAAGGGTCTGTCTACTGGGCCTGCTACAAGTCAAAGCCACAGGTATAAAAAGGCCTATGGTAGACTCTGATGAAGAAAGAGCACTGAAAGGTCAGATGGACAAGGAAGAGAACCAGGATTACAGACTAGCTGGGAAAAAAGAAAAAAAAAGAAGAAAAGTTAGCCGGAAAAAAAAAAAAATCACTAAATTGGATAAATAGTTATTTATTATATTTATCTAGAGTTGAATATGGCTATATTTAACCTTTTATTTGAATAATCTCATTCTGTTAACAAATCTTTAAATGAATATATTTTTAAATAATGTAAATGAGTGATGACCAAATATTCATTCATTCATTCATTTTTCTTCAGCTTAGTACCTTATTTATTAGGGGTCGCCACAGCAGAATGAACCATCAACTATTCCAGCATATGTTTTACGCAGCAGTTACCCTTCCAGCTGCAACCCAATACTGGGAAACACCCATACACTCTCACATTCCACACACGCATTCATATACTGCAGCCAATTTAGTTTACCCTAGTCTTTGGACTGTGGAGGACACCCACGCCAACACTGGAAGAACATGTAAATTCCACACAGAAATGCCAACTGGCCCAGTCTGGACTCGAACCAGCAACCTTCTTGCTGTGAGGCGACAGTGCTAACCACTGAGTCACCGTGCTGCCCATGATCTAATATGAATTAATTAATTCATTTTCTTTTCTGCGTATGAACTGTCAACTTATCCAGCATATGTTTTTACACAGCGGATGATTAAATATTTTCAAATGTAAAATAACTGACATTAATATTAGTTTTTGAATTAATTTAGAAAGAAAGTACAGACATTTAATAAAGCTTATGTATTAGTGATTTGCTAAAGTATAACAGTATTATGTAATCGTAATAATAAAAGCAATAATCAGTATTTGGCCCAAATTTAAATATCAGTATACTGTATACTGTATAGGGCGACGCGGCGTACAGTACTGTATAGTGCTGTTGCCTCACAGCAAGAAGTTCATTAGTTCGAGCCTCGGCTGGGTCAGTTGGCATTTCTGTGTGGAGTTTGCATGTTCTCCTCGTGTCTGAGTGGGTTTCCTCCGGGTGCTCCGGTTTCCCCCACAAGTCCAAAGACATGCGGTATAGGTAATTTGTGTAAGCTAAAATTGTCTGTAGTGTATGTGTGTGAATGAGAGTGTGTGAGTGTTTCCCAGTGATGGGTTGCGGCTGGAAGGGCATCCGCTGCGTAAAACATATGCTGGATAAGTTGGCGGTTCATTCCACTGTGGCGACCCCAAATTAATAAAGGGACTACGCCGAAAAGAAAATGAATGAATGAATGAATATACTGTATATGTGTAGGTATTATATCATTTGGAATACAAAAGATAAATGTAGAATGTGCCGTTTTCCATTAGAAGACTTTCGACTCAAAAGTTCAAAATTGAATAAAAATTTAATTTAATTTTTATTTATTAAAATATTTTTAAGAAATTGCTATACATTAAAATAATCAATAATGCCACAGCAATAACATATTTTAAAATTATAAAAAATACTGCTCTTACAATATTGTACATTGATAATCATAAAACACACACATACACACTCAGATGCACACATACACAGTACATTAAAAAGAAGAAAATATGTCATACATCTGATCTGCTGGAATTTACTGTAGATATAAATGTAGTAGGCATGGGAAGATATCCGGTTTCAAGGTTTATCGCGGTTTGGAGAAGTCAAGGTTTTAAAACTGCCAAAGGTTTCTGTTATTCTGTTCCTGGTTTATGTAAGTTTGCTTGTTTTTTTAAACCATGTTTTTCATAACTATTTTATTTAGTTTTTTAGGGCAACAGTATCTCCAGCAGAAAAGGAACCTTCACATCAAAAACTACTGGTCCAAAATATTTAAAATGTTTCTTAAAATAAAATATATTGTGTTCAATGGGTGAAAATTGTTGTTGCTTTTTACCAGACATTTATAAAGAACTTATTTTGGAGCAGTAATCACAATACTGTGATACCGTAAAAGTGTGATATTTTTATCCAAGGTTATCATACCATCAGAATCGAATACCAGTCTAAAATGTAGTATATATTACAAAAATTACAAACGTTGAGAATACTATTATCTGAGCATCTAAAATCTCTCTACCACAGTACACAAACCAAAATGTAGATCATTACTAAAAAATAAACAAACAAAAAAATCAAAACATAAATATTTAAAAACCACACATAAATATTGACTTTTTTTCTTGACTTGAACTGTTTGTCAATTGAGAAGAGGCTCAATATGTGGTGAGGCATCACACTGCAGAATTCATTATAAATACTCCTAAGCACTTGCATGCCCCACTGTCATTAGTGCTTTCTTTAGCACAGAGGACATTTTCTCTTTCTTCTGTCATTTGCTCTCCCCCTCTCTCTTATTCCTGAAACCCAAAAGTTTGGGCTGGACAAAAACAGTCTTTGAGAAGTGTTTATCAGTTCTCACTGGCTGCGAGCTCAGAGACCGCCTCCTGCTGGCTAACCCAGCATGGGCCTCGCATCACTCCCACTTTGAAAATGTCTCTCTCGCACCATCTTTCTCTCTCCCGCTCTCTGTAAGAGAATAAAGAGATGGACCTTAGGAAAGAAATGGAATACGAATGCTCACTATCTATAATGAGTCTGAATCCTTCATGGCTTTTCCCGGTAGGTGAAACAAGCTAGCGATTATAATGCACGGACCGCTGACGAGATGCTCTGGTGTGCTTGGAACATGTTCAGGTGCAAGAAAAATAAATGTATTTACCACCTAAAACAGACGGGAGGAGTCGGAAAGCCGGCACACGTGAAAGGAGAGAGCGTGCGGAGAGCCTGACAGAGGAGTCAGGGCATCACCGCCCAACCAGCTATTGATTTCTTCTTTCGGCACAGACACGGCTTGCTCTCCCAAAACAGCCCATCAAACAGCAGGCCTCCTTTATTTCATTATGGCTGGCGCAAACGAGCGTGAGGCCTCTCTCTGTTCATTTCAATGATTAATTTGTGTTGGGAAAACACCCAAACTCCCATGCATTTTGCCCTTAATTAACAAATTGCAATATATTATTAACTTGTCGAGGAAAGAAGGCTCTTCTGAATCATTTTCACAGTGGGAGGTTTTGAAGCAGCTAACTACATTCTTGAAGTCGAACGGCTTTGCTTGTTTGTTTTTTATTTGCCAATCTGATTAAATTATGCCGCCGTTAATGTGTTCATTTTACTACAGGTGGAAGTAAATCAGGTCCCGCCGATTAATTCCTTTGTTCTTCATGAAGAAAGAAGCTCATCACTGCGCTCGATAGGCTCCTTGTGCGCAAGGAAAAGTTGCGGTTTCGCCTCCCAGCTGCAGTGTGTGTGTGTGTGTGTTCATGCCTGGGCAAACCATCTGCTCTTAGAGCCTTGCATTCAAGTCTGTGCAATATTTATTGATCCAAATTTCATTGAACTAATTACCCCCAATTACGGCAGTTTTTGTCAGCGATAATGCAGATTCCCATTAAAGTGCCTCACCATTTGCTCCTAATTGCTAACCTTCTCTTCAAGGAGCTGCATCTGCGCGAGTGGTGGCTGACATGTGACATCGGGAGTCAGCCAAAGTCCTCCAAAGAGCATTAAAAGTCAGACGTGTGGTTTTGGAGGTAGATACTGGGTGAGCGTGAAGGAAAAGCCGAGGTGGAAATGTCTACTGTAAGAGCTTGAAGCCTCATTAATACATGCTGTTTTTTTTTTACTTTTGAAATAAACATTAGAAGAAAACCAATGTGCAAACGGCTTTGGTCTAGTCACTAAAATGCTGCTATTATTAATAGTATTAATGGCTATGTGAAAGGACGAGGGAAAAAGTATAATAATACTAATAATAATTGACAGCGAATGAAAATTCCAAAACCTGAGCAACAAGAAATGTGAGCCATCTCCAGCAAAATGTCAAGTGCTACCAATGAAGAGTCATTGCCCCATACCGAGCCTCATTCTCAATTAATTGACTCAAATGTCAAAAAAAGAATGTACATCAGAGACAAAAATTGAGTGGCCTTCAATGATGTGCACGTGGGCAGTACATCATAGACCAAAGATAGACATTTGAATGATGAGGGGTTGGACCCCTCGCCGACCCAGATTGAGCTAAACCTTGGGCTGAAGATCAAAGCATCCCGTAATAACTGGGGGCCTGTCATGTGCAGCATTTCTATCAGTGTGAACTGAACGAATTATTCCTATGGGTGTACTAAAGACTTGATACACAAGCCTTTATAGTAAATCTATCTTTAAATTCTCTCTATTTCTCAAGTTGACATAAATTCAGCTTAATCGCTGGACAAGGAAGCTTTTTCCCCCCTCTCATTCCTGTTAATGTTTCATAATGCACATCATTTTGTCTCTTAAAAATGTGGTGGGGACTAAATTGGGGGAGGCAAGTGTTTGGGTTGGTGGTGGATTGTTTATGTTAATCCCAATCAAATGATTAATAGACAGTAAATAATAGTAAGATATGCAAATTCACATTGCTTGTTGGCTGGCATTAGTTTTGCTTAATCCACACCAACTTGCCACTGAGACTGAAATAAGAAAATCCAGATTTGTGTGTTCATACAATTTGCTGCAAGTGCTTTTATAAACATGATTTATTTAGTAAATGGTAAAATGGTTTATTTATTTAAATAGTAATTTCAATAGCACATTGAATATTTTATTTTACACAGTGAGTTGTGAAGGCTATATTTCCTTTTAAGTAAAAAGGAGTCCTACTTTAAAACTATTTGTTTATTTATTTTCGTCTCATTATTATTTTACATTTTAATGTTTTTCATATCATTAGGGCTGCAAGATATTGGAAAAAATTGACAATGAGTTTTTTTTATTATATTGCAATATAAATACAATTTCACTAGATAACAAATACCTCTATTTTGAAAAGTCATTCATTTAGATTGATTGGGATGTCTTTGTTGGAATATAGATATATTTATATTATGAAATATAAATATATTTGTATGTAATTTATTATATACATATAATAAACAAACCACAATCATAAACACAATGGAGCAAATATTAAATTAAAATAAACAGTGCTTTATGGTTTTCTGGGAAGAGTCTTGCAGTATTCAGGTACAGAAATGCAATAATTAATTGTAAAATAACGTTGCATAGTCTTCATCATATAAACAATTTAATAAAATGTTTCTTTCTTTTATTAAACTTCTTTATGTGCTTTTAAAATGCTTACATAGTCACAACACAAGCAGATAATTAACTTTCACTCTATTATGGTTCAATTCTGCAGTGTCTCCACAAATCTCATGTGTTTTGGTTTCTGGTCATCTATAATCCCAACTCAACATTGCATATCTTGCGATGTGACTATTGCAGACGCACACATTGCGATGCTGAAATGATATATTGTGCAGCCCTATTGCACATGTCGGTTGTTTGGCAGTAAATGGGTGCAATTATTTTAATGACAACCCTAGAAAATAGAACAAAACCTTCAAGATTTCTCAAGAATTCACTAGCATTAGATACAATGTATCTATGTACAGCATGCATGCATTATGTTTTTTTGCTTGCTTGTTTTGTTCTTTTACCACTGACAAATCATTTATGCATGTTTTCATATGAATGAACAAAGATTCAATCTTCTTGCAAACTATGAATCAGCAAAGAATTCTGAATGAATATTTATTAATATCCTTCATCCTGGTGGTTTGGTTTCAACTACAGGAGCTTGCTCGCTATTTCAAAAGCCCTATCCCAACTATTAAAGCTCAGCTCATAGCCAGTTAAAGAGAGGCATACTATTACTTTCATAAGCTATGGACATTTTTTTTTTTACCAGACAGTTGAACACCACAGATGAACATTAAAAGAGTAATATTTGTAATATTGTGTAATATCATAGAGATTATGAAAACCACAAAACAACCACTAAGTGACCACCCAAAACACAATAACCATCCTCTAGCAATCAACAATGAGCTCTGTAGGAACCACACACTGTACCAATATAACAATAATCACACAACATGTTTCTATTTTATTATTATTATTACTTAATTGTAAGCCAAACTAATAATATAATAAAATATAATAAAATATAATATAATATAATATAATATAATATAATATAATATAATATAATATAATATAATATAATATAGTATCATATAATATAATATAATATAATATAATATAATATAATATAATATAATATAATATAATATTATATAATATAATATAATATAATATAATATAATATAATATAATATAATATAATATAATATAACACTTAACATTTTAACATGAAACCTTTACATTATTAATCATGTATATCTTATACTTATTTGACTATTCAGAGTGACTCTATTCACAGGTTAGAGATTAAATCCTCTTCTCTGACTCTATGTCCCATTGCAGATCAGATGGAAGAATTCATTCAGAAGAAATAGAGATAGAGATGTAGATATTTCAAAAAGGCAGAATTCAAAGGATCCTTTTTAACAAAGAATTTAAACTCAATTCCTATAGCCCCTGCTCTTTGACACAAGGGCTTATTTTGCATAAGCTAAGTAACAGAAGCATTGATAATGAGCTGAAAAATGCTGAAGTGAGGCTCTGCTGTTAAAAGCACAGGCAGCGGCGAAGCTGGTCATCATCTGCCTTCTAATGGGTTTAACGGAGCGCCACATACAACCCAGACACCGTGGGAGTTCAAGTGCCCAACGCCCACCTACCGTCCCATTATGCCTGCTCTCAATGCATGCCCGCAACATGCAGAATGCTCACAAACCGCCGCTACGTTTGCCTGTCTACTGGTGGCAGTGCCTAGACGTCCCACCAAGCCCTGCTTTTTATTCCGGCCAAAAAAAGCTCTGCTCTGTGACAGAAAGATGACAAGCTGTTGCTTCATCTTGGTCACAGGAGTACAGCGGGTATGCAAACAAACAGACGTGCAAACACTAGGCACACACTCACACACACAGCTCTGCAAGACAGCGCTCCACTATTAGATTTTCACACCCGTCCAAGATGGCAGCTCCTGAGGAGCTGTTATAGTCTCTGGAGTTCTGTCATTGTTCCTACTCTGAGAGACTAGAGGGCATCAGGGGTTCAGCGTCTACCCGAACTTCCCAGTCCAAGCACAGCAGAGTTGTTCTTAACTCAAAATGGCATTTCTACAAAAAGTAATATAAATATGGCATGAGGTAGCATGTACTCACAACTTAGAGCACAAGCCTTTCACCCTGCAAATGAAAGGAGGAAAAAAAAGCTGGGTGAAATGTTGTACTCATGAACTTCTCGTGACCCTTCTTCTAAAGTGGGGGCGGATATGTAGATTAAATCTCAGTGATGGTGAATCCTCAAGGTGAAACACACTGCCAGACACACACCTACACAAAAACTTTAGCTGGAATCTGGCAGCGGCAGGCTTGCTCATTCAAGCACATGCACATTCAAGACTCACAATCATATGTAAGGCTTAAGCGAATCCCATTTGGAAAAAGAAATGCTTAGTTTTTTGTCTAAAGACATTTTGAATGATTGGGTTTGTTTTGTCTGGGTGAACAGAGAATATGAGAAAGAGAAGAGCTGGCTCTCTGCAACTCTCACATGGTTGCCCACTGAAGCTAAGCAGGGCTGCGCCTGGTCAGCACCTGGATGGGAGACCACATGGGAAAGCTAGGTTGCTGCTGGAAGTGGTGTTAGTGAGGTCAGCAGGGGGTGCTCAACCTGCGGTCTGTGTGGGTCCTAACGCCCCAGTATATTGATGGGGACTGATACTGCTCAGTGAGTGCTGTCTTTCGAATGAGGCGTTAAACCGAGGTCCTTACTTTTTGTGGTCGTTAAAAATTACCAGGATGCCCTTCAAAAAGAGTAGGGGTTTACCATCATGGCCTCCTAACCATCCCCATTTCATAATTGGCTTCATCACTCTGTCTCCTCTCCACCAATCAGCTGATGTGTGGTCTGGCGCAAAATGGCTGCCGTTGCGTCATCCAGGTGGATGCTGCACACTGTTGGTGGATGAGGAGATTCCCCCCAATGTGGAAAGCGCCTTGAGTGTCCATAAAAGTGCTATATTAATGTAAGGAATTATTATTATTATTATTGACAGTTCCATTACCATATGTGATAGGACTCTTGGGGAAAAAAAAAAAGAGTACATATTCTTGGAAATGTTTAGATAATTTAAAGAATATTAAAGCAGCTATTTAAGTCTTAAAGTAACAGCATCCATCCATCCATCCATCCATCCATCCATCCATCCATCCATCCATCCATCCATCCATCCATCCATCCATCCATCCATCCATCCATCCATCTATCTATCATTAGTATGGTATTAGTATTAGTACTATAATTATAATAAATAAAATAATAATCAACTGCTTGCTTTACATTTCAATCAAATTCATGAATTAAACAAATGAAAAGTTTCAATTTAAAAAAGTATTAAAGCAAATTTAATAACTGAAAATAAATAAAAAGTGTACATTAGTAAATTTGTTTTACATCTTTATAATTTTGCATCAATCTAAAACTAACCTATAGTACAAAACAATTAAAATCCAAAATTCATTTAAGATGTAGTAAATTATAATTATAATTATCATCATCATCATCACTATTATTATTATTATTATTATTATTATTACTACTAATATTAGAAGTGTCCATTATTATAAATTGACAGCACTAATAGTGTTTATAGTTATATTCAAACAAAGACACAAAAAGTGGAGAGACTGAAAATACCAGAGAGAACAACACAAGCGGAGCCAGTGCTCTGAATATGTGTGACGTACTGTAAATGCCATCTTTGAAGGACAGGTTTGGGCCATTCTCTTTGGGGAACGTGCAAATCACATGGCCAGAGTTAGGAAGGTCAGTCCATGCATATCAATGATTGCTGAAGAGGAAACCTCTTTTTAATGCTTGCACAAAGCAAAAAAAAAAAAAAAAGAGATAGACTACAAGTCATGTCTCAGAGGTACAGAAAAAAATGAATATGTTATGAAAATCTCTTGGTAAGAATGTGTTTAAAAATCTGTGGAGTGTGTGCTTGAACAGATAGGTACTCAATGGGGAACGTCACATGAGAGGGGAAGGATGAGAGCATCGTATGTGCTTTAAAAAAAAAAAGTATACAGTCGACCTAAGCCTTTGGTTTAATGTCACAGCACGGAGCCGTCCACTAAGAAAATTGCCCAGAAGTCAATTTGAGCCATCAGAGATTTCAAAACGCCTTCCATCTGGAATAATTGAATTTGGAGCTTACGTGATTAGGGCTGCCTTTTTAAACACCCTCTCAGAGATTTCCAACACCTTCAGCTCAATAATCTGGCAGTTCTTCTGACAGCCATCTTTCAGACATGGCACGGCGGAAACATCCGATCAAGAACAGAGGCCACATCTGTCACGTCTGCATGCATCCAGATGACTGTGAGCGAATGCAGCTTATATACGGCACTGGCTTGTATGCCTAATCAAATGTTTAACAAGCTGCAATCTGATAACAACATCCCCACCCTGGCACACGATTCATCACACGGGATGGTGAATTAAATGTGACATATCTCACGCAGTTGGTTATTGGTAACTGTGGTGGTCGACTGTTCAGCGTGCTTTCAGAAGAGAATGGAGACATTTAAAAACTAAAGGTCAACAATAAATCAGTATCTCAAACGGTGCCTGAGGTGTGATTTGTGTCAGCTGACGAAGCGACGGAGGGAAATGGCCTGACCATGCAGAATGGAAAGGAGCGGGATGGGGCTTATCTGAGCCGCCACACCTCCTCGCTGATTGAAGCGGAGTATGTTAGACCTCTCAAAGTGGCTCATTGCGATCAAAAGATGTGGCGGAACATAGGATGTGAAACACGTTGCAGAGCTGATAAATAATTTATGACCGCTTATTGCAACAAAAGTCACATCAGACCAAATTCCCAAAATATTCTAGTGAGATGGAACTGAAAATGACAAAACCAAGGAGTAAAAATAAACAAAAATGTCAGCGATTTTACTTTGTTTTACTGCTCTTTGGGGATTCTGAAAGCTAAAAATGCAAGTTAAGCTATAAGCGTAATGTAAGGTTTACAGAATAAACCCCAGCGTTTCTACAGAGCCCGAAAAAAAATAAAAAAGGATCATTCCATTAAAACAGTGCTCTAACAATCCCCTTCAGCTAGAACAAAGCAGGGTTGTGTCATGTAAAGTATGCCGTTTCAACATAACACGGTTAGAAATAACAACCGCTGAGCATCTGCCCAAGACTTCCCTGAACTGAGAAGCAGATCGCTCTCTCTCTCCTTTTTTTTCAAATAAGAGGTCATTTCACACATTCTGGAAGAGAATCTGTATTAAACAGAAATAGCCTGCTGCTACACTGAAATTGAAACTCCTTCAGAGACAGGGTTGAAAGTCTTGTCGATTCTCATAAGCACTGATGATTTTTCTCTGCCCCTCTCCTCCTCCAAGAGCACGGCTCTATACATATAATCTAATTCTTTTGACATTTTTTAATAAACTCTCCAAAACATATCCAATGTATATCTGGCCAAAGCCTTTCAGCTTTGACCTTTCAAAACTTTAGCAGAAAGTGATATGTTATGTCATATTTTTAGACAAGGGTCTATGTTATGGCTTCATGATGTTTTCTATCTTTCGTTCAATACTGTAAGATCACCTTTGATGTTGTGGGTGAGATTGGGTTCATTTCTGTTTTATACAAAAAGAAAGTTAGAATGAACTATGTAGATGTAGGATGAAAAACTCTGTAGGAGAAAAAAAAATAAATAATTTTTTTTGCATTTGTAGAATGCCATGATTTCAAATAACCAATCATTTAGTAGTAGTATGTCTAATAATAACATGATTTTTTACTAATAACAGAGTTTGCAATATGAGTATACAATATTTCAAATATTTGTGGATTTGGTGTTATTATTATGCACGTAATTACATTAAAAACAAATAAACTGTTGTAAATAATATAATAAACTTGTTCAGTGTTCCTACACAGTGCTCAGCATTTGTACTTGAGTACACCACATCTTGCAAAATGAATATTTTATCCATTTCTCAGTAAATATAGGCAATGTATTTCGGTGCATTTAAACAAAACAGATTTATTAAACAGATATATATATATAGTCACCAAACATATTTAGAAATTGAAAGATAACAATTAAATTCAAGCAAAATATTGCAAAAATTTACTAATTTAAAAAAACTAATTTTTTCAATTTTTTTTGCTTACTTGATTTTTCCTCTGTACATCTATAAAAATCAATTTGGAAATAATGCATTATGATTACAAACAGATACACATATAAACCCCTAATACAGTTGTCAACAATCTAATTATTTAAAAACCTAAATACAATGCATGTACACACTAAATTAACTGTACAGTAATTCTGACCCAGAATTTTCTATTGCTCTTGTTTTCAATAGTGCAATCAGAAAGCACCTTCATACTAGTCTAGGCTTTATGAATTGCCATGGCAACAGGCAGCTTGTGATTTACACCGACAAACACAAACTCGCAGTGTGGCTGTTTCTTCATTACTTTGTGGCTTTGAACTGAATTGTGATGATGACATTAAATGGCTCTCATTCACAGGTTTGTGTGTGTATTTAGTAATTGTGAGCCTGTCCCTTTCTGCTTGTTCCAGTGCTCTATCTTTATGACAGGCATGGTTAAGGCCCTTAGCCCCGTTTGCGTTACGTTAGGTCCATCTCGCTAAACCTTTGTGTTGCATGACAGTGCTTTTGTCTGCACTGCTGCACAAAGCAAACCGCCAAAAATAAGAGGGGAGGGTGTGGGGGGGGGGGGGGGGTGATGGGGTCCCCGAAGGAGTGGGTGGGGGATGAGATTAGGACAAATTAATAGCTTCAGAGGAACACCTTCAATGAAACCTACCTCTGAGACAAAAGAGAGAGAAATCATGGTCAAATGGCACTTTTGTTGGGTTAAAACCAAAGAGCAGGAAAAAGAGCACTTCAAAACAAAGCATGCATGTACGTTTACATGCACCATCTTGCATTACACCAGTTGTGCTTAGAACCAGACAGTATGTGCTGCCGTGGTGTCCGCTGACTCAGTGTACACCCATTTACCGTTTGTGCATTGGTTTTCATTTTGATTTCAAAAATAAATAAAAAAAATCTCTCTATACATAGATTTTATATTCTGATTATTTATAGTTATATATGTTACACAAGACGCCACCATCAATATCACATAAGTAAATAAATAAATAATTAAATAATGAATAAATGAAAATTAAATTGAGACATTTAGTTGATTTAATGTATTAAAATCACTACAACTAAAATGTTAACATTGTACAATAAGGTTCATTATATAATATTAGTTCATGTTGCTACAATTATTATTAACACTTCTAAACATTAGTTAATAAACCTATTGCTTTTTATTTCATATTAGTTCCATTTGTTAGTGCTTGAAAAGAAATGCTTAGATTTATAAACTAAGGATTGTTTTCCCCCAAGAGCTTAAATCTTAATTGTAAAGTGTTACACCAAATGCAGAGATTAACAAACTAAGATTAATACTTCATGCAGTTCTTTGTTAATGAATGTAATTATCAACAAATGAATCCTATATTATACAAAAAAATAGCTATGAATGATAAAATTGCAACAAAACTACTAAAACTAATATATAAATAAAAACAAACAATACCGCCAAAAATCTAAACTAATCCAAGCAATTAATAATAACAAACATACTGAAATAAGACTAAATTTGATTACTTTCTCACTGAAGCCAGATCTGCACCTATACCACTTTTTGAATTTGTAGATAGACAGTCAAAAGGAGAAGAAAAAATAAAACATAGCCAGTAAACAAGCATACAAATGGATTAAAACAGGAGGCTGCAGAACCCCTGGAATAAGATACTAGAAAAAAAAAAAAAGTATGTTTATACAAGAGAAACACACACAGGCCAAATCATGTAGGAGGATTTACATAACTACAATGTGAGGACAACTTTTTCTGACCTCCTGTTGAGGATAACACAGGGCATTACCTTTCAGCATAAATAAATTGAAAATAAAAATAATGAGAGATTCCATATTTAGATACAATATTAAAATAGCAAATATGCATGTACAATATGTATGCATAAACACACATAAAACAACAACATATACAATACCCTCAACCTTGAGATCAAGATTTTAACAACTAGCAACTAAAAAAAAAAAAAACTAAACTCACTCTATTTAACGGGTCTTCTTCTAAAACCAAAGAAAAACTAAGGTTGAGTTTGACAGCAACCTTTCCTTCTAAAACCTCCTTTTATAAATTGTATGAACACGAGGACTCACAGAATTATAGCCTGGACTTCGATCTTTGCAGAGAAGTATTTTACAAAATGTCAATTTTCAAAAGGTTGCTCTGACTATGGAGCAATATGGCAAAAGTCTCTTGCTCTTCTTTTTTTTCCAGTCTACGCAGTGAAAAAGAATGAATTATGTTACCAAGGACATGAAAGATGGAGAATGACATTGTCTTGATCTTCTGGAGAAAGTGGCTTGAGTAATTTGGTAAATTACCTGAAAGATAGAGAAAGAGTAACCCCGGTTGCTCATCTGTGCCGATTCAATTTACAAAAGTATAAGGGAGTCCTTCCCCTCCTCTCCAAAAATGAAAGCAATTACAAGATCCTTCCTTGTTTCCTAGGAGATGGAGCCAGGGATCTTTCCCGAATCGGAGGACGGTTTTGTAGGGAGCTCTTTTTCATTCATTTGTCAAATAGAACTTGGATTTGGCACCTAAAACACAAAATTCAGAACTATTTCTGTCTTGGTGCATAAATGAAAACAACAAAAGTCAATAAAGATAAAGAAACTATATGGCCATTTTAAATCATATTTAATAATCTTGCAATCTATGCAAATAATTAAGTTAATTCCATGTATTAAATTAAGACAAATTTGTAGAGTTGTTTAAATGTAACATTGTTTGTGGAGTAATATTTGAAGTTTACTTTGCACTCCGTTTCAAGTACATAAAACTTGCTCTTTGTAAGTTACTCAAACAATGTAAAACCAAATTAAAGCATACTTTAAAGTGTATGCTTTACTTAAAGTAACCACACAGTACATTTATATAACTATACAATAGATTTATTTTTATAATACAGTGGTCCCTCGTTATTCGTGGGAGGTACATTTTAAAAATAGCCCGCAATAGGCCAAATCTGCAAAGTAGTCAGCTTTATTTTTTACAATTATTATAGATGTTTTAAGACTGTAAAACCACTCACTAAAAACTTTATACACTTTTCTCAGACAGGCATTAGCATTTTCACACTCTTCTCTCGTTTAAACACTTTAAAGTTCAAACCTTTGTAGAAAAATAAATCCAGTAGAATGAAACCAAAGTTTAATGTTCTTTTTCCTGCAGTCACTGATCCACATAACTAAAGCAACACCGGATGCGCCGCGCACATGACAGTTGGAAGTAACACACATCAGATGCACACATTCACATGTTATTTAAAATGAAATTATTCATATGGAACTCTGTGGCGTTGCAGAATTGGAACAGTGTCCTGAGTCGTAGCTGGGCACCACAGACAGCCGCCGACTTGCTCTGCCGGTGTGCATACCCTGATAGACACCTATGTGTTTAATTCTAAAATGCATTGTGCTGTGTGACGTGGCGCATCTGGTGTGCGATCCCCTTTACAATAGTTTTGCTGCGGACAGTTCCAACCATTTTTGCATTATTGTTGAAGCTCACACTGCTAGCGAATGAACATTTTTGTTAATTTGGCAAGTTGAACGCATTCTGTACTGTACAGGAGACACGGAGGAGATTGATTGACAATGGTCTACAGCCAATCATGACGCAGAACACAATGTGCTGTTAAAAAAGCATGTCAAAACATGTCGAAACTGCAAGGCCGTAAAAGGTGAACCACAATATAGTGAGGGATCACTGTATATAATATATATGATAACAGACAACAAAGCAAACAAGATTCTTAACTGAACATATAGAAACATTGATTATTGAGACACAATATAAAATGAGAGTGTAATTTTAAATGTTGTTTAATTTAATTCAATATGAATGTGTCATTTTAAGTAGAAAAATAGCTCCAGACTATAAAGTGACAAGTTACAACACCTAACAAGAGACGCAATGATAAATTAATGTAAATAAAACTGGAAAACAATAAACATTTTAAAAGCCCCAGTGCACAATGTTACCATCAATATCAGAAAAATATGTAGGTTTTACTTAATTCAACTAGTTTGATTGAAATATCACTATAAAGATCAACAGTTCAAAGTAAAATGAAAGATAGAGAAAATGATATGTAAGCTGAATATGATCTGTGTGAAGTAGTATTTACTTTATCACAGAATCGTGTTATCCATGTATACTGAAAATGACATGTGTGAAAATATTTAATGGATTGAGCAAAAGTTATCAAAAACACCGTAAGCCATGGTAGGATCTGAAAGGTGTTTTTATCATGTTGTAGTGCTCAGAGACACACTTGTATCAAAAGTGTGTTCAGTGTTGACAGCAAGATGACAAACATGCCATTTGAAAGCAGTCATTTTCCTTCACTCATGTAAATCTATTTGCTCGCGCACAAACAAACGGCCATCGCCATCAGTCTGGCTTAATGTGACAAACTAATGAAGTGGGGTGATTGACATTTCTTCACCAGTGATGCGCCACTGCTCATACACACTCAACTCATCACCTGAGATGCATAATCATTTATCTGACCGACGACAACACAAAATGAATCCCCAACATGTAGGCTAATGATTCTTCTAATACCGTCCACTGAGTCATCCAACCTTCAACAAATCTGTGGCCAACATTCATTTGTCAATAGTGTTTGTGGCTTAGTTTAGATAAGAAATGCTACAGAATAGAGGTAGTATTAATATTGTTGATTTAGTAATGGCAAGACACCCACGTGTGAACCGTAGTCAAAGTCAATTGGCATTGAAAACCACAGAAAATAAAGATTGTTTAGAAGAACTCTCTCTCTCTCTCTCTCTCTCTCTCTCTCTCTCTCTCTCTCTCTCTCTCTCTCTCTCTCTCTCTATATATATATATATATATATATATATATATATATATATATATATATATATATATATATATATATATATATATATATATATATATATACATACATAAATAAATACATATACTGTTATACATGTATATGAATAGGCATGGGATGATAACCGTTTTCAAGGTATACCGCGGTTTGCAAAAGTCAAGGTTTTGAAACCGCCAACATTTTCTGTAAAACCGTTCCCAAGGTATGTGTACGATTTTTTTTATTTACTTTTTTTTACTTCTTAAGTACAACAGGATCTCCAACAGAAAAGATATCCAAAAATGTCATTTTATATTGTACTGAAATCTGTGTTTTTGACAGCAGAACTTAATGATTTATTTTATTTATTTAGCCTGACACGTTTACTACTACAAAATATTTTAAATCTTTCAAAAAATAAAACTTATTGTTTTCAAAGAGGAAAAGATTATTTAGTTTTTTTACCCAGGCATTTAAAAAAATATATAGATATATTTTAGAGCAGTAATCACAATACCGTGATACCGTGAAATTTTTATCCAAGGTTATCATACCGTCAGAATCTTATACCGGCCCATGCCTATATATGAAGTCAGAATTTTTAGCCACCCTGAATTATTAGCCCCCCTGTTTATTTTTCCCCCCAATTTATGTTTAACGAAGAGAAGATTTTTTTTTAACACATTTCTAAACATAATAGTTTTAATAACTCATCTCTAATAAGTGATTTATTTTATCTTTGACAGTAAATAGCACTTCTACAGTTTAAAGTGACATTTAAAGGCTTAACTAGGTTATTTAGGTTAACTAGAGCAATTAGGCAAGTTATTGTATAACAATGTTTTTTTCTTTAGACTATCGAAAAATATAGCTTAAAGGGGCTAATAATTTTGAACTTAACTTTGAACTTTTTTTTTATTAAAAGCTGCTTTTATTCAAGGTGAAATGAAACAAATAAGACTTTCTTCGGAATAAAAAATATCAGACATACTGTGAAAATTTCCTTGCTCTGTTAAACATTATTTGGGAAATATTTAAAAAAGAAAAAATAATTCAAAGCGGGGCTAATAATTCTGACTTCAACTGTACATAATACTGTAGATTGTATCATTAACATCTTATCAAATCCTTTTTGTACATTACCTTGCAAAAGTCTTGTCATGGATCCCAGTTGTAAGAGCACCAAATTATAACTTGACTTTAAGTTGATTATTTGGAAAAGTGGCAAAAAGTTTATTCTTTCTGATGAATCATCTGTTGAACTGCATCCCAATCATCAAAAATACTGCAGAAGACCTATTTAAACCTGCATGGACCCAAGATTCTCACAGATATCAGTCAAGTTTAGTGAAGGAAAAAACATGGTTTGGGGTTACATTCAGTACGAGGGCATGCGAGAACCCTGCAGAGTGGATGGTAACACCATCAGCCTGAGGTATCAAGATTTGTGCATCAATTTGTGCTGCCCATTACATTACAAACCACAGGAGAGGGCAAATTCTTCAGCAGGATAGCGCTCCTTCTCATACTTCAGCCTCCACATCAAAGTTCCTGATAGCAAAGAAGGTCAAGGTGCTCCAGGATTGTCCAGCCCAGTCACCAGGCATAAACATTATTGAGCATGTCTGGGGTAAGATGGAGAAGGCATTGAAGATGAATCCAAAGAATCTTAATGAACTCTGAGAGTCCTGCTAGAATGACTTTATTAATAAGTGATTTGAGTCATTGCAGAGATGTATGGATGCAGTCCTCCAAGCTCATGGGAGTCATCCACAAGATTCATTCTTTTTCCACTGCACCATGACTATATATTCTATACTGTACATTATTTCTGTTAAGTGACAAGACTTTTGTCTAAGCAAAGTCAGACCTTACTGTCCTAATTAAAAATCAAGACATGATCATATTTTATTTGGTAAAGGCCTTTGCCTTTCATATAAGCCACTTCTGATACCAAATGATCAACCAGAAGTCAATTTATTATCTGTTGTTCCTAAAACTTGGATAGGCGACAAGACTTTTTTTTAGGTAGTGTATATGATGCTGTACTGATTATTAAGATAGAAAATATTATATTTATAGTTCTTATAGTTTCTGTTCTCTGGATTTGACTGTAATAAGTATGTGTTTTTCAGTAGCAGTAATTTGTGTTTTGTTTCAATTTATGAACTAATTCTAATTCAAAATTTCTAAGCAGAGACTTTTTTCTTTCTTTTCAATGTTTAAGGTCTAAAAATAATAAATATTTTGATGTTAATGTTCTGACCTACTATCATTTTTATAAAATAATTTTTATAAGTGAATGGTTATAAATGGTTATAACTAGTTCACTATAAAATAGTATTAACAGTTTACAGTATGTGAATATTGAAAAGTTAGGTTTTCAATTATGCTACAGAAAAAAAGTGTTCATTGTGCAAACAGCCTGTTAAAAACACCTCTTTCATCCCATTTTTACAAATAACAAAAAAGGTATTTATTAATATTTAATGTGTATTTAATTTGAATTAATATTCAAAATGTGTCAAATAATGCCTTTGACAAATGTGTTTACAAGAAAGACATATGTGGCCCAGTAAAATTGTCCAGGAGACAAGTCCAGGCATAATCCTCCATTCTCATCTTATTGAGTGAGGAGATCATTGTTGCTGTGGGAAGTGCTGAGGTGTTTGATTTATCTAGTGAGGTGTTGTCTGCGTGTTTGCTGTTTCTTGTCAGTGCCTCCATTGACCCTTTGCAGGACTGGCGAATGCAGGTTTCATCAAATGACCAGACACAAAGAAAATGTGAGAGAAACAGAGAGAGGAAAAAAGAGTGTTTGGGCGTATGTATTTTCTGTGTGTTATGTCACACCTAGTCTCCAGATTTCCAAATTACCGTGAAGCTTTGCCACCTTAATAGCCCTTCTGGCCTCTGGGTGTGTAAGTACATTCCCTTAAGTATACTTTACTAGGCCTAACAGCACAGCTAGGTTCCCTATAAAGCCAGAGACCTTTGATCTCTACTGTATTTTATTGTTGTCCAAAAGCAAAAACTAAACTCCCTTGCCTGCTGTAACAAAAGCTGTATATCAGCTTTACTATTGGCAATATATCACACATCCGAACAGCTTCACTGGTCTAAATCATAACATGGAATTGGCCATGAACGGAGACAGATTAATTGGTGCTCTGTTTTCCTTTACAGAACAAACTTCACAACATTATTTTAGAGGCTTTACAAGAAGATCTGCAGCAGGACTGGTGGCACATCTGATTCTTACAATTGTACTTACAATTTTATATAGGTCAAATGTATATGAGATGCGAGTTTATTGCTCTTAAAATATTTGATATTTTCACCTTTTCATGCTGTGGTAATCAAAGTTATTCATTCAGCCAAAAACAACAGTTAAAAAAACAAATAAATGAAGACATATTCATATTTTTTATATTATTTTGTTGGTTTGTTTGTTAATGTAAATTATTGTTATTAATTTTGCCTCACACTCACCATTTATCTTAAAGTGCTGGTTGGATAGCGAAGCTGAAGTAGCAGAAATAATTGACTGTAGTGTAAATTCTGTTATACCACTGTCATCCATTGCACACATATATACTGTGCATACATACATACATACATACAGTATACACATACATACATACTAGGAGGGTGTCAATATTAATTATTTCTTCGATGCGTGTCTGCAGAGTGAGTTTTCTACACTGTGTCCCCATTTATAAAGAATTAGCTGATTGTCGTTGTGTTTTAACATCAGTGTCCGTGTCACTGTTTGCTGAACAGTGCCAGAGCCGCACTGAACGTTAAAGCCAATTGCAGTCTTTTTAAGCGCGTGATCAATTATAGGTGTTTAAGAACTCGCTTAAAAGCACAATGCTTAAAAAGCAATGTAAAAAATATTTACATTTGTTTATTTGCTATAAATGCTAATGTTGTTCTGTGCATGTACTTTAGTTTTGTTTTGCACCATGATGCATCGAGATATCGAACTGAACCTAATTGATGGCACGATAATCGTAACCGAACCAAACCTTGAGACCAGTGTAGGTTCACACCCCTAATACATACATACATATGACAGCAATGTTTATTTTTTTTTATTATTATAACAAAATGTGTACTGTTTTAGAACAAATTCTTAACTGTTATTATAATACAGGGGAATAAAGAGCTAGTTGTCATAAGAGTTGTATCCCAGTAAGATCAATTCATATGTGTTTAATATACTTTTGGTACATTTGAATTAAAACCATCCAATAATAAAGTTATTAATAATAAATCATAACTTTAATCTAACAGTAAACATTTTTTCATGATAATCTACCAAATTATTATTATTATTATTACTGTATTATTATTAAGATATATGCCTATATATAAATATCAAATTAAATAAATAAAATTACCCTGATATAAATTTGCAGGTTTAAACAGTGTGAGAGCAAGTCCTGGCAGACCAATACACGTCCTGGTCTGCCAAATACACTTTCATGTTGCACATACTCTTTCAGCATTTTTTGATGAACGAAAATGATCTCACTTGAGGGGTGTCAAGTGGAAAGTCAAAAGATCTGTGTCAGAGAGAGGCCAGTTGGCTAAAATCTACCTCCGTTGGACGGAAGGACATGCTCTCTGCTTGCAGCTGGCAGCTGAAAAACTCCTGGTGCACATGCAGAAAAGAAGAAAAATTATGGGACCACTTCTCCTCAAACTCTTCTGGCACGTAGTGACTGGAGAGATGGGAGGGGGTTGATGACCCTGCCACAGGCTGCCATTGCTCCACCTTATCAGCCAGACAGGCCTTCTCTTCTTTTCAGCTACTGATGTATATCAGTATACTGACAACATTCATATTAGGATCTGGCCAGACACCTACTGTCGCACCTAGCGCCTAGACTGCTCCCAGACCTGCTCAAGCACATCACGCTGACAGACAGACACATGGAGAGAGAACAAATATCATCAAACCGGAAAGCAAACACACACATTACTCTATATCCAGCCTGAGATTATAGGATAAAGGAGGCAATTTGTTCCTGACCCAAAGTCAGGCACAGCACAACGGCCTAAATCTACAGTATGACTTGCTGCATAACATCATGCAAATGGTGCCTTCTCAGACACACAGCGCAGCTCAACATGACGTTTAGCATTTTTTCCCTACCTTTTCTTTTTATGAACACTTCACCTGATGCTGACACACATCCAGATGTTGCATAAATAGAAACAGCAAGGTAGCAAGTTATTAACATGTATTATTCCAGCAAATCCGAGTCCTGATTCTATAAATATGTGATTTAGTGATTTATGGTTTGGTACAGATAAACTAAAAAAGTGACTATGCAATGCATCTCCATACATAAATCGATGTCCAGGTATGTAGTGTAGGTATGCATTTATAAATACAACATATATAGTGAACGCAAACAACACAAGATAGGGAAAAATCCAACATAAAACCACAGCACAAATGGAATGATGTTCATTTACACAGATAAACAAACAAATACTCATCTTGCATTAATTCTACATACACCCAGTACCAGCAATAACATTCTGGACATATTAGCACTGAAATCAATGTACTGATCATTTCACACTTAATTCTAAAGGAGCTGCATGTTCTCTGTACTTCTATTCATCCATAACCAAATGCAGAACCGTTCCATCTATGTATCATTTCACAACAAACCTGCCAAGGAAATGAAAATCATTCCCGTGCATGAACCTTATGATTGATTCCGGGAAATAAGCTGTGCGTCCACCACATGTCTGGCACAAACATATCTCATCCTGGAACTGCAGTAATATGATTGGCCCAACCTAACGGAAGGATTCTTAATCACAAACCACCATCTTTCTGCCTGATGTTCTCCATGTCCATCCTAATTTGAACATATGTCAGCTGAGAAAAAAAGAAATAAGAAATTCATGTTCACACTGCCAGCTGGATGCTACAATCTTAAAAAAGCATATAAATTAAAGGGTCTTGAAATGCTGCAATACCACTGTAATGAGGCACGGTAAAAAGATTTAATGCACCGCATATCTTAGCTTGAAGCCTTGCCAGTTTGTGGATATGACCTTCCGTAAGTGTGAGAACGACCTCCCATTTTGTATATGAGATAGCAGCAAACTGACAGTTGACTTCTAATAATGCTGGTATCAATATATTACGAGTGACAGGCATTGCGATGAAGCAGTGCAGTGTTTGAATCTAACAGAGGAGCAGGAAGGTGATGGCGCTAGTAAGATGCAACGCAAGATGGTTGGCATTGATGGCTTGCCCTTTGGGCAGAAGTAAAAAAACTCCTTCAATCGAAGGGCTCACGCAGAGAGATGAACTTGTTAAAGGGCCAGCGCGATTAGTGGCAGGAGAGCTGGTGTGCTTTTGTTTTGCCCGCCTGCCGCCACTGCTTGTCTTTTAATGTGTCTGATGTCCCAAAGCCCTAAGGCAAAAGACCCAAGCACAAAGCAAGATTGATAAAGGTAGGATGGGGCATAGGGGGGAGAGATACTGGAGGTGCTTTACAACAAATTTAAAGGACAAGCTCTAAAATAGTAACATCCTTTTAACGTTTATGAGTTTGAGGGGAAGTTCTTTAATGAAAAGCACAAGAACTCCAGCAGTTTTGTAAGGCAAAGCAGATGATTACATCTAGCGGTATTACAACCCTGGCAGTTTAAGACTAATAAGAGTCTCAGAAGGAGAACATTGCAAGCCTTTTTTTCTTTTTTTTTTATGCATACAGACTGCTCCACACTAATCTATGGGCTTAATAATGTTATGAGATTTATGAGTATAATTCTACCTTAATACAAACTCTTGCATCAACTATTAGAACGCTGGCCCAGTCATTTCCTCAGTTCCTCAAATATGGCGTTAATCTCTCTCCTTGAGCAGCGACTTATATATAACATCATTAGCACGAGTGTCAAGTAAAAAGAAGTAAATTGGTTAGAGGCATGACAAAGGAGTGGGAGGCTGTCTGGGTTTGATAACACACAACACTGCTGGATGCCTGTGTGTTCACAAGCACATGCAGGATGACTCACAAATTGACTGATGTGTGAAGAAACTCACAATTGGACATGTTATGGGAAAACACTTCACTTTTCACGTTTTATCGAGTACTATAAAAATATATGAATGAATGAATCAATGAAAGAAATATCATTATTGTTTTTTGTTTGTGTTTGTATTATTGTTATTATTCTTATTATTATGATCATTAGCATTATTATTATTATTATTATATTTTTAACATTTTAACAACAACCGTAAGGTCAAATAAGGTTCAATTACTGAGTGTTAGTTAACATATTTACTAACATGAACTAATAATTACCAATACAGTATAGAATGTATTAATACTGGTAACTTTAACATTTCATGCAATATAAAAAGTTTTGCTTGTTAACATGAGTTAATCACTGTGCGTTAACTAACAATATAAGATTGCACCTAATATATACTGTACTTAATGTATTGTTAATTGTCAGTTCATGTTAGTAAATACATTAATACATATATACATTGATACAAATAATAATAATTCATAATAATCATTATATTATTATTATAATAATTATTATTATTATTATTATTATTATTATTATTATTAGTAGTAGTAGTAGTAGTAGTGTTATTATTAAATAACAACAACTATTATTATTATTAGTAGTAGTATTATTATTAGTGTTGTCATTAAATAACAACAACTATTACTATTATTAGTATTATTATTATTATTATTATTATTAGTGAGGATTCTGCCCCTTCAGTCTTGTTAATTCTTGTTTTGGTAGCTTGTTTCTAGTGGAGTCCAGACACTAGTCCTGTCTTGTCTTGTATGTTGTGCTCAGCTCGAGTTTTCTTAGGTCGAGCACTCTTATCATGTTCTTGTCTGTCTTCGTCTTTTGTATGAGTGATATCTTGGCCGCACTTGGGCAGTGCGTGCACTTGCTTGACGCGGACACACCAGGTCCGGGAGTGCCCGGGATACGTGCACTCGTCTCAGAACTCCAGTCTAGTTGGTTTTGGTTTCAGTTGGAGCTAGAATTGGAAACATGCATGGTATAATGAGAGTGCATGGTAAAATGCCTCATTCACACTCTGGGTGGTGACCTGCTGCAAATGCAGGTCTGTGTAGGTCTACAGTACGGAGAATACAACTGGCCACTGCAGCAGCTGAGAGAGGATCAAGTGAGCTATACTAGTGGTCCTTTTGGCTGTCACTCAAGAAAGTCGCTCTTCATTTGCATAAAGTTGAAGGATTCTCAACTTTGTCGCATCGCTCGACATGCCCACCTGGTCACCAATGGTCGCTGTCGCCGGAAGTCGCTCGCTCTCCGTTGAAATGAACTGTCGCTTGTTATTTTGCCGCTGCAGGCTTAAGTGTTTTATTTATCATGTACTCATGTCTTGTGTGATGTCTCATCTTAGTGTTGTGTAAAGCATGTGGCTCCATGTTTACATGCTGGTCGCGTGCTTTAGTGTTGTGTTTTATGTGAACATGCGGTTAATGAGTTCTTTCATTGGCTGCGTGTTCTAGTCCCGTCTTATGTGAGCACATGGCTTGTGGTGTGTCTTTATTCCATGTGCTCTCCTGTCTATTGTCTAGTCCCATCCCATCCCAACCCATTATTAATTTATTACGTTCACGGGTCTGTTAAATAAATACTTCTCCTTTATAATGTCCTGATGTCTGCCCACCTGTGTCAGTTCATCATATGTCGTTTCCAGTTTTGCCTCGTCGTGTCTTGCCCTGTCCAGGCTTGATCCCTGCCAGCCCTGCCCAGTCAAGTTTGTTTGTTTAATTGTGTTTTAGTTATGTTTTCCTCACGAGGTAGTTTTTGTTACTTTTTTTTTATTTATTTTATAATTAATAAACCCATTTTTAGTCTGCATTTGAGTCGCTCCTTTCCCCACCACAATCATGACAAAAATAATAATTATTATTATTACTATTATTATTAATATTTATAAAGTGAATTTTAGAAGCACACAAATAAGCCAACAAATAACATCTTCAATCTAAATTAATCATGGTGTGTAAAAATCTATATCGGTTTGGCATTGAATGAATATTACTCACAAATTGTGTTAGCAAGCACCACAGGTAAATAACTCAATGAGTCAATACTTGGCGTCCAGAGAGAAGCCGGACAATCTATCACACTCAACATTCATTGACTGTACACTTGATATTGGCAGAAACACTTGTTAATTTTGGATGTTCTGATGTTTGTGTGTTTGTGTGCTGAAACAAGTCAATTTGAGCGTTATGATTGCATTACATATACAGTATGTTATTATTTCTTCTTGAAATAATTACTATGTAGACTAAATATAAGACATTAAAAAGCAGGTCTCAATTGGGCTGTGACCAAATATGGGTTATGATCCAATGCATGGAAAAACATTGCTAAAGAGTACATTTAAATTACATAGAATTGTGCAGTCCAGATTAAACTGGCTCATCATATTTTAAAAGATAGACACAAATTTATCATAAGATTTGTTGTTGATGTAATACTGTGAATAAAGTTCAACTTTACAGTGATGTGACACTTAGAAGAAAGGATTAATATATAGGTGGTGTAGAAAAAAAAATCAAATTGTGATATAATAAATATATAATACAATTAATTATAACAGGAAAATACAACTGAAATTGAAAATGTGAAGAGGAAAAAAGTGGTTTGCTTGGCTTATTTGTATAGACATAAACAACCCAGGCTCATTCTGAAAATGTACCTCTAAATACGATTTTGGAGCGTGCCAAATACATCCCAGGAGGTACGTTGTTTTGCAGTTTTTGTTTTCGCGAATCTACCAGAGGCCGCTGTGTATGCTTTTTCAGATCTCAAATTTCTCTCGCGAGTGCCAATCACATCTGCTCTTGTCGTGTAAATTCATTGACTGAATGACTGACTGACCGATCGAATGACCCACCCTTCTCCTTTCCGAAACCCAACCAATAGCGTTTTCAAAAGCACTGATTGACACTAATACCTAACTCCCTAAACCCAACCCACAGTTTTAAAAAGCAATCCACAAAAAGAAAAGCCCTTGTCTGATTTTTACCACGTTTTCAGATTTTACCACATTCTCACACTGTTATTTACTTGTTTATTTTTAATTTTTTGGACTTTTTTTGTCTCGTTCTTTACCAGACTCTAACCCCGTCATCATGGTCAACTCCTCTCTGTGTCTCAAGTCTGCCGACATACACAGTAAGCTAACTGGACAAGCTGGTAACAGCAGGAAAGCATTCCACATGGAGGTAAGCGGTCAGCTGGTGATCGTGAAAAGGAACGGCATCATACCACCCCCATATCGTTCATTTTAAAAACAAAATGCAGCCATACGTACATCTGGCTACATAATTCGCGATCTCCAGACATGTATATAGGGCTAAGTTTTCAGAATGAGCGCATGTTGGATATTATTTATTTATTTTTTTTAATCTTACACAGGTAAACAATTACCTTACCAATGTTTAGGACTATCTTAATTTAATTCATTAATTCATTCATTCATTAATTAATTTATTCATTCATTCATTCATTCATTCATTCATTCATTCATTCATTCCTTTATTATAAAATTACATTTTCTATTGTTACATTTACAAACATTTATATTTAAAGCAACAGTAAACGTATGCTTTAAGTAATCTTTGTCGAGTCATAATTTGCCTTACTGCAAAATAAAGGTCTTAAAACAAAATAAATTGTGAACCACTGCTATTAACAATGATGGTGTGTTAAAGCAATGGCAAAAAAAGAGAGAGGATGAATGGCGTGTAAAGTAAAGTGAGCTCAATATCCAAATAAATCTGTCTGTAATTATATTGTGTGGAATTAACGAAACCTAAAAAAGCACACCAATCTATCTTGACTCTTTCCCTCTTTCTATGCCTGTGATTACCCTTTCATGCATTATCGCAAAGCCTTCTGATATATTCAGATATAACCATGATGAATAAATAAAAGGGTCTAGAAGTTCTTTCACCAGGATGCTTTTACCTCGAAGGGAATATTATCCTTGGCTTTTGATAGGAGCTCGACTGTGGGGAGAGATTTTCAAAGCCTGCAGTGCTGGAGACATTGCCAAGCTCTCAAAGAACCCCTGCTGCGCATGTCAAACTAAAAAATCTCTCTGAACTTGCAGAATTAAATTCATCACCCAATCTCCTCAGCCTCTCCTTGTGGTGGGAAGGTTTTTTTTTTTTTTAAGCACCCATGTTGATAATACAATGAGGTGCAAGAAGGAGAGAGAGAGAGAGAGAGAGAGAGAGAGAGAGAGAGAGAAAATATCCCATAGATGGGGATGCCTACAGCGTCTTTATTATCTAATACAATCTAATTGGAATTCGTTTGCCTCTTTATTTTGGGGAAACAGAAAGAGAAGGGTAGAATCAAAGAAGATTAACAAAATGTTGTGACAAACGAGACTTGAGCTTGAGCATAAAGTTACAAACAAAAATAAATAAATAAATGAAATTACCATATTTCTTTAGCCTGACAATGTGGGTTTCACATTCCTCTTCTATTGCTGCCTTTCCCTCTTGGTATTTCTAACACATATTTCTATATAAATGTGATGCGTTTAATAGAAAGATTATTCATCTGTCTCCCATTATAAGGCAATAGCTATGCATGCCTTGCGCTGTAAACCCGCCGATCGAGCAGCCCAAGGTTTGATGACTCTCAATTCGCAGCATGTTTTTGCCGAGATAATGTTTTCCTGTTACACTGACCCCTTACCTCTCTGTTATTACATTTTGTAAGCGCAGAGGGACATATTTGTTTAAAAAACACTCACACGCCAAAGCTGCTTTGTTATGCAAACAACAATTTTCTCTTCCTGGTATACATGTGATGGGGTGTCTCATGGCTTGGCAAATTGGCTGCTATCGAATGGGAATATATTCACCTATTGCTTCCTGCAGTGACACATTACCATTTGAAAGGCAGCGCTATTGATTGGGCCCTTCTCTTCTGGGTGGATCTTATCTGACTGTGCACCCTCTCCTCCAATCAAACGCTGTAATGTGTAATTTCACCGCCTCGGCGGACGAATCAAAGCTAGCGGAGAGGAGGGGTAGCATTGTGTTATTAAATAACCCCAAACACTCTCTCGCTGCCTGCACTTTCACATGCATTCTGTTTATTTGCCCACTATTTAAGAAAGAGCCTTTTTCACTTTTATATCAATATTTACATATATTTACATATCAGTGATTTTGCACACTAAGCAATCCGATTTCCATCAAGTAAGCTCACCAGACTGGCTTCTTAAAGATTATGGCACAGGCTTGGCTAGGTAAGACAGAATTTTTTGACATTGTTTACTGTGGATTAACTCAAAGAGCACTCTCTACAACATCAGACAATCTAGCTTCAGAAACACACCTTAAATTACATTTTATTTACCAAACTTGCTTTATTTGACTACTTACCAATTTATCCTTTGTTAACAAAAAAGCATTGCTCACTCACTCACTTTCCTTCGGCTTAACACTATGCATTATCAGGGGTTACCACAGTGGAATGAACCACCAATCACACTGGCAATTGTTTTACAGAGTGGATATCATTCCTGCTGCAACCTTCAGTGCTGGGAAAAAAAACACACACTGTCTCATTTACACACTAAGGCCAATTTAGTTTATCCAGTTCACCTATTTCGCATGTGTTTTGACTGTATGTGAAACCAGAGAAGCCGGAGTAAACCCACAAAGGCAAACAGAGAACATGCAAACACCACACACAGAGGACTCCTACTCCAGCCGGGACTCAAATCAGTGACCTTCTTGCTTTTAGGCAACCACATTAACCACTGGGCCGCCCAAAAAGAAGGATTTTCCTATGTAAAAACAAACAAACAAACAAACAAAGACTGTGCATTTTTTTCTGCTCCAAAAAAAATCTATGGTTATACTTGAAAGCAAAAAAACAAAAAGAACAAACACAAAAGCAAACATTAACTTTCTTTGGTTCTTTTTTAATAATAATAATAATAATAATAATAATAATAATAATAATAATAATAATAAATTCATTTATTAATTTTGTTTTCGGCTTAGTCCCTTTATTAATCAGGGGTCGCCACTGTGGAACGAACCGCCAACTTATCCAGCATATGTTTTACGCAGCAGATGCCTCTCCAGCTGCAACCCATCACTGGGAAACGCATATACACTCTCATTCCCACACCTACACTACAGACAATTTAGCTTACTCAAATCCCCTGTACCGCATGTCTTCGGACTTGAGGGGGAAACCGGAGCACCCAGAGGAAACCCATGCCAGCACGGGAAAACATGCAAACTCCACACAGAAATGCTAACTGACCCAGCCGAGGCTCGAACCCGCAACCTTCTTGCTGTGAGGTGCTACCCACTGTGCCACCGCGCCACCCAATAATAATAAATAAGTAATAATAATAATAATAATAATAATAATAATGGCGGTTCATTCCACTGTGGCAACCCCTGATGAATAAAGAGACAAAACCAAAAAGAAAATGAATGAATAATAATAATAATAACAACAACAATAATGTGACATTTCTTTAAATATTTATGTAGTTATTATTATTATTATTATTATTATTATTATTATTATTATTATTATTCATTCATTCATTTTCTTTTCGGCTTAGTCACTTTATTAATCCGGGGTCGCCACAGCGGAATGAACCACCTATTATTATTATATATTTATTTTATTTTTTACTTAAATAAAAACAAGTAAACTGCAGTTAGATGTTTCCTGAATTTGTTTAGGCAGTTTTGAATCAAATTTTAATTACACAATTATAACTATACAGTTTGATGATCAGTAATAATGACATTACTATACTTATTATCTAAAACTGCCAAAACACAGAATCATTAAAACTACTTTCCTTCTCTTAAACATTCATCATTGAAGAGAAGAAAATATGCCAGGAAAAAAGAATTCTCAGTATGAAAGCATTCAAAATCTTGCTGCTTATGCACTTTTCCTGTCCTACATTTTTATTTTGTATTCACTTGCAAATGACCAAAAACAAACATGCAAAGTCAACAGTCTCTAAAATACAAATACATGATTTTCATCTTATCCGTGTACAACTTGGACTACAGAATGGTGCTGATGTATAGTAAAGTAATAATGCAGCAAGAACTAAGCATCAATATAATTTTTTTTTTACTGTGATTACTAGTGGTGCGATGAGACGCCTACTCCACTAGACAAGACGAGATGAGACAGGAGACTGGGTTCACGAGAACGAGAGGAGACAAGATTTTATATTTCATATGAAATATATGAATGAAAAATCCACTGGGAGAAAATAAATAAATCACAAAATGCAAAACTTTTTAATGAATGTTATTTTACTTATTGTTTTTATTATTTGTTGTTATTTATTTTACTTGAATGTTATTTTACAGTAAAGGACATGCAAACACTGCAAAATATTTTGCTAATACATGAATGGAAAATAATCTTTTTATATATAATATAGCTGAGAAAAAAAATTTAATAAAAAAAAATCACAAAATGCAAAGCAATTTAGATGCTTTTTGAAATCATTTTGAATGGTATTAAATGATATACTCTATTTTAATGAATTATATGCAGTAAAGGACATGCAAACACTACTAAATATTTTGCTATAAACTACTGATTGGCTGTTCGGTGATATGACAGCAGATATGTTTAGTTTTCAAGAGTTCACTATGCATGTGCATTTGGATATAATGCGACTAAAATAGGAATACTCCACATGTCTTAATCCGATATGTGTTTACGACCAATATGACTTCAAGCATATCTAAGGTCTATTCCATTGCATGGTTTCGAAGCATGGTTAATTTATGTGGCTGCAGTTGTAGCCTGTGTTGGACCGGATGCCGCAGATGTTGAACACCAGTGAAAAAAAAAGGTGGTTACGTCACACCCGCCCGCCCAACCGAAGGACGTGCGCAACACAGAGGCCACCCTGGGTTGCCAGGTGTGCAAAGCACTTAATTTGCCAAATCCAATCCTGCCTCTAATATTTAATGCTAGTTTCAACCTCACGCTCCATCATGCTAACATCATAACTTGTAAAACAAGAACTTGTCACACCCCTAGTAATTACTTTAATCAAAATAAGAAGTGTAAACGTCACCTTGATGAACTTTCACTAAAAAAGAAGTAAGTAGTAGTTTTACTAAATGTCGTACTAAATGGACTCTCACGCCTGACAGGCAGCAGAAAAATAAACCATGTTTACATGCCTTGCAGTTTTCTCCCTGACCAAATATGAAGGCAGCCTTTCATGGCTTGATAAGGTCTAATTAAATATTCTCCACTCATAATGCCGGTCAGCTTCCAGGAAACTTCGCAAGGGGAATATACGGACAAATGAACTCAATCAGGTTTTCATCACAGAACCTCCCCGATGGCAGCGCAAGGTTTGTTTGTGGAGCGGTGACATGGCACCTTTCATCAGGTATTTTTGTGTATGTGCAACCAAAGACAAAACACACTGGCCATTAGCTCCTTCCGCGCACCTACGAAAGCCCCGGACAACACAACGGACTGTCAGAGTGAATTACCTGCTCCTCAAATTAAGCTGATATCTTGACAGCCTTGTCTAATTAAGTTGGTTCAGGCTCTGATCGATTGTAATAATGACGACCCGGCCATGTCGTCCATAGCCAGTAAGTGAGATATCTTGTCTGTGCAGTGTACTGACATTTACATCTACTGAGACCAGCCGTAATTATGAAATAGTGGACTTGGCTATGGAGCAGCTTGTAATACTTTTTGGAAATTGAATTGAGGACTTCGTTCCGCAGGTCCCGCAGTAGCGTTTGTCTCTAGTGACCGCAATAATACAGAACAATAAGATTTAACAAGGTGTCCATTACGCTGTTCATTACCAGGCTTAATCTAATAGCCCCCACTCAGTTGTTTTTTTTTTTTTTTTCTCAGGACGATTTCTTGACGGCCTGTAGAAATGTGGGAGAAAAAAGGTAGAGGGAAAAAAAACTTTTCATTTAAATCGAAAGTCAATAATACTTGGTCCATTCTCTTAAGACAATAAAAAAGACAAACAATCCTTTCGAAAGCCCATTTAAAGCCCCCTTGTGCTGCTTCCCATCTTCATTACCAAGGGTTGGGGAGGTGGGGTGTCTAGGTGAGGGGTTTGGGGGGGTGAAATTGTCTAAAGACTTTTAATTGGATTCTAGAAGCAGTTTCTTAATTGACTTCTCTATCGTGCTAATATAAGTGTACATCTTTATGTGTGTTCACCACATCCTAAATTGAACCCAGGAGGTCATGGTTGGATCTCCCGACGAGACTCATTGGGAACTATTGCCCGCTAAAAAATTCAATTTAGATCTGGAGATTGACTGGCTAATTCCAGTGTACCTATAATGGGTTTCTACTGTTCTCTTAATTAAGTTTTCGCATTAATGTACTAGATACACCCTTTAAAGCCGCACATTTCCCTTGTGGACAACATTTGAGGTGGGAAGACAAAATTAAAAAATTTCGCTCACTAATTGACAAAGTGAAGCATTCCCTCAGAGCTGTACCTGACAACACAAACAAAAAGCTCATCTGATGGCTGCCGAGAGGCTGGGGAGAAAAGCTATCCCAAGTTGCAGCAAAGTACAGCCGACTGTTTACAGATCTTGCGGAATCTATTTATCTCAGCTCTCGCAATTCATTAAATCTGTTTATCACTTACAAATTAGAAACTCCAACTGTGATCAATTGTATTTTGCATCACACCCATAATCACCAGTTTCGGAGCTTTCGATACAAGTCCACAACGAAATATTTGTTTGACCATGACTATGTGAGATGTAAGAATGTGTCAGTATACTAGGATACAGAAATTCCTGTATCCTCGTATGCAAGTTGAGTCCAGTTTAAATAAAGCTGAACAAAAGTCTGTTGTGATGTACCTCCAAAAAAAGTCAGTCACTTGGAGTACTGGTATCTAACTTTTTGAGCCGTCTGACTGAAAAACGCACATTTTTAGCCACAAGAAGCGTTAAACTTCAATTTTGTCAAGCTTGCTGAAGTTTGAGGGTTTTGGTCGAGTCTGATTAATAACTTTCACAGGTAAAAAGGAGCGAATGAGGGAGCTTCCATTAATTCCCATCCTTTTGTGTATGTAACTAATGGCGTAACCCAAAGGTCACAGCAGGGGAATTGGCTTCTCTGTAGCGCAAGCCCATTTAACCTCTTTTTACCAACTCAGGCACTGCTTTCACAGGAGCATTGATTTCCTATTGTGGATCTGCTCCTGGATGCCTGCCCTTTCTCTTGCCTATCATGCGGCCTTGGTTTAGAACACACTCTCTGCGGCATTCTTTCTTCAACATTTGTGTGTGTGTGTGTGTGTTTTTTGGGTCTGGTTAACATGATGTTTCAAATATTGCAAAGCTGATTCTCTCAGATCATCACGTGCAAAGATCTGACCCTACAACAGAGGTGAAATGGATATTGGGGGGTAAGGACGGGGAGAAAAGGGGGGAAATGTCAATAACGGAAGCTTCTGCGTTAACTTTGGTGTGTGAAACTCATTTTGCTGAGAGTCAAAGTACACTGTTGGGGATAGAAACATGAAAGACTGTGCAGATATCAGAATTCTCCAGTATAATCGAAACTCTTGGGATGACGAAACCAGAAAGTGTAAAGAGTTTGAAAAGGACTATTTGAATGTGTATTTAGTTTTTCTTTTTTTCCCCCTTAAATATGTCAAAGCAGGTTTTCTCTTTATTTTCTTTTTATTTGGGGAGGGGGTGTCATTTTAAAGTATTGTTCTAAAATGTGCTTCATCTCTGCAAATCTGAAAAAAAAAATAGCAGACTATTAAGCAAACTCAAGATTAGAACATTCCATTGATTCAGTAATTCCATTAGAACATTAGGATATAAAATAAATACACAAGTCCCAAATGCACAGGCTTTTAGAAAGAAATGGGGCAACAACAAGATTTTCAGAGGCCCTTTGTCTCCCATATTTGTTGCTCTGGAGTACACTCACTCTTCTTCTTTTTGTTCTTTTTGTTAACCATTTCATTGAAATGGACCAATGGGTTTTGTTTGAAAGCCTTTTCTTTCTCTTTATTTCCTTTTATGCATTTCTATTTTTTTTTGCTTATCTTACAAGCCACAGATCATGGAAAAAAGCAAGAAAATGTAGCTTACTCAAACAAGAGTATCATAATGGACCTAATGAATGTGATGTTAAGTGTCTCTTTAAAGAGGTGGAGTGTCTCTTTAAATGCAGAAAGAAAGAACCGTCCGGGATGATGAGTCTCTCAGCCTAGTTTCAGCAAATGTCAGCTCTTGCCTCTCCATCGATTGACTGAGAGGGGGAGAAACCGCTTTTTTATGCCATATCAATCGGGCAAGCCTTTGAATGGGATTTTTATATCGTGTCAGAGGAATTAGAGGGGATATTTCACAAGCTCCTTTTAACACTAAATTAGGGCTAAATCACTGTGACCGACGACCTTGTCCAAATGGGAGCTTTAGCCATGTATAAGCTGAGACCCGAACCCCCTGGTCACCCCTGAATGCTTTAGAATAAGGGTTAATACAGTGCACATTCTGTGAGGCTCAGGCCAGTGATTTACAGTTCTATTGGCAGAGACCAGAGATTTAGAGAGGTAAAATAATCTTATTACCAGACTGTCAAATTGTCTTCCATTTGTTTTATAAGGTTTTGCCATTTTGGAAAATGTCACATCAGCACATAAAACTGCCTGCGCCTTTGATTACCATGCTCAACTCCTTCACTTTGAGTGTGCGCTCCACTTTGCGGATTTTATAAGTGTAAAGGGGCCAGAAGTATCAGCAGACTGGGAATCATAAAAAGTGATGGAAAAGTGTGTTGACCTATGTATCTATATAGATATCATTGCACAATTTCTCTAACATGCAGTAAAGCATGAACAAAACATGCAACTTACACATTAATGCTATTAAACTTTGCACAATACTAATAAAAAATGGTCAATTGAAATAAATGTGTGTATGGTGTGAACCTACACTGGTCTCATGGTTTGGTTTGGATTATCATGCCCTTGATTAGGTTCAATTCGATATCTTGATGCATCACGGTGCATTGACGATCCTTTCCATACACAATTTTATATTTTACTTCACAGCACAAGAAAAATGTATAAATATATTTATGTATTATTTGTAATACAATTTTGTCCTCTAATACAAACAGTCAGCACTGTACTTTTAAAAACTCAAGTACATGCACAGAACAACATGAGCATCTACAGCAAATAAACAAAGGTAAATATCCCGCTCGCTTTATGAGCCCTGTTCTCACACTCCTGTGATTCGTCTCACGCTCAATAGAAAGGGTTGTGATTGGCTCTAATGCTCTGGCGCTGTTTACCGATGAGTGACAATGATAAATGGCAGCGCCGATCACAGCTGTTTCGTAGCTAGTGCGCACTAGTGTCTGTATCCATGAAGTATCGCTATAACAGCCGAGAGGAGAGGAAACGTCACGTCAGCAGGTCAAAGAGCCACAGTGAGAGAGAGAGCGAGAGTGAGAGAGAGAGAGAGAGAGAGAGAGAGAGAGAGAGAGAGAGAGAAATGGAGTTTACTTTCATTTTCTCAATCGCAGTGAAATAGTGGTTTCTGCTGTAACTTCATTGTCAGTGAAAGACTTTCTAGCAAACACACACACAGTGAATTGTGCAGAGATTCTGTGTTTTAAAGTAGTTGCAAAGTTTTAATTACTCACGGTTGCCTCCCTCGCCATAGTAAGCCACCGCGACATAGAGCATATGAGATAAATGACACCACTGCATAATAACCGGTGATGATCTATTACTGAACCATACCGAATTGTCTGAGTCCGCATTGCGGTGCACCGAAGAAACAATTAATTTTGACACCCCTAGTATAAAGTGGCTTTGATTTATATTATATATTTGATTTATATTATATATATATTTTTTTTATTTTGATATAAATTTTGATATATATATATATATATATACTGTATACACAGTACATACAGTTAAAGTCAGAATTTTTAGCCCCCCCATTGCATTTTTTTTCTTTTTTAAATATTTCCCAAACGATGTTTGCTAGGAAATTTTCACAGTATGTCTGATAATTTTTTCTTCTGGAGAAAGTTTTATTTGTTTTATTTTGGCTAGAATAAAAGCAGTTTTAAATTTTTTAGAAGCCATTTTAAGGACAAAATTATTAGGCCCTTTAAGCAATTTTTTCCCGATAGAACAAACTTGTTTATAGAATAACTTGCCTAATTACCTTAACCTGCCTAGTTGACCTAATTAACCTAGTTAAGCCTTTAAATGTCACTTTAAGCTGTATAGAAGTGTCTTGAAAATATTTAGTAAAATATTATTTACTGTCATCATCAAAAAATAAACAGGGGGGCTAATAATTCTGGGGGGCTAATAATTTCTGACTTCAACTGTATATATATATATATATATATATAATATATATATATATATATATATATATATATATATATATATATATATATATATATATATATTTTTTTTTTTTTTTTTTTTTTAATATACAGTATGAAAAAAAAAACAATGTTTCTCCCTTTTTAAATTTGTGCAAGCCTATCCTGATTTTCTGGGCAAAGTTTCAACATTTAATGTTATGCGCCCGAGTTGGGCTGAAATGATGGGCTGTCAGATAATACATATCATGCGGCATTTTAAAAACTTAAGGCCTGTCGGTGCGGATGACAAATTGCAGAGAAGGGCAGGGGTAGACGTGCTGGCACATCTCGGATCTGAGACTGAGTTTGGATCAGTCCAGATCCCCGTCATGCAAGTCTATGTCAGCATCCTCTTAATTCCATATCTCAGCACCACCATTCTCCCAATACCCATCAGTCAGCAGCAGTTAGCCATTAAGATTCTCTTCTGCCTCTTCTCAAACTTTCAACAACACCATGGGTAGAGACAGACAGTCTGTACTTATGATGCAGTGTTTCTCCAAATCAGGTCTTTAAAGTTTGTCTAAACCACTAAAAGCAATCAAATTACAGACATTTAAGGAAAGATAACTGTTTGTAAACAGTTTTTAACCATTTTTTTTATTCCCCCAATGAATTATTTGAAAACTAACAAGCAATAAGATGCAAACTAAAAAATCCATAAAACATTACAAATCCAAGCAACTTAACATCTGTATAAAATGTACAATGAGAACTGTATCTAGGACACTTAAAGTTTACTTTCCCAGAACTCACAATGTAGTTTCAGGGCTGGTTAAAAAAAAAAAAAAAAAAAAAAAAAAAATATATATATATATATATATATATATATATATATATATATATATATATATATATATATATATATATATTTTTTAAGACCACATATATATATATATATATATATATATATATATATATATATATATATATATATATATATATATATATATATATATATATATATATATTATAGGTGGGCATAGATTAATTTTTTTAATCTAGATTAATCTAGATTAATTTCAAAATTAATCTAGATTAATCTAGATTAAAATGGCTCATTTGAATCCTGCCGAATGTATTCAGAATATGTGTGTTACCCAAATAATAAGTCTTTGAGAACGGGTTTCTCAAGCCGGGTGTCGCATTAGACCAGTGTCTCATCTCCAAAATGTTTCCAAAATGCATCACAAACTGCTTGAGAAACTGTTCTACTATGATAATTGGTGATGAAAATAAATGATGTTCAATAAGATGTGTTTACTTACTTGTGTTTACTAACTGTTTATTCAGTTAAACATGAATGTTGAACTGTAGGCCTACATAAGCTCCAAACAGCGAATTCTGATTAATCAGCTTAATCAGACGAAAGTCAGCACTGAACTTAACAGAAATGGAATTAAGACGTGGAGTATGCAGATTTTAGTGGCATTATTGTAGTAAACACCGCGGTCTTTAGGACCTTTCGCCATATTTCCCGACAAGGTCCACACGCGGCTGTCAGAAAGGACTGCACACACACATACACAAACACACACACACACACATCGCGAAATGCGGAAGTTTTTTTTTTCTTACCATTTGGCATGCGTTATTAAACTCCATAACTCTCTCACCTGTCCTTACTCCGTAGTTGCGTCTATATTACCCCAGTTTGTCACGAAGGAATAAATGAAAAGTGAAACTGCAGTTAGAGTCAGGCATCCTGCTGATTTGATTCAATAGAGCAGACGGCTCCCCGGTCAGGTATACATCCGCGGTAATATGTCAAGGTGAAAGTCATCATAGCTTGCGTAGAATAGACCCAGCTCTCACCCAACTTTGAGAATAGATTAACGGCGATATTTTTTTTTATCGCGCGATAAGAGTCTCGCGTTAACGCAGCACGTTAACGCCGTTAACGGCCCAGCACTAATATATATATATATATATATATATATATATATATATGTGGTCTTAAAAAATTCTCATTTCACCTATGTGGCAAAGTGTAGTGAAAAGTAATTTCAGAATACAAGAACATTTATGTATCTAGCAATGGCTTCAAGCATGCTTATGGGCTTAAGACCTGTCTTAAAACCTGTGCAAATTTGCTGTTGAGCGAAGAGCCTGAAAAAAAATGACATAAATCAAAACGATATTAAATCATGCATTCCATGTTGCATCGACATTACATCAGCTTCTTATTCAGTGTAAATTGTGTGCAAACAATTTTCCAATCCTGTGTGTTCTGCAAACACATTAGTAGTGAGAAACAATTAGCTCACTAGCCCAAAATCCTTATATACATTCTTAAAAGGCAGAAATAACCATTAGGGTTCTGCTTCAGCAATCTGTTTCACAAATATATAAAGATATAATGTTGATAGTTACTAGATACTCATGAAAGAAAGAAAAATAATACTGGCTTTTGCTTTACAAACTATTTACTTAGTTTTTTTAGACACCACAGTTCCTTAAAATATCTGTTGGTGTTATTTGATTGAAAGAAATGCATGGTGGAATAACTTTTTGGGGGCTAACTATCCCTTTAAGTGAAAAAAAAAGAAAACAGATGAATTACTGTGAAAAACAGAACTACTGAGCAGAGTTAGGCACAAATAAATCTTTAAATAAATCTTTTTTGTAAAGTTACCCTGGCACATTCGTTGGTGAAACTGGCACATAATATAGTAATTATGAGATCACAGAAAGATTAAGGATATGAGTAATTACAGCGTGTACGAGGCAAATATGGTTAATCAAAGTGAGCTAAGATTGTGATTTTCACACCCTTGCAGGCACCCATTTCGGCAGCAAATGAGGTAATCTTCAAATGATCTGAGTGATTGATAGAGTTTGATTTAAACTCCACAAGCTTAAACATGCGCACACACACACTGTGATGCTGCAACCCTTACGAGTCACTTTTGTAAGTGGGTTTAACCAGCAGACCAGAAAGGTGAGAGCCAAAGAGTTTTCCTCATTCAGTCCCTCAATGCACTTTTTTTTTTAAGTTAAACAGCAGAAACTCATTTTACCTAAAGTTTGAGTTAAATTTAAAATGTTTCTTAATATCTAAAATAAAGCAAACAAACAAAAATGTTAAAAGTACTCTTGTTAAATGCTCTGAAACATATGTAGTACATGAACATACTCTATCATTCCTTATGATATTAGGGCAATGGGAGATGTCTTGGTGTTGCACTGTGCACAGCTCTCAAAGTTTGTTTGTTTTCATGAATTTTAATCAGCGCATCTGTAAAGCCCCAACCTGCTTCCACGCATATGCAGAACCGCATCCGCCTCATAAGGAAGACAGCTGCCGACTGCTAACACGGCAAAACAATCCCCCCATCCACAGCCATTATACCACCGCCTGCCTCTTCATCTCCTCTCATCTCAACTGTTTAGCAGCAATAAAGTGATGGAAAACTAAAAACCATCTGCATTTGCCTCTTGCAATTTACATCTACTTGGTATTTATTCGATTGTTTTAAATGTATCCCATATTTGGGACGGAAGCAGCAAGCAATGAGCAGCACACTTAAAATTGCATATGGTATTATATGCATTTCTGACACAATGATAGATGACAATGATCGATAAATAAGGTTTTGTTTGACATCTGTCCTACAAACCAGCGAAAAAAAAGCCAACCGTGGCCATCTTACATCAGGTTTGACCTCACACGATCAGTGGAAGGATCGAGGACAGAGGGTTCTGATTATTCAGCAACAGTGGGGTTCTGTATACCGAGGGCCATGTAGCACAGAACACACGAGCGCCACACGCTGAGCCACCCAGCTGCGCTCAGATCTGTAATTGGGTTAGAGGGATACAGCGTTCACTGCTGCCTGTCTGACGGTGGCTTGAAAGGGAATGGAAGAGTTGTAGACACTCTGGGATCTGTGTAGCTTAAATGAACTGTGGTCCAGCAAGGAGATGGCACTGAAAAAGAAAACTCTAGTTGCTCTAGTTTCGTTCACAAAGACAACAATCCTTGCTCTGGAAGACTAGTAGAGTCAGCGGCTAATGAGCAGCGCCAGTACAGTGGGCCGTAAGTCCACATACCAATGACTGGTAGCTGGATGATCGCTCGACCATGGCTCCCTGATGAGACCAAAAAGGCCAAATGCTATCTGTGGCAGCGGTGGCGTGAAACATCTTTAGCGCAATCTCACAACTGGGTTTGGCAAAAAGTGCTATCATTAAAGCTGCAGCATAGCAGTAAGTGCAGACATGACAAGGTTTGGTCGGAGAGACATTGTGGCTTTGCCATCAGGAGGAGCGCTCACCCACTGAGCATCTGCTCACATTACACAGCCAGAAGTAAATATTCTCTGGACGATAGCATCGGCCGTGGCTGTCGGTAAAGACTGCAGGTGTACTCACTCCACTCAGGCCTTATCTCCGCTGAGCAGAAGGGCAGTTAGAAGGATTGGAGAGTGGCGCAGGCATTAGGCGTCGTGCTGCGGCTCACGCCCGCACAAAAAGCCTCCTCTCTCCATTAGCCTGCCGTTAGAGATGGCCGAAACAACTTTGAGTGGATCGACCAGTGCGGCATCTTTGAACACGTTGATATACAAAGGTCTCTTTTTCATGGAAAAACAGAATAAAGGCAAAGCAAGATGCGGGTCTGAGAGGACAAAGGAGAGGACGGAAATGGTGATTCAGCCGCTGAATTAGAAAACTGATCGATTACACATAAAACAAGTGTCAATATATGAATGATGCATGTGCATTTGCAAGGATTCTTTCAAACTTTTACTTTCTAACAATGGAATCAAGGATTTAAAAAGAAAAAAAAATCCTTAATACATGCATAATTTCTCCAAAGGCCTGTAAAAGATGATAAGCAACTGAACAAGGTATTATACTTAATTTAAATTAAAGTAAATCCATTTTAATTAAAAACATTCATAGTAAGCTACTCAACCTTCACGTCCACTCACTACTAGCAATAATCAAGTGGCAATTAATCTGACGGTGAAGGGTATTTTCCTCTTGCGTTGTCTTCTTTGGACTCTCTCAAATGGAGCAACTCTAATTGTTGCCTAAAGTTGTTTAAAGGGAATTAAGAGTAATTGGTTTTTCTTTGTCAATTTTTAGATTAGAAAGAGCAGCGCTGGTGTAAATTTCATACTCCTTCAGTACCAGTAATGTGGATGGCGCTTCAGAGAATTAAGCAAAGTTAAATGAAATTAATATTTTAGCATTTCATTTATAGACAATCAAAAATATGTCCATAAGCCTTATATTAGACTGATAATGGAATTAAAGATCTCAGTTTAACAAGACTTCAGTTCCTCAAATTATATATGAAGTGTTTTATTAAAATTGCCTGCAAGACTCCTTAAGAATTTATAATAGTGTAATGACTCCTATTCTTTCAAACTATTATTGCTGATACAAAACAATGGACAGAAATAAAAAAGGTACTTAAAGTCAGTGTTTTTTTTGTTTGTTTGTCTGTTTGTTTTTTTGTCTATTACTATATTAATACATACATAACCATTAATAAATACATCAAGATATAAAATTCTGCATGCAAAAATGTTTAAAGGGTTTACAAGCTAAAATAATCTACATAGTAACAACCTACATAGTACTATAACTTTATTCGCAATGAACGTACCTGCACTGCTTCCCCACAGCCACCTTTATCCACAATTGTGTTTAAGCTTATCCTTTCAAAACATCTTTAGTGTTATTCACAGATAGTAAAAAAAAAACAAAACAAAAAAACACAGAAATATATGTTCAAACTACACATTCTGTAATCCAGGGATTCCCCCGCAAGCCTGTACGCTGTGTCTGTCTGAGCAACACGGGCCTTTATGGTTCCTAACTGATACAAAGAGCCTAATGTCAATTGATACCATCTATTACGTGTTCTTTTTAAATGTGCAAACCAACTTCATTGCATTGGCTAAATTTTAATCCATCCACCATGGATTATTTTCTTTGACCCTGACATTCACACACACTCACATATAGGCATGCATGCAGGCATACGCAACACCCCGCCCGTCTCGAAAAGCCTTATTTTATGCTTATGTAGTATAATAGGCAGCATTCAGAGCTGGGCCAGTCAGAGAGATTTCTCCTGGGTAAAGTGCAGGCCTCCAGTGTGGAGCAACTGTGGGAAAGCAGCGTGGTGCAGCGATGCACAGTTACACCAAAGCGAACAGTAGGATCCAAGAAGGGGGGGAAGGGTGAGATGAGAGTGTGTTCATGAGTCTACATGCACAAGAAAGAGAGAGAGAGAGAGTGTGTGTGTGTGTGTGTGTGTGTGTGTGTGTGTGTGTGTGTGTGTGTGTGTGTGTGTGTGTGTGTGTGTGTGTGTGTGTGAGGGGGCATGACAATGGGAGAATAGTGAATTCACGAGGCTTTGCAAGAGGGTGGAAGCGTACAATGAGTTGATGTGAGGGGTCATCAGTCAATCGATGGGCGTGCAGGTAGACAGAGAGAGGCCAGACTAGGGTGGTCCCAATACATCTAAAATAGAGAGACAACTCCACACTGCGTGTAGAAGGTGTATGAATACATGGGGGGTAGGTGTGTATGTGTGTGTGCGCACATCAGGTGCAGATTGACGGTATCATACAGAAGACTTTTCAGAAGCATTTATATCTTTTCACTGCTCAGGAAGTGCAGCAACACAGTGTAGCCACCGGCTACCCGACTAGCAATGAAATTAAATTTTAAATTGTATTAAGCTGATGCAATTCTCTCAAAGAGGGAGATAATCTGTGTCAATGTGAAACAATAAAATGTATTTTAAAGAAGGAAAAATACAGCTATTGCAAGAAATCAAGGACATTTTTATATGTGTTATATAGTGCAATGTGTCGTGTAATAAAAGTAAATTACTTATTTATTTACTAATTTAAAAGATATATTAATCTCAATATCTTATCATGTTCTGTTACCACTGATGTACTTTAAGCAAGAATAGGAGACACTTACATGTACGGATGGTCATGCTTCAGGATAAGGATGCAGAGGCCTGTGGACAAAAACAGAAATGAATAAAGCAGAAAATCAAAGACAAGGCTATCTCTAAAAAAAATAAAATAAAGTATATCAGCGGCCAAAGCTTCAGTTTCATCATACAGACACACAAAAGCACACACACATACACTGCATATCACTAGAGAACAAGTCAGAAGCTGCTCTCACACCAAAGACAGAGAGACGTTTAATGTCTGTATTTGATTTCTCGGAAATCGTGTTCTGAACACTGATGCCAAAGACACAATGCTGGACCTCTTTTCTTCTATCAGAAGGACACTGAACACAATTCATATTCTATCAATTAAGAATATAAGAAGCTATTTCACGCAAATGTGTAATTTATATGCAAAATGTCAGCTAAAGTGCTGCTTATCATTAGTAGTCTAATTGCACATATCGGGCCTGCTTGAGGATCAAATGGCTGTGAATTGGGCACTTATTTCTGTCAGGAGTGGCTCTTCAGCCCCATCTACTGGGCCTGGACTCCCTCTCACACAGCCGAAAAGTGGAGAGAACCTCCTCACCTATGGGCTAAGAGGGAGGCCTGCCAACTGCCCTCTCTGGAGGTAAGGACAATATGAACACAAGAGAGGGGAATTACACTCCGAGTTGCTGCAAATACTGCTACAGAATGAGTGGTTGGATCATGAAAGGAAGGAAAATTGAGGGTCACACAATTTGACTTCAAGGTGGAAAGTCAAAAGTGCTGCAGATAATCAAGGTAAATTGCTTGCCCGTGTGACGAAAAGTTGCTTGACCTTGCAGAACAGGGTGAAATCGAGAATTTGGCATGTTTGCATAACATATTCACAAAGGTAACAATTAATTTGGAGGATAAGGCGCATTTTCAGAAATTCTGCATTTAACTTGTTTTAAATAAGCCAGATGTGGCTTTTAAACAAGGAGACATTTCAAATTTATTTTAATTTATATTACAATTTGATTTAATTTTAGCTTGGAACATAATAACAATAATAATAATAATAATAATAATAATAATTTTGTATAATGTTTGTAACAGTTTAATTTTAAAACTGTTCTTAAAGTTTGGCTTAAAGAAAATCAAATATGCAACCACTGATCTGATTTGATTTTATTGATTATGATGTATTGTATTTATTGTACTGTAAGTGTATATTGTACTATTTTTTATATTGTTAAACTTGTTACAACTTCCTGCCCAGGGACTACAGATGTAAATTAGCTTCATAGCTAACTCTGGCACAACATGTCATGTTGTACATTGCCCCTTTATAAATAAATAAAATAAATGTAAAAGACATTTATTTTACTCTGAAGCTTGACAACTAAATGCAAGTTTGCATTTATTTGTATTGTTGATTACATTTTAATTGATTAATACTACACCTAGAAATCTAAATACAATGGTAAGTGATAAAATACAATAGTAATAAATTCAGATAATTGAAAATCTATTTGCAAATACATAGACACAAAGAGATGTGAACTGTTCTCGCAAACAAGTGACAAGTATGAGATGAAAGAGACATGAAAGAGATTTTAAATGACATGAACAAAAGTCCATAAAAAATAGGCCCCAATGTCAATGTGTAGGATATTTTCAAAATGCTTTTAAATAGATTTTGTTTATCCATGAGTTTTATCTAGTTTTGAATTATGCATTGCAGTGCGTTGCGTTTTATAGTTGAAACAAATGTCTGTGACTATTCTCTGACAGAACATCATATTTTTCCCTCCTCTTGATGTCAAAATCTGCATAGATATTTGTATGCGATCCACATGACCATACCATTGTTCCGTACAAAGAGAGCAACAAAAAGAACTCTGACCATGTAAACTCATTTGAACAAAAGCTCAGATTTCCTTGTTTCCTCTGAAGAATACCTTTTTAGTGATCCTTGGAGTACTAAAATTAATTCAGATTTTTCAATTCAGCTCAAAATGTTTTTTTAATGTTATTTGAACACAGTTGGCGATGTGAAATTGCATATTAAATTCAAAAGTGCCAAAATCTGTTCTCCAATAAAGCAAGGCACACAATCACTGCTCAAACAAGAGACATTTCCACTCCTCCACAAAGCAAGAACACTGTGAAGCATTTAATATAAACTGACGATAACTATAATAATAAATGTGTCAAAATGTAAAAGCCCGAACACGAAGTTCCTGTCCGTAGAGCATCTAAAAGTGAAAGAGTGTCATCTTTTCTGCTGCGTATAGTAGGGTGCCACGATAAATCGTGCCTTCTTAGTTCTCTGATAACTAATGCTCTTCTTATTGGAGTTTAAAATGTGCTTTTGTGACAGAAAACAGTGAGACAAAAATAAATTAGGTCTCAATGGGGACGCAGCAGGGAGGCAAAAAGCCAGCCAGCCGTGAGAACCTCGGGTGAAGGTTAAGCAATGTCTCAGACACAGCGGAGCAGGTGAGCGAAAGAGAGAAAGAGAGCGCTGATGAGGAGAGAGGTGACAGGACGGGGGAAAGGGGGAGTTCTTTGGTGAGGTGAAGGACTATCTCCAGAGATCTCCAGCACGGGGAGAGGTTGACAGCTCGAGCTGGACTGCTGAGGGACCGGCGAGGAACTCTGTGGAGACCTGAGCTGCCCTAACTCAAACAGACCCCTTTCCGAAGCTTCTTCATGCCTTGCTTGGCACATAACCCACAATGGAGGCTTCCTTAATGTTAAAGATCCACCAGGGTAGGGGGGTGTAGGGGTTTTGGGGGGTGACTGAATGCCCCCCTTTCACCAGAACTCACAGTCAAAGTTTGGGTTAACAATGAGGACTCGGCACTCCACCTCATCCGTGCTGTAGGGAACTGGATCAGGCACGACTCAAAGCTCTAGGTGAGTGACCGAAGGCCCAGAGGATGTAGAGCTCAGTTCCAACCCAATGGGTAGATAACAAACAGAGGAACCACTGTGGGGAAAAGTAGCCTACCTACTCTTAACTTTTAAGACAGAAACTTGTGTTGGGGACAGTGGTATGCCAATTATTGAGCAAGTACACAGGGCGACCTACTACTTGAGAAAAGAGGAATATCTGAAGTTTCTCCAAAGGCATCTATCCTTAATAATGGTCAACGATAGACTCTGAGACATTTAACTTTGTATTCTGAAGAGAGTTGGACTAGACCATGCAAGGGAATTGGGAGAATTGGAAGTATTAAAGACTGAGCACTGAAGCTATGTTTTATAGACCTTTTATTTAGTTTCTGGCCACATTCCTGTAGGATGCTTCCAACTTCCGTTTAGAATTACCATCAGCTAGAGCAGTGTTTCTCAACTGGTGGGTCATGATCTAAATGTGGGTGACTGTTTTTGTATAACTTCTGATTTTGAAAGATGTGTGTAAAAGCTGTTGACATTTCTGTCAGATGCCATTCAAGTGCTTGAGAAAAACATTTTCCTAATTTAGTGTCTGCCATCAGATAAGATGTTTAAATTCAGTGTAATTATTATTCTGAGGCTGCATACTTCCATACTATACAGTACGCTAAAATCAGTATTCGAGCCGAGTAGTACTGTATGTCCGAATTCATAGAATTCGAAAATGAGTATGCGAGAAGTACCCGGATGACTTACTACTTCCGGCGAGATTCTGAAGTGCGCATCCCATGCATGCTGCGCTATCCTATGATGCCCCACGAGAGAATTCATGAATGGGAGTGAATCGACGGAACTGACGCATGTAGGTCACGTGACCATGACAAAATGGCGGATGTAGTACGTCCGAATTCCATTCATACTTCTTACATTCATACTGTATAGAACGTACTTTTCTAATGACCGAGTAGTACGTTTAAATTCAAATGCAGTACCTACTGAGTAGTAGGCGGTTTCGGAAGCAGCCTGCTGCTATTTTTCTTACTTAGAACAAAATAAAATGCATCTCAACTAAGGAATAACAAACATTCCTGACCTGACAGCTGTTGTAATATGGTCAGAGTGTGAGTCTTAAATTGCACACACACATACGTGTAGAAGTGCATGCTTCCAAAGAAGAGCAAATACAAGCATGCAACTTCATAATGTAGGTATGTTGTAAGTCATTATATTGCATAACTTACATAACATACCTACAATATGAGGAACAACAACCAATATTAAGAGCAAACATTACTAATAAATATATCTTTCAGATACTATGGGGATTATTTGCATGATGAACTCAAACACATTTGAATATGTTATTGTCAGGTATTCTCCATAAACATAATAATTGTAATACCGTATAAGCTATACATTGTATTCCATTCTAACCCACCTGACCCCTACAGTAACATTTCGGCAAAATTTAAATATCAAAGAACAACATTTAGTTTTTATTATTATCATTATTATTATTATTATTATTATATGGCTTTTGGCTTTTAAATGCACTTCCGCATATATTTTATGCAGCGAATGCCCTTCCAGCCACAACCCAGTACTGGGAAACATCCATAGTCGCGCATTCACACACATACTACAGCCAATTTAGTTTATTCAATTAATCTACAGCGCATGTCTTTGGACTGTGGGGGAAACCAGAGCACCAGGAGGAAACCCACGCCAACGTGGAGAGAACATGCTAACTCCACACAGAAATGCCAACTGGCCCAGCCGATACTCGAACCAGTGACCTTCTTGCTGTGAGGCGACAGTGCTAACCACTGAGCCACCGTGCCAGTTCTTAAAGGCATTGGAAGTTTAATTTGAATATTTTTTCTCATCGTTGCTATTTTGAGTCGTGCCTTAAATTCAGTTTGTTTAGGTTGTACTAAATAACACCAATTTAATGTCATCTGGGGGAAAAAAAATATGGAAGTTTAAAGCACTAGATGTCACAGACAATAATGCATGCAATTGCAACAGTAAAAATCAAAAATGTTCTAAAAAGGAAACAAATAAATTGTTTATTTTAAGAGACCGGACATATTTCTCTTGCACATTCAGTATTGGTCTTTAACATAAAACACCTTTTATTCTATTACTTGATGGAATTATCTGTAGAATACCTGATTCCTAAAATAATCTATCACTACAGCCCTAGTCCTAATATGGACTACTACATCAAGTGTGGAGCCTTCTCTTTACGTGTATAAGCAAAGCATAATGGTTAATGTTGTATTCTATGAAAAAGGTCTATAAAAGCTGAGAACCCTAATCTGTGTTATAGCAACTGTGGCATTAACAGTGAGTCAGCATGGTTTAGAGGGTAAACCTGGTGTTGAGGTGATTAAAAAAATATTCAACTGTACTTAAAAAAAAAGATACAGGAACTAGATCCCAAAGGAAGTGTGTTATAGATTTCTTTGGCATCTGTGGAAACATAATATACACTACCTGACAAAAGTCTTGTCATCGATCCCAGTTGTAAGAGCAACAAATAATAACTTGACTTCTAGCTGATCATTTGGAAAAGTGGCAGAAGGATAATTTTTTGGATAAATCATCTGTTGAACTGCATTGCAATCATCACAAATACTGCAGAATACCTATTGGAACCCGCATGGAGATTCTCACAGAAATCAGTCAAGTTTGGTGAAGAAAAAATCATGGTTTGGGGTTACATTCAGTATTGGGGATCTGCAGAGTGGATGGCAACATCAACAGCCTGAGGTATCAAGACATGTGTGCTGCCCATTACATCACAAACCACATGAGAGGGAAAATTCTTCAGCAGGATAGTACTCCTTATCATACTTCATCCTCCACATCAAAGTTCCTGAAAGCAACGAAGGTCAAGGTGCTATAGGATTGGCCAGCCCAGTCACCAGATTACATTATTAAGCATGTCTAGGATAAGATGAAAGAGGAGGCATTGAAGATGAATCCAAAGAATCTTGATGAACTCTGGGAGTTCTGCTAGAATGCTTTCTTTGCCATTCCAGATGACTTTATTAAAAAGTTATTAGCCCATGGGAGTCATACACAAGATTAATTCTTTTTTTCACTGCACCATGACTTTATATTCTATACTGTACACTATTTCTGTTGAGGGACAAGACTTTTGTCTAAGCAAAGTCAGACCTTACTCTCCTAATTAATTAATTAAAAATCAAAGTATGATCATATTTTATTTTGGTCAAATAAGTGTAATCAAGAGGCCTTTGCCTTTCATATGAGCCACTTCTGATACCAAATAATCAACTAGAAGTCAAGTTATTATTTGCTGTACCTTAAACTTAGCTGACAAGACTTTTGTCAGGTCATGTAATTATTGTAGATTACAATGGCAAAATTCATGTTAAAATATTTTAATTTGATGTGAATTTGAAACAGAAGTTCCCAATATTTTTCTTAAGTTAAAATGTTTCTTAGGGCTTCACATTAAAATGGCTGATATTTAACTTCCAATGCTAACCAAACTCACAGCAAGAACAGACATTTCATTTATTGTAAAAAAAAAAAAAAACTCCACTGAGACACTGCAAATGCGTCAGATAATGATATGCTAATGCATAAAACACAGTAAAATGCTTCACTCTGAAACAAACATTGCATGCATTCTTATTTATGCACGATTCTGGTCATAAAAAAAGCAGCAAAATAATTACCAAGAGCACTTTCATCTGAAACAAACATTGCATATATAGTATGTTCATATAATTAAATCACTTTGAAATTTAATAGTAACACAAACAGTAACAAAAAATCTATTTTCATTATTTATTTATTTATTTATTTATTTATTTATTTATTTATTTATTTAGTGGGTTTGTTTATTAAATTTCTTTGAATTTTAGATAAAAATGAGCCATTACCAAAATTTATTATGAATAATACCATTATACAAAATAAGCAGCAGAATACGTAGCTAAAATAAAATACAAAAGGCAGTTCTTTTGTAATATGCACACAATCAATGATATAAACTCTATGATTATGATAAGATTCCAGAATGCTTCGAGAGGTCTCTGAACTCTCTCACGCTGACAGGAAGCCTTCAGTTCAGCTTCAGAACAACAAACTCAGCTGAGGAGCTTGTGGGTGTGTGATTCAGCTGCAGAATTATTGTGCACCTGCCTATGATTGACACCCCCCCGCATCGCCCCAGATTGTCAGAGTAATTAATGTCAGATTGCAGACTCTTTTTGTGCCACTTTTCTCATCCAGAATCAAAATCCCCCCACAAAGTTTAACCTTTTCTTTGCCTCTACGAAAAGGGAGCTTTATGAATTCGGATGCCCTTTTCTCTAATTACACCCGATGCACCAAGTGACAAAGAACTGCAAAGAGAAACAAAGACAGAGACGGATGCAAAGCGCTAAATGAAACCAATTTGTCTTTTTTGCCAAAATCTACAGCAGGATCATGTACTCACCAGGCCGATAACGTCAGTAAAACGATTTCAGTGTAGTGTAATAAAATGTGCTGTGCTATAATGATGGCTAGACCCTCGCCGTGTTATGTCTGACAATGCACCAGATGAGAGGGATGATGTGCGGACACACGGTCTTTCTTGTTCTTGATTACCCTTGAGATAACTGGCCGCTGTGTAAGGATGTGATGAGCCTGTCCTGTGGGAGTCGTGTTTGTTCTAGGCTCTATCTGCTCAGTGTAATCAGTGTTTAAGGGACTTCTGCTGTCTGTGTCCACAGAGTAGCAGGATCCTGTGAACTTGACTAGAATTGCAATGCTTCAGACTTAACTCAATTTATTGCTCGTTGCTTGATTGAATTTACATTATTACAAACTGGCCAATAATCAACAAGCTCCCTTTAAACCACTGAGCTGCAAAGTGTTCTATAAAATCAAGCAGTGTTTAGCTGGCAGTCAGATAACACTTTACAAGGTTCCAATGGATTATTGCATTTGCTAAAGGGATAGTTTACCCAGAAATGAACAATCTGTCACCATTTACTCATATGTCACTTGAAGATACCTTGAAGAATGCTGGAAACAGATAGCTTTTGACTAAGCATAGTATGATTTTCCAACTGTGGAAGTCAATTGGTACTGGTTTCCAGCATTCCTCAAAATATCTTCTTTTGTGTTTACCCATATATATTTATTTACATAAGCTAATAGTATTTTTATAACATCTTTTTGGATTTTAAGTTGAGCTGGTGTGTGTGTGTGTGAGACACAAAGCATAGTCAGGCCTCGTCTTACCACTCTTTTTGTCCTGAGGCATTGGTGTGTGTGTGTGTGTGTGTGTGTGTGTGTGTGTGTGTGTGTGTGTGTGTGTGTGTGTGTGTGTGTGTGTGTGTGTGTGTGTGTGTGTGTGTCTGTGTCTTTGGTAACATACATTAACATTCTGATCATATAAATTCACTTCTGTGTTGATGTTGTGGGATGCATGGCACAGGTCAAGCTTTCCTGTTTTTTGCAGATGCAATGAAGCACAAACATATTTATCTTATAGTTGTTACATCCCTGCTATTATCAGATCTTATACCAACTCTGATTTTCTTGATCTTATACTAACTGTATTTTATTTATAGGTTTGTTACACATTGCCCTGTGTATCTATCTTCATCTATATCTGTCTGGTTTGGTTCAGCCTTCAAATCAAACATCAGAAGACTACATTGGACAGTCGGCACTGCTGAGGGCTCCACTGCCCACCTTTTAGTGACATCAATTTGCATATATCTAAAGTTAAAAAAAGAGAAAGAGAAAAAAAAACACGTTGGATTCCTCAGGTTCAAGACCTCATCTCTTTGAAAGTTTGCCATCTGGTCAGTGCTACAGAGCTCTGAGCAACAGAGCAGACATAAGAAAAGTGTCGTTCTTTAACCTAATGGACAGTTAAATGTTTAAAGTTCTCCCTAACTCATCACTGTTGACATCATTTAAACATCATCGCTGAGATCATTCTTTATGCCACCATGACTGATTTTTTGTAGACATCACCAGGTTTGTTAAATTTTGTCTGGTTTAGATCTTTCAAGTTTCTAGAACCTTTCAGGTTTCTATTCCTTTAAGTGCTGTTATATATATTATATATTTCAACTGAGTCTCAAAAGTAACTCTCAACTTGCTTATGTCATCAGCAAAGATATAAAACCCAGCTATGTTATGCCCATTTTAATGGCAAAAAAATTTAATTATTAATTCATTCATTTTCCTTCGGCTTAGTCCCTTTATTTTATGTGGTCGCCACAGAGGAAATGAACCGGTAACTTATCCAGCATATGTTTTACACAGTGGATGCCCTTCCAACTGGAACCCAGTACTAGGAAACATCCATACACACTCATTCACACACATACACTACAGCCAATTTAGTTTACCCACGCGAACACAGGGAGAGCATGCAAACTCCACACAGAAATGGCAACTGACTCAGCCGGGACTTATACCAGTGACCTTCTTATTGTGAGGCGACTGTGCTAACCACTGAGCCACCGTATCACCATATTTCAAATCATATCAACCAATTTCAGTTTTGCCCATTGTAGCAAAGGTTATAGAGAAATTAATTAAAAAGAAATTGAGAGTTTAACACACAGCAGACATAAAAGTCACAAATGATATTTATAACACTCCAGATAAACAACAATAATGTAGAGTTATTTTTATTGTGCTCACAACAGCTGTTGATACACGTGATTATTATATTGTGATTTCCAGATCACAGTATCACAGTATGCGAAATGCTTAAATAAACTGTATGTGTATACTGAAAGAGTGTATGTCCTCTAGGAGACTGAGGTTATCCTGCTGACTGCTGTTAAAACAAACAAACAAAAAAAAGTTTTGTCAGTTGCATTTAAACTAATGGGAACTTTCTGGAAAGTATTACCACTGAAAGACTAAGCAGACAGATGGTCCTAAATTAAATAACATAAAAAGATTGTTTTTTTATATTAATTCTTGGGAGTTTTTTGTCTTAATTTTGCTCAATCTGGTAATTTACATTAGTAGTCTCCCCACCCCTATGATGCGTAGTTTGAACAAGTGAATCAGTCTCATCAGACTTTTAGTCTGACTCATAACAACATGACTAATCTCACAGCTAATTGACCAGATTTTAATCTCCTGAAATACCAGGGCTTGCAGGACAGTGAGAGAATCTGTTTTAGTGTTTATTTAGGGTTAGGAGTTTAGAACAATCCTAATCCAGATTGTGCTATGAATGTTCACCTTGACACCTTGTAAGCACTTTAATTAATGCATAGATCAATTCAATATGGATGTGTTGCTGGATCTGGCTTGAATAAAAAAAAAATCCTGAATTGCATCATGAGGAATAAACCAGAACAGTCTCAAATAAACTCAGCAATACATTTGCAACTTTTCTTTTTTTATAAATAAACCTTATTACCAACTGAAAAACAATCTGTTTAGACCAGATGCCAGCTCTGATGCCAAGCACAGTGCATCAGGGCACACAGGTACACATACTGCAGACATCGACAGATTATGAATGTTTTCTGAATCATTCTTTAAACAGCCAGCATGCAAACTCAACAAAAACTTCAGACTCGCAGGCCTACATTAAATCAAAATGCAGACTTTTTATTTTTTGCTTCTAAAAGCTTAAATATGTGTGCAATAAACACAAACGCTAATCCTCCAGCATACGTGGCTCCGAAGCCCACTGTCTCCCAGGCTGATTTATACAAATACACCATCAATCCATTATTAACATATAAAAAATTGTTTCCTAATAACATCGAAGGTGCTTCTGTTTCCTCTCCCGCCTTAATGTGCTTTACATGAAGATCAGAGTCATCATATGTTATATTTGGGTGATGAAGCTGCTGTCTGGCTCAATATCTGGCCGTGGTTCCTGCACATCAAACTGCTCTAATGGAAGCCGTGATGCTGGCAGTATGATAAGGGAGATAAATACACCTCAGCGAGACTGCAAAAGGTGCTCCCACAATCCCCACACACATGCAGACACACACATTTCATCTTGCAGCTCCTACCTTTCTCTAAGTCTCTTACACACACACACACACACAGGAAATGAGGAGGAGGGTAAAGAATGGCTCTGGCTACCTGCGAGACAAAGGGGGTTTCTCCTGCAATTTGGCTTGTAATCAGAAAGCATCAGCTGGGTCAGGAGGCTGCATTTCTTCACCTAATGCAGAAAGCCATTCTCTCCCCTTCCCTCCTGGACATAAAAGAGTCATTTACTAAACATTTATCTTTTTTAAAAAGCCATTATGCCGTGTTACCGTGCTTGATTGTTTCTTTATTGAATTTGGGCAGCCTCGAGCTTGCGTTGCGCTTCAGGTCTGGCAAAATGATCTTTTCTCTCTTTCTCTCTCTCTTTATCCAGCTCACGAGTCCATTATCAGCGATGAAATAATAAAAAAAAGAGAGCTGGTGGTTGGCGTGTATGGCTGTATGCACTGTGTGATGGAATGGGCCATACAGTGGGTTTGATCATTGCGAGAGTGCTGGAAATTACGAACATCATAGCAGCCATTTCTGTATTATGATGGATTGGGAATCCAGTAAATACTGCTGTTAGCCACAGGCATCAGTGTCAAGGCCAGCAGTCTAATAGAGAACTATAGCCAATAAATGGCTACATCTGTGTTCTAGTGCGGGGTGAAGATGTACGGGGAGGTACTTGGGTGTTAAATGTACATATTTTGGACAGTGAAGATAACCCATTCAACTTTATCGCATGGGAACAAGTCATTCCTGTGCGGGGGAGCAAGGTCTCTAGCGCTATCTATCAGCTACTTATAATGCTGTCATAACATCTTTGCGGCAGCAGCTTCGCATCAATTCACACCTCAAGGTATGTAACTCCCACGCTGAGAACGGGTCTTTTGACATCAGAGTGTGAAAAGGTTTAAAATTTCTGAGATTGCCCCCATCAATTTATATCTTGTTTCAGTTTTATATATCTAAGTGTTTAGGGAACTGACACAAATAGCAGTTTCTATAACACCGTAAAGTCTTGTGACAATTTAGTAAATGAGGGGAAACAATGTTCATTTGCAGTAGCACATCAAACCGTTAAAAGCATTTTATTTTTAACTGTGTGTAAAGTGCAGCATTTGGGCCACAGCCAGACTATAAAACTTGATGGGAGCCACTTGGGCTACGTTCACACTGCAAAGCTTAGTGCTCAAATCTCAAAAATGTCAAAAATTACATAAGTTACATGAATTCCTACATACCCGTTCACAATGTGGTAGCGTTGCAAAACATCAGCTCTGCATCTGATTTAATAACACATATAGAAGTGGCACAAATAGGAATTGAAAAGATCAGATCCTATATGGTTTGGGCTGTTCACACTGTCATGACAAAAACAAATTTGAGTCACATGTGGGCAAAAAAAAATAAAAAATCAGATTAGGGCCACATTTGCCTGCAGTGTGAACGTAGCTGTGGTAACACACGTACATGCATGCACACATAGTGGATGTGTATGCTAAAACGTTAATGACAGTTTTGTCATAGCACACAACTGGCATTCTTATTTATAAGCAAACTTAATGCTAATATAAACAACATGCTTAATATTTACAAAGGTCGGATTTTTACAACTAAAAAATAAAGTTATTTTTAGTTGAAAAATAGTGAAAAATAGTGAAAAATACTACTGGATAGTTGGGCTGCATGATATTAGAAAAATTCTATATTGCAAAATTTTACTTTTCTAAATAAATATTAAATAAATATTGCGATATGACCATAATTTCACAAGATAGTTTGCATAGTTTTCTAGGGAGTCTAACAGTACTCAGGTACAGAAATTGAATAAATACAATGCAAACAATGCTTTTCTTACTTTGCTTTGTCTTGTTTGCAGTCAAAATATCTCAAATTCTTAGATCAAGTATAAATATTGTTTTGTTTTTACCTTCAGCAAATTAAGAGCTTTATCAACTTTATTAAATGAAATGAGTGTATTTAACTCAAAAATAACTGAGAGTTAATTCTACTAATTTGAAAAGAGTTTTGAACTAGTGTTGAAGGTAATGGGTTAATTAAATACCTTATTACTTTATCTTAAATTCGTAAAAAGCTCACAGTACTATATAGATTGGCTTTTTTTAACTCAAATGGTAGCAATCAGTTACCTTAAACCAGGGGTGCTCAACCCTATTCCTGGCGATCGACCTTCCAGCAGTTTTCAGTTGCAGCCCTTATCAAACACACCTGCCTGTAATTATCAAGTGCTCCTCACGTTCTAAATAATTGGTTCAGGTGTGTTTGATTAGGGTTGGAGCTGAAAGTCAAAGCTGAAAGCTGAAATCAGCTGGAAGGTCGATCGCCAGGAACAGGGTTGAGCACCCCTGCCTTAAACGGTGTGAGTTGCCTTAACTTATTGGGTTTTACATTGCTCAAGTTGCTTTGTTTACTCAAATGGGTTAAGTTCAATTCACGAATTGACGAGGGGGGTTGGTGGTTCATGCAAACTGAAGAGTGGTGGTGGTGGGGGTGGGGTGGGGGGTTGGTTCAGGGAGTTTTTCCGGGAGACAGAACAAAACGGGAGATGGGTCTGAAATACGGGAGTTTCCGGGGAAAAACAGGAGTGTTGGCTGGTATGGTTAAGTTTACAGTACTCATTAGGATTAGTTTTTGAACTTAAATGTTTTGATGCAATCGTTTCCACAAATGGTTTGAGTTACCTTAACTTGTTGGGTTTCACAATGTAAAAACAAGATAAACATTTGCCAATAGGGTAAATAAAAAAAATCCTGTTTTTGCTTTTAAATGTAGATATTTGGACTAGAAACAAGACAAAAATTCAAAGTAAGATTTTGTTTTCCCTGTGTAAATAATTAAATATAATTAATTAATTGTTACACCTCCAAACATCATCTTTTGCCCAAATGTTTTAAACTTTCATGCTTTAAAAACACATGCAAAAGATAAACTTTCACTCTATTATGGCTCTGTAGTTCCCGCTCAGAACCATAATTGCAATATCGATGCTGAAACGATATATTGTGCAGCCCTACTGGACAGTATGTGAAAACCCATACACGAGGCAAGTAGTTTGTCTGAACTGAAAGGTAAAATGCACCTGAATATCTTTCTACTTCTGCCACATTTCTAAAGTGCACACTAATGTACACTTTACTAACCTATGAAGCCATGTGAGAGGATTCATGAATTTAAGTGAAGTAGCCACTGGTAAGCTAATATGATAACGACAACAGTTCAGATAGTAGTAGGTCTGAATTTCATTCACTAACATACTACTCATATTCATTCATTATAAAACACACATTTTTATAACAGTTGTGTGGTAAGTGAAAAAGTTACACCAACTCAGACTGTATGCCTTTTCAGATGCACCTCATAAATAGCTGATCCGTTTTGCCTCACTAGATAAACATATACAGTAGTAGTCTACCATTAACATGACTGCTTGTTACAGAGATCAGCAAACTTGAAAATCTTCCATCTCAATATGTAAAACCGCACTAACTGACCACCCAGAGTGATTTCACATGCATTATGCATGTTTTCAATCTCTCTCAATCATTCTAGTCATTTTTTGAGTGTCCTGCATTTGATGATCACTGAACGCCACTTCCACTGGTCTACAATTACTCTGTGATTGGGGCAAAAAGAAACACACACACACACACACGAACACACATAGAAGGAGAGAGAGAGAGAGTGGCAATCACCACAAATGCTATGGTCACATTAAAAGCTATTGAAATGCTGATTCATTCCCTTGTCCTTGGTTTTGCAAAGAACATTCTATCTACACTGTGTATTAACACGTTCAAACAATGACAGCTATGTTTTCTGAATATACAGTGGTTAGATTACAGCTATATCTGCTGATGCCAGTCTCTCTGTGAGTAGAGAAACTCATTAGCAGCCTGCAATGAGGCTAAATGCATGCCTGTAGCTAGATAGTGACCTCTGACTACACACACAGTGAGCACATCAGGTGGCAGAGAGAGTGTGTGTCAGGTAGAAGCTAAAAAGACAAAGGAGAGAGAAAGAGAGAGGTACTAAGTCATCACCACACATCTGCACAGATTGCAATGAGATATTTAAATCTGAATCTTAAATGTGAATTTAGAATGATAATAAGATTTATACTGACTTGGCAAAAAAAAACATTTAAGTTGCCAAGTCTAAATAGGCAATTTCTGTACACAATACTGAATTGTATTGGTACAAGTGTGTTGTACACTCATCATTCTGAGCCCCAGAGATTAGTCCGAAGTTTCTGGCCTCGGCTTGCTACTGTCAGGCCAGCCGAAACAGAAGACTGAGAGGTAATGAAGCATCTGAGAATGAATGCCTTAAGTACAATTGATAGGAAGTCTTGTGTGAGTCATGTTTCACAGGGGTCTGCGCTCAGGTGTCAGGCAGATACCGGACACTTGCTTTATGGTCTCCCCCACAGGGGACCCGGGACACTCCGAGCCAACCCTGTCAAAGCCTGAGCTGCATCTGTGCACACACCATTATCCGTGCCTTCCCTCCTCCCAGGGGCACAAGCAGAGATGGCCTACTGAAACAGGTTTGTCTTAAACCAAAAAATCCAGAGTGTGTGTGTGTGTGTGTATGTGTGTATGAAAAAGAGAGAAAGGAGGTAGAGGACAATGAGAAATAATACAGCAGGTATCCTATTCATGAAGGGATAGATTTTTCCTTTTTTTTTTAAATCAATAAAAGATATTTTCATTAGACAAAAATAGCCTTAATGAAAAAAGCGCTGAAAAGCCTATGTCTATGGTATGTCTAATTATCATTAAAGCATAAAATTTAATGTTCTGAGAGTCACAGGAAATTTAAGAGCCTATTTTACTAATGAATTTAACATCAAATTGATTAACGAAGCAGAAAACCTAAATATATTCTACTGGTTATTTCATCTAATTTGATCTAATTTAGCAATGCACGAAAGCTCAGCAAATTAAACTTACATTTTAAAACTCAAAATAAATAAAAAATATTTGCACACATATCTAGATCAGGGGTGCCCAAACTTTTTCTTATAAAGGGCCAAAAACCAAATTTGATTGAGGGCTGTGGGCCGAAGGTAAATATACTAAACTGCACTGTAAAAATTGCAGGGTTCCAGCACAAATCAAGTAAGTTGAAACATTTAAGTGGACTAAACATAAAACAAGTAGGTTGAACAAGCAGCAAAATCATTTGAGTGTTTATTACATTAAAGAATAATTGGCAATTTCTTAATTTATTTCATTTTATTAATAAATAAATAGATTTAATCATATTAAATAATGCAATTGTACAATAAAAACCTAGTTCCTTTTTTAACAAAACAGCGATCGATGCCGAATACACTAGTAAAGTTGCCTCTGCCGGTGTCTTCTGCATTGTCTTATCTATCAGTGACAGTGTATGTTTTAAAATCTGATTCATCATTATCATTAACAACATCATTAACATCATGATCATTAACAACATTTAATTAAATTTCAGTTTGTTAAATTTCAGATTGTTTTTTTTTTGTTTTATTTTTTTGTAGCTCGACAATAAAACAAACTACCAAAAAACTACACCTCTTCTAAGCAGGGCCAAATTAAATGGTCCACGAACCCTAGCTTGAGCACCTCTGATCTAGATCATGCAGCTTACAGCTTTCAGAATAGCTTATTTATAGTAAAGACACCACATATTTGCATTCTCTCTGTAGATCAGTTTATAAAATGGATTACAGCAAGTCATTAATTCTTTAAGTAAGATTCTGTACAATCAAATAATGCAAATTAAAAATAAAACTTGAATACCAACAAATTATTCAAACAATTAAAATCAATTAAATGTACCAAAGTCTTTATCTTCATATACACCACTTAGCTGTAACTTTAACTCTTAACTCTAATAGAACTAAGCTCTTAACTCTAACATGTCTAATACAAACAATAAAAATAAATATTCCTTATAAAATGATAATTATTTAATTTGTCTTGTTTTTTAGGTGCTTGAGAAACCATTGTTTCCACTCATATCACCTGTTTATGGAGTTCCTGCAAAATGTACATTTTAATAAAGCTCCGATATATTATGATAATTAGAAATGACATCCAGTATCTAATAGGAGTTAATTACAATAAACACATTATTGGTTTGGACCAAATAATGAGGTACTTGAGCCTTACTGATGATTCAGAGGATACATAAGACAAAAAGGTTGAAAAACACTGGTTTCAACAATAAAATCCACTAAGAGAAGCATGTAATAGACATTTTTCTAATAGACATTGAACCCCATCAACCTCCACAGAGTGCAGAGGCTGCAGCCGTGGTGTGATAAAATAACATGGCCTGATTACAAAGTTAATGATCTGTGCAGAATGAATATCCTCCCAGACAGCATGAGTTTGAGGTCAAAAAGCTCCAGTAACGACAAACATTAGCATGGGCGAAAATTCAAGAAATGTTTTAAGTCCATTTATATTCACTGAGCAATGGCGTTCACTGAGCAAGATGAAGAACCTATTCAAATTCACAGTTCTTTTCTAAAGGTCAGGGTCAAAGTCAATAATACAAGATTGCTTCGTATTGTATTCCACTTTTATACTGCATGAAATGTGCATCAATACACCACATTCAAGAATATAATGCAACCCACAACAAGGGTAAAATTACAGTGACCAAACAATATTGACTCACTCAACATCAAGTATTAACACAAGTACAACAAAAGAACTTGTGTTTGGGAAAAATAAATTGCTCCATTCACTATTTATTATTATTATTATCATCATTATTTCTTTCTTGACAATGTAGGTCTATGAATGAACACTCAGTTCTTTTACTATAATGGTCCTAGTTCTGACCAGGGTCTCATGTGGCAGCTGCACTGTGCCGCTCTGGCCACTAGAGGGGGCAACTGACTCTAAAGTGCACCCCCTGTTCGAATTGTGGTTCAAATATAATTGACATTCAGAGACACAACATACTGTGTACATTTGCATAGAAATGTGAAACAAAAACGCCCAGTAATCATCAGCTGAATGAATGGACCATATTTTGATGAATCCACCACCCAAGCATCATTTAATAAATGTGTAAGAAGACATATCTGAGCTACAAACTTGTCAAAGCAGGCTATTAACACCTTGTGGAGTCTGTTTATTCTGAAAGAAGAAGAGAAAGACAGTGACAGAGAATTACAGATCTGATTAGAGGATGGTGAGAATGCTGCTTGACAGAACTGGCTCTGCGATTAATTGAGTCAAAGCGAGACGCTTCACAGATATTTCCTGAACGATTAACCTGCTGTAAAGCGAGAGTAATGAATCTCTGGTTTGAGAGCTGGCTGCCCAGGCAGATGGGCTCCTGAGAAAAGTCTTTATGATAATTTGGGCATGAGTTCAGTGAGAACACACGCTTCTCTCCTTTCTGCCTGATTCATTGTTTTATTGCAGTGTGGGTGAGAAAACAGTTTGGAACAGAGCAGCGCTCAACAATAAGGACTGCTCAACGGCCCGTTGGCTGGGTGAGAGATTTTGGGGCCAGTTGACAGAATCATCAATTGGCCACTGATGAATTGTCACTAGATCTTATGTCCACTGATCATGTGTTATTATGCCTTGCAAAACATTTGGATTTACAGTCTGTTGAACAATGCTCTTGTGCAAATACATTCTGATTATTTAATTATTATGAATACCCTGTAATGTGTTTTATGTTTTGGTAACAGATATATTCTGACAACAAAAGCAAGACTATATTTTAATAGTCTTAAATCCAATTAAAATTTAAATAAACAGCAATATTGTACACATTTATGAAAATATAATCAATAATTTACTATTATTATAATTACTATTGTTGTATTTCTACATATGCATTATCAGTGCTTGACGTGGTAAAAAAGTGGTGACATTCTCTTGCTCATCTCTTGTGCTTATTTTGAGAGAGAAACCAAATATCATAGCGGCAGTATGGAATTTCATGAAAAGCTGAACAATATTTATTACATAAATAAATAAATTTGTTCATTTGTTTTTCCCATTTTTTTTTTATTCTGTACATATTTGCTGCACTTTTCAATTTTGCATATGTGGTCATTGAAACTTAAAACTTGCTTAAAAAATTGAATAAATAGGAGACAGTCAGCTAACTTTAATTTAAATTGTATTAGCACCAAAAATCACAGCTGTCCTACCATATCATTTTCACTTTCTATATTTTGTGAGCGATGCTACCCAGCTGATTCATTTAATACCACTGGTGCGCCATACTCAGTGCAACAAAACACACTTTAATACCCAGTATATAAGTCTTTTCTCATGCTTCCTCGATTCCTAGCATACAGTATAAATTTGCATGCATCAGAGAGCTGCTATCAATATGCAAGATTCCCCTATTTGAGTAAAGTGGGATCTCTGTCATTATCACATTCCAAAAGTCGAAATACTTAGAGATATTATCAGGTAGTTCATTAGTACAACTGGTCTGCTTAGTGAAAAAAAACTGCTAACCTAGTGGTGTGGTGGTATGCAAGAGAAAGTGGTATTACACAAGTTCAAATACTTCAAGCTCAAAAATGGCGATACTGCATAGAGAGGCATACCAGCATGTTTCAAACACTCCCTATCACGCTATTATGCAACTGTTTTCAAATAATAATTACCTTTATGTAATACATAAATAAATAAATGAAACAAATATATGTATTTATACTGTATTTTTACTTATGTTAAATATTTGGGTAAAGGGTAATTATTAGGCTTATGGCAGAATCATATTTTGGTGTTGTGATAAATTGTTTAACAATATATGGCATTATGATAATATTGACCTAAGCAGCAAAAATGCTACTTTAACAGGTATTAACAAAAATAATTTGTGTATTGCTTTATTGCATATACGTGTTCACATTAAACAAATATTTTAACCAAATTAAATTGCAAATTTATTAAAAATAAAATAGGTAACACTTAGCAATAAAGTCTCATTATAAATGATATTTAATGTATTAACATCAAAAGTGAGAAAAAGCCATGTTAATAGCACTTTAACTGCCCCACCAAGATAAAAAAAAATGTTGGACTGCATTTCTTAACTCCTAATGTAACTAGTTAACACATTTTTTTTCAACACATCCCAAAATTTCTAAAATATCAGGCTCTACCAAATGTTTGTTACTGTATGTAATTTATAGTAAAAGTACCGAAATTGATACATATACATTGAAAAATCTGAAAATATGAAGTGTACGTGAAATTTTTTATAAAACATAATCAAAATAAAACATTTTTTTTTGTTCTTTACTTTTTGACATTTAATATTAAATACATAAAATATTTTAGATTCTCATTTAACATGTTTTCTTGTTTTTTGTACAATAAAACCAAAACCAAGTGTAGTAGTGCAACAGGATTATGTTTCTTTGATTTCTTGTAAACCAACAATGCTGTGTAGAGTGAACCCTTATTTAAAACAGTCATTCTTTAAATGACTTTGACAGTCATTATTTAAAACATGGTCAACCATTAGGTAGAGCAGGCAGTTAAAGGGATAGTTAAAAATAAAACTACATTTTATTAGTTAATAACTCCATTAAATAAAATTATTACAACATAATAAGATTACTACTATAATTGTAACATTATTTGTTAACAAAGAAATAAACATCAGCTAAGATAAATAAAAGCTTTTGTATTTTTTACAGTGAGTTTAGTTAAATTAACTAATTGTAAGAATTTGAGCCTTAATGCATAGTTTTAAACAATTAATAGCTCTATAGCTAACTTGAATGTTTGAAATAACTGAATTTTAAGTCATTTAAAAGTTCAATAATGCATAATTATTCACTGTATTTTGAAGTGTAAGAGCAACTTATTTTGCTCTTACACTTATTGGTGCCCACAATACCATAATGTTCATTATCATGATATATATTGAATGATTGAATAGTGTCATATGTCTAAAAAATTAAATAAAAGTATCCATCACTTTATTTGTTTGTTTATATCTTTATAAATAAAACAAAGAAGAAAATTAAGCATTATGTATATAAGCAGTCAGGGGCATAGCAAGGGGGGATGGGGGGAAAACACATCTTATTAATCTTATTTTAATGAATGTACTGTTTAATAAAACCGTTTTGTTTAAATTAACTAAAACATACTGTCTATGTTCACTAAAATATAAATTTTCAAATGGTGTGTACTCATTTATGCTGAACACAGTAAATTTTGAGGAAATGGAGTTGAGGATCATGACATCAACAAATCAAGATACTGAATATCACACTTTAAAAAGAATGTTGTAGGACTTAATAATAAAAAAGGGGAGTCAAATAAAAATATGAACATTTATTAGGCCTATAGTATTTTCATGTTTTTTGAGATTGTTTGCTAGTTACAACTAAAAAGCAAATTTGTCAGTGTATAGCGTCAGTGAATCCACAAAAACACTTTAAATGGCTGCTATGTCCCTGTAAGCAGTTGACTTTGATTTCGAATGGTAAGTTTTAAAACAACAAAACCTAAATATTTCAAATGATCTGAAGCCATACAAAAGTTTTGAAATTTAAATTACTTTAAACAAGTGCTTCATTGTAAAATAGTTAAATGCACAATCTATATAAATGTACAGTACAAGGCCACTTCTGGCATTTGAGCGATATTCAGTCTCACTGAATAACTACTTTAAAATAAAGTTACTTCCACACAAATGTATTTAGTCCTTAGACATTAGTCATATGGATAACTTTAATGATACTTTTTCTTGTCATATTTTGAGGTTGGCATTTAAAAAAACTCCCATCGACTCTCACCACACGGAAGAGCTGCCTAAGGACATTCAGCCCAAGATATCCTTTTGTGTTTCAAAGAAAAAATAAAATAATACGGTGTTTGGAACTGCATAAGAGTAAACAAAGACAGAATTTTCATTTTTTGGGTGAACTATTTCTTTAATGTGGAGCCCTGCAGAGTTCTATTGATTTCAGAGTTCCCTTCAATGCTTTACTCCGACGCATCTTCATTCTAGCAGCGTAGTTTCCTGAGAAGCGAGAAACTGTAGCTGACTGGTGCTAGGTTAATTAAAACAGGTGCACTGACAGAGTGAACCGTTTGGAAATATTACCTGCAGGTAAACATTAGAAATTAGTCATCACCACCGCTCAAATCAGTCTTCATTTGCAGTTCCTTAAAAAAAAAATAGAGCTGTATGTGAAAAAGGCAACACCTCCATGGAAACAGGACCGCTCCATTACAGAGGTCTAATTAATCCCATGCTATTGGTAGTTCCTTTAAGCACACACAACATTAATTGCATTAGTAACCCTGAGGTGAATGTTATTTGCTCTCGTGGCAGAAACCAAAACCTCAGTACTGTAATCCGGGCATTTAATGGGGAACAGGGGTGGCCGTGTTAAGCTTGCTGGAGACCAGCTTTGCCATTTTATTTGTATCAATGTAGGATTTGTGAGAGCTAATCGATCAGCAAGAGGGTTCAACTTTCTCTTTGAGTGAGGTGGAAGCTGGTCAGGTTTAAAGAGAAAAAAAAAGGCGTCAGATAGAGTAGAGTATTCCCAAATTAACTAAATGCATGATGAAGCTTGAAGGGATCAGGGCAAGCAATAATGATTAGCTTAAACGGTTAAAAGAACAGATCCGCTTACTTCTTAGTGACGAATATTAACATTAACCCACAAGCTACTGATATGAAGACAGCACGAATGCTAAAACATTTTATTTTCTTCCTGAGAATAGAGCTGTTGTGCATTGAATTCCATATCAACAATTCAGCAGCATACAACGTCAGCAGACAAAACAAATAATAAAAAGAAAACACTGAAGTACTGTATCATCTATTTTAGAATAGGATCATTTTACATATAATGACCCTGTAAGTAAGATTATTGTAAGATAAAGACCATGTAATGTAATGGACATATATCATTCTAATCATTGTAATAGTATGATAGTATACTAGTATATAATAGCATATTCTAGTAATTGTAATAGTATACACTCACCGGCCACTTTATTAGGTACACCTTACAAGTACCGGGTTGTACCCCCTTTTGCCTTCAGAACTGCCTTAATCCTTCGTGGCATAGATTCAACAAGGTACTGAAAATATTCCTCAGAGATTTTGGTCCATACTGACATGATAGCATCAGGCAGTTGCTGTAGATTTGTCGGCTGCACATCCATGATGCGAATCCCATTTCACCACATACCAAAAGTGCTCTATTGGATTGAGTTCTGGTGACTGTGGAGGCCATTTGAGTACAGTGAACTCATTGTCATGCTCAAGAAGCCAGTCTTAAATGATTCACGCTTTATGACATGGTGCAACGTTTTTCCAATCTTCTATTGTCCAATTTTGGTAAGGCTGTGCGAATTGTTGCCTCAGTTTCCTGTTCTTGGCTGACAGGAGTGGCACCCGGTGTGGTCTTCTGTGGCTGCAGCGCATCTGCCTCAAGGTTGGACATGGTTTGCATTCAGAGATGCTCTTCTGCATACCTCGATTGTAAGGAGTGGTTATTTGAGTTACTGTTGCCTTGCTATCAGCTTGAACCAGTCTGGCCATTTCTCCTCTGACCTGTGGCATTTGCGCCCACAGAACTGCCGCTCACTAGATATTTTGTCTGTTTCGGACCATTTTCTGTAAACCCTAGAGATGATTGTGTGTGAAAATCTCAGTAGATCAGCAGCATCTGAAATATTCAGACTAGCCCGTCTGCCACCAACAACCATGCCATGTTCAAAGTACCTTAAATCACCTTTCTTCCCTATTCTGATGCTCGGTTTGAACTGATTTTTTAATTTTTTTTTTTCACTGTCATTATGGGGTATTGTGTGTAGAATTGTGAGGAAATAAATTAATTTAATCCATTTTGGAAAAAGGCTGTAACATAAAAAATGTGGAAAAAGTTAAGTGCTATGATTACTTTCCAGATGCACTGTATATATTAACGCAGCAGGTATAATGCAGCAGGTATAATCTAGGCTTTAAAACGTGTTAGTTTGCAAACCATGTCAATAATAATACACTAATTATAATGTATTATTTGGAAGTACAGTAAAACAGATGCGCTTGTAGACATTGTTTTAAAAAACACAACATATATGAGCACTTACATGAGACAGATTTAAATAGATTTCCTTTCTAGAAGCTCTTGAACAAGATGATACTAATCATACTAAGACTGTCAATGTTAACACAAATGTATGTGATTAAATCAATGCAAGTTACTGAAGCATGCAAAATTGGGTCATTAACAAAATAATCACCACAAAGTAAGATGATAGTTAGAGTTTATGACACTGAGCATTTAGCAGGCAGAAATTTCTTTTGTAACCACTCAACCCACTTTCACTTCATCTAAAAATATAAGCAGTGTATATAAGTAAATGACTATACCTTGAAGTGGAACTAATGGAATAAGTAAATATATCCCTGAATATGTGGAGAGCAGAAACAAAGAAGAGGGCAAAGGATCGATTGATGTACTATGAAAACAGTGCAAACCGAGACATCAATCAATGCCATTTTGAATGGCAACAAAAGATTTTCAGACCGCTACGCGGGTTCAAAGTCATTTAGTAATTCAGATCAGATCCACATCTGTCCTCCCATGAAGAATTACACGTGCTGCCATGGTCCGGCTTCAAGCTTATTAGAACTACGCAGGTCATCCTCTTGCCCAATTATTTATAATGTTGCCTTCAATTCTGCCCTTTCACTTGAGCAAATACGGGGGTCGGTCGAAGCACATTACACCTGTAGCATGACCATTTCCACCTTTTGCCCAATGCTAATGGAGGTGTGAACAATGTGCCGTGAGTCAGAGATGCATGGAGAATAACATTATCTTTAATCTACCTCCTAGAGGCAGCATAATTACTAGCCTTCTCTAAGAAAGAGCAGGTCACAACCACACTGCAATGACCACTCAGAGTAATTAATAAACAGCAGCACAGCCTCTTCAACAGCAAATGAGAGCACTTGAGAGAGCGCTAAAGTATCATTTCAAGAGGCACGTTTATGCATGCCAATGTATTTACACTTACTCTGCAATTTCCCTTGTGATGCAGAGCAACTGATGTCCAAAACCAAACCACAAGGACCAGGAACCAGTTTGTCCCAAAGAGAACAATAAGAGGAGGATATGGAAAGCACTGTTTCAAGGACATGGTGGATTTGTGAGGGCTCCAACTGCTCTAGCTGAGGTCAACAGGCTCCCAAATCGGCCAGTTATTTCTACAAGATGGGAAGTGTGGAGAAAAGGAAGATTAAAAAATAAAGAGAGTTGTAAAAAGCAAAAGGAGAGAGATATTCAATTTGAGAGCGAGCGGCTATAAACTTCCCTGAGTGTTTTATTTGCATGGGCAACGTTTGTGCTTGTCAGGATGGTTTACTGACTTCATTTGAGCAGCCATCTGCACACAGTGGTCTGCCGTGCCGGAGCGTGCACTCACTCATTATCACCTTTTGCATGATTGAAGTAGTTAAACTTGTCCAAATAGAGGAGGGAGGGAAGAGGCGAACTGCGGAGTGTGAGGCGGAGAGTAACACATTCACATACACTGGCCTACAGAAGCATACTCGCACGCAAACTAGTGACTTATCCGTTCACTGAAAATGTTTGGTAAACAGCAACATTATGGGGGGGATCTGTTCCCCCACTTCTGGATGTGAATCAAACTAAAATATCACAAGAATCCAACCAACGGTGCCAGCACAAGAAAGTCTGAAGAAGGTGACAGCTTGGCTCTAGTTGTGATGTTGCACATGAATCTCTGCAGAAACAGCCCTAACAGCAGAAGCGTCTCATCAAGCTAAGCATTAATTAAACATCTTCAAACTTAAGAACTTACTTTTGGTTCACCTCCCAAAAAAAATCATCATTTTCTCACCATCATGTCATTCCAAACACATTTGACTTTCTTCCTTCTGTAGAAAACAAAATTAAACATTCTGAGGAAGGTTTTTACCAAGGCTCTGTACTGGTTCTAGAGGGGAAAAATGAAACAAGCTAAATTTTAAAAGGAAATAAAAATCTAATGAAATCAAATTGAATCTTTGTGAAGTCTCAGGAAAATGTGTTTTAACCACGTTTAAGTCAAAACTAGTTAAGAAAAGTGATGTTCTGCAAAGAGGTAAAGCTATGCTTATTGCTCAATGAAGCTTAAGTGGAACAGCTGCCAAGACACATTAGTAAACACATCATGTTAAAAAATAAAGATGTAAGGTCCAGCCAGTTAGTCCAACAACAAGTGTCTACTGGTGGACGAAGGTTCACTGCATGTTCGGTCTTTTCAGTGCACAATGTTGATTTACTTTAAATTTAACTCATATCTGACTTCAATTTTAATATGAGGTGGTTTAGAATATTAATATATTTATCCTCGTTTTATCTGACTCCAATTACAAAACATTGACAAGATTATTTTATTTCTTTTTAATATTACTTTAGATTATAATTGAATATTCTCTTCCTTTCGTTATTGTATTTTATTCTCGTTCATTCGGATTCCTATAACATCCTGAGTCTTGTACCGGCCAAGTATACAATCTCTTAAACACAAGCATGTCAGTCTTGGTCACTAAACAGAGGTGATTAACCACTATTCTAAAAAGGCAGAACCCTACTTACTCAGATTAGATTATTTTTTTGTGTGGTTCCCATAGATCTGCTATCTACTAAATCAAAACAAAGCTATTTAATCATACCATGATCATTACTATCGAATTAAGCAGACCAATTTATTTAAACTGTTAATAACTTTAAGTTATCACCAATACGATTTAAATAGTATTATGAGTTTAGAGATGAAGGCCTATCCACCTTAGATAGGCTTTTTACAGTATACTTGAATTAATGCCAATGTGTTAGTCGGAGCTCTAAGAACATCGTATAGCGTGCTAAGCTGCTGCTACGTGTTTTAGTCCAATACTAACCTGTACAGGGGCTTGCGGTGCTATGGACTTAACATAATATACTATACATAATAACTTAAAATCTGTTTGAATAATTCAAAACATAATTTATTAGTCAGGTAAATGTGTATTATTCCAATTCAGTCAGTCAATTCATAAACAATCAACACAAGACATCAAATTCTCAAAGATAAATCTAAGGCATACCTGACTTCAAAATACAAAATACATAGTATGGAGCATGAGAGCTCCATGCTATGGGCTAATCTGGTTACAGAATCGCCCCGAACATTTTGAAACTTTCCCTTAAGTAGTCAAGGATCTCCTTTAAGGAGCTGTGTGTGTGGAATAACAAAAGGCATTTGCATTTAGTGGCATGTTAGATCTGAAGAGTTTCTGCCTATAGGGAACAAATGGTAATTTGAATAGAAGCCCCTTAGGCAAAGGCACACCATTAGCAGTGGTTTAAAAGATACCTGAAGTTAAATATCTATTATTTTGATTATGTCTATTTCTGAGGGAATAAGACCATTGTACCAGTTGCACTAAGACATTTCAAATGATATCAAACATGATGGATAAAGTCACTTGGACTGATACTGAACATTCATACTTTGAAATGACTTACATTCTGTGCGAGTTAAATGAAGATAGAGTGAGTGAACAGAGGTGGCTGCGGGAGAGGCTTCAAATGTAAATGAAGGAGAGGATTGAACATTCCCGCATTCCCACCTGGTGAGGTGTAGAGCTGATTGTCTCTGTGTTCCCAGCCCATGCTTGTATTGTCAAAGACATCAAAGTATCTGTGACATCTCAAATCTTACAAAGACAATGTAAAATAAAATAGTGTATATAAGGTAAATGCAATGTGACATTTTACTAATGTTTTGCACTGCTGAAACACCGACTGAATGATTACACAAAACTGGACATGTTAATTTATATATATTTGGTGCTATATAATTTATATGAAGTAAATAGTGGGTGGTACGATGGCTCATTGGTTAGCCCTGTTGCCTCACAGCATGGGTGTTTTCCAGTACTGGGTTGCAGCTGGAAGGGCATCCACTGCGTAAAACATATGCTGGATAAGTTGGAGGTTCATTCCACTGAGGTGGCTCCAGATATAAATAAAGGGACTAAGTCGAAGGAAAATGAATGAATGAATGAATGAAGTGAATAGTATAAATGAAGGAATGTTCACTATCACATGCATGTATGAACTCTAGGCATTTACTAAGCACTTAACAAAGAGTCAAAACAGCATTGTTTGCATTTCCTTCTAAAATAGACAGGATGAGGCTTTGTTCATTCATTCATTCATTCATTTTCTGCTCTGCCCTTTATTAATCAGGGGTCACCACAGCGGAAGGAACCGCCAACTTATCCAGCATATGTTTTACACAGCGGATGCCCTTCCAGCTGCAACCCATGACTGTGAAACACCCATACAAGCTTACTCACACACATACCCTTTGACCAATTGAGATTCCCCTATTCACCTATACAGCATATCTTTGGACTTGTGGGGGAAACCAGAGGAAACCCACTCGAACACGGGGAGAATATGCAAACTCCAAATGTCAACTGACCCAGCCGAGGCTCGAACCAGCGACCTTCTTACTGTCAGGCGACAGTGCTACCCGATGCGCCATCGCTCCGGATGGGGCTTTGTTTTTCATCGAAAGTAACAAAACGTGGGCGCCAATAGCCCAGTAGTTACTACATCTACAAAAAGAACTAAGGTGCTCATGGTGACCCTTGTATATATGTATGCATGGATTATAGATTAAGGGTACTCAAATGGCCATATATAGTCTTTCTGAATTAATTTGTGGCCCACTTCATGCTGAAGATTAACGTATGAGTAAAAGTAACAAAAACATCAAGCTTTATGTTTGCATCATTTAAATGCAGTTAATATGACTAAAGATTGTCGCACACCAGATGAGAAACGCAGGGCCGCATCATGCAACAACTTTAAAATTCTAAACATAGTCTTCTTTTCATTGCTGGGCACTGCGGAATGCTAAACAATGTATAGCATTTTAAAGACATGGCGATATATATTTAACAAAAATAACCAAAAGAGCAAAACAGATACTCATTTACAAACTTGTAAATCAAAAAAATATTACTAATAATGATGAATGCGCATTACACAACAGTCCAAAATAAAAAGTTGCATGTTGTTAATGCCTTTTGCTCTTTATTTGTGATGAAGCGATGCAGAGTGTGCACTGCCATATTTGTGCTTGCTATGAGTGTGCTGTGAGGTTGGGAAAGTTTATTTTTCCTTTGGTGAGAGACATTTTTTTCTTAACAAATAATAAATAATTTTGTGCTTGTGTTTATCTGGCAAGCAGACTCACAGCATACAGTTCATTCATGCACCATGCTCATAAAAGCAGGATGACTTTACAGTAGCTGCTCGAGCACTATACTGTATGCATCGTGTTTGGCTAGAGAAACTGCTCGTGTTTGGCTACTCTCCAGATTTCTCCCATTGAAAAAGTACTAGTCTCTTGTGACAAATGTATCTCTTTAAAAAAAAAAAAAAAAAAAAAAAAAAAACAGTATTGCTGATGCATATCATCCACGTCCGACAGAAGCGTCAACAACAGCTTTCACACGTCTTTCAATATAGAGTTGTGCATCACAAAAATACTTTGGGTTGTCTGCGACCCAGCAGTTGAGAAACACTGCTTTAAAAGTATTTTTCACAATTGAGGATGCAATTAAAAAATAATCAAACTGTAACCAAAAGGTCTATGAGAAGTGAGTAATTAAAGGCTCCAACTACATAAAAAGCAGACAACCGTGCACAACTGTTTCACTGACATTGAAATACAGTAGAACTCAGGAGCCCTTATTTCAATGCTAGGTAGGAAACGAAAGCTGTAAAATTCCATCTCTCTCTTTCACTGTGGAGCTTTGACGTGCTGGCGTGTTTGTAAAGGAAATTGACTAAATGTAAGTTGTAAAGGTAAATTTACCTCTCCTCTCAGCTGGTAAAGTCATACTTGTGGATCCAGATACAAGGGTGTCAGTAGAGTAAGTTTTCTCCACCAAGTCTATCACGTAGGGCTGGACGATATGGCAAAAAAAAAAAATCTAGATTTTTTCATAAAGTTTGACCGATTCACGATTTCGATTTTTTATTTTTTTTTACTGTGTAACTATAGTTAACTTAAAACATTACAACAACATGACTGAAGTAACAATCTCTTTATAAGTAACTTGAAAAACCATCTGGTTAAGGAACATGCATTTTTAATGGCCATACATACATAAATTGGTCAACAAGGTGTAGCCTATTACATTCCTATAGACAAATTCCTGCTTGACGTTTTAGAAAATATTTGTGCGTAGCTACACCACCCAGTATATATTAAAGATTCCGTGAACAACAAAAAACCCCACAGAAACCTGTTACATATCTATCTATATTTAAATGTCTATCTTATATTTAACTGGATCGTATAACGGCCTATAGCAGAAATGTTGAAAATTGCTCAATTTACTTTTATAAAACATTTGTCAAAACGTATTGATATTTTTTTAGAGTAAAAACAATACAGACATTTAAGAATTCATATTTATTTTATTTATTCATTCATTTTATTTGTTTATTGGTGCATATATGGGTTATGATTTAATTCATAGCTACAGTACCTTGGACAGCTACTGTGCCACTCCGTAAAGCTTTTAAGCAAAAGTCCAAATTAAAGAAAGATTTGACTTTCTGCGGTGACAGCCGACATTCACAACACGCCGTAACCGTCCTTCAGGTGGTGCGCAGGTATAAAATACAAAACCAGGCGTCTGGGCTTTGAATTAGGTGCAATTATTTCCTCGTTGTTCAAAGAGTCTGCAAGTTCGTGTTCCATGGATATATGTTGTTGTTGATTCGATGCACAGCAGGAAAAAAAGGCTTTCAGCAGTGCATGTAGTCGCTGGTAAAGTTCTCACCCAGATCAGAGCGATCTGTGCTACCGAATACAGCGCAGCATGCAATAAACTCACGCTCAGTCAGGCGAAGTAAAGGTCTCATTGCCTATATGTCAATCAAATTAATTAAGCTCTAGCCACGAATATAACTTTTAGCCTATTTTATTATTTTGTGTAATGTATATAGTGTAATCAGGGCCGGAGCAAGCTGAACTGACGCTCTAGGCGAACAGCAATCACACAGCCCTCAAACCGAAAGTGAAATAGAAACTTACCGGTTTGCGTATGAAAGTGAGGACCAGGAGGGGGGGGGTTGGGTGTCGCGGATGAAAGTGAGGGCCGGGGGTTTTCGCTCAGTATTCTGCCAAGGTCGCCTCTATGGACATGCCGGCCCTAATTGTAATGCTGGATCTATACTTTCGCCTGGCGCAGCATCGCGCGCCTCCGCTGACTGCGCGCGCACCTCGCGACAATGGGCTAACGCGCTTGCGCTGAGCCAGCTGTGGTAACTCGTCAACAGAGCCGCGACGTCAACACAGAATCTATCAGCACAATTCAGCACGGTTGTCTAACAGTTTAGAACGGTTTGGCACGATAGTGGAAAAGCTGCTTTAATATTTTTCTTAAAAAAAATTTCGATACCTCGATTTTATAAAAAATTTAAATGTCTTAAAACGTGAATTCAAATTAATCGGAAAAAAATCGAAAAAAATCAACCAGCCCTACTATCACGGATCAGCTGTTATAGTCATGGCTGTTTTTCAGTGTCTGTGTCACTGCTCGGTGAACAGCGCTGACCATTAAAGCCAGTTGCAACCTTTTTTTGTAAACGCGTGAACACAATGACCATAGGGGTTTAGGAACTCACTCAACAATGGTCAAAAAGCAAGCTGGATTAATATTTACATTTATTTTTTATTTGCTATAAATGCTCCTGTTGTTTTCTGTGCCTTTATTTAGTTTTGTTTGATAGATTCAAAAAGAGTGTTTTCTTTGAGCAGGTAACATTAAAGGTACAGTTCATATATCTGACTGCTTGTATTAAAAGCCAAAATTGTATTCTTACGTTGTAAACTAAAATTGAAAAATTCTGTATGAAAGCATCGTCAATGCACCACAATGATATCAAATTGAACTGAATTGATGACATGATAATTGTAACTGAACCATGAGACCAGTTCACACCCCTACTTTATTAGGTCTTATGCTGCATTCACACCAAACGTGGATGAAGCATCAAGCGTGAGTGATTTATATGTTAAGTCAATGCAAAGAAGTGAATAGACATCCTGTGGTTCGATTTGCATGAATGAAGCACCGCGCGAGTGTTTTGCGCATTTGACAAAACGCTAGAGTTGGAAAATCTAAACTTTTTCGCACATTCGCGCCATGTTAACCAATCAGCTTGCTGAGTGATTATGACGTAGTGCCTGTTGTCGGTGTCCTAAGAGGAAATCCACTCGCTGCCACAGCCATATCATCCTGCAGCCCAAGACCGGTTACTCACTGAAGCTAAGCAGGGCTGAGCCTGGTCAGTACCTGGATGGGAGACCACATGGGAAATCTAGGTTGCTGTTGGAAGTGGTGTTAGTGAGGCCAGCAGGGGGCGCTCAACCTGCGGTCTATGTGAGTCCTAATACCCCAGTAAAAGTGAAGGGGACACTATACTGTCAGTGGGTGCCGTCTTTCGGATGAGACGTTAAACCAAGGTCCTTAAAACCTGTGGTCATTAAAAATCCCCCACTTCTTGTAAAGAGTACCATCAGCCCTTACCCATCATGGCCTCCCAATCATCCCCATCCACTGAACTGGCTTTATCACTGTCTCTCCACTCCACCTGTAGTTGGTGTGTGGTGAGCGCACTGGCGCCGTTGTCCTGTGGCTGCCATCGCATCATCCAAGTGGACTCAGACACGGCGTCAAACAAATCTATGCTGTTTTTTAGCCTTCCTAAAGCACATAAAGCAGAGCTACTATCTCAACACATTCCATGTTTGCAAGTTAGCAATGAAGCTTGAATCACCAGGCAGACAGAAGCCCTGCCCATGACGTGAATCCGCGTCTATTGTGAAGTGAATTTGACATGCGAATAAAGCGAATTTGACACGCGAATGAAGCAAGTAAACTCAAAATGTTCATGCATCTATTTATTTGCAAATAGCACAATTTATTTGCACGTGCCGCGTCTGGTGTGAACTCAGCATCACAGCTGGATCTGACTAAGTTTGCAAGGTAAGGTTTATGATTTCAATATAGGCTTTGGCAATTTATCAGTCAACCACTAGTGTCAATCCACTTTTTTTCTTGTTCAGTATTATTTTCAAATAGGATGACACACCACACTTAATAATAAACAGCATTTTAAAGTCAGTAAAACAGCTGAAAGCATATTAAATAAAGTCTTATGACGCAAATTGTAATTTGTGGACCTTCACCTTTTATGTAGTTTAAACGTGGCCCTATTGGTCTCTGAACTTGAGTACCCCTGTTAAAGAATATGTTTTTTTTGTATGAAGAACTCAAATGATGCCTCCATTGTTCCTTATGCCTAGTTTACACTACAGGATTTTAAGCCTGATTTGAGCCCGATTTGAAAGTTAACGAGCTCGCCGACCGATCGGGCTGTGATCGGGGAAAAATCTGCGGGTGCACGGCACTCGGCAGTCTTTATGTATGAATTACTGAACAACGTGTCAAAGAGGCTCACTGAAGCGTCGCCGACACCTCACAGACGGAAATCCAATATTTAGCATGCTGAATATTCCAGAGCAGTCGGCCGACTCGACCCCACATGTGGTCAGATGTAGTGACGAGCTGCAGCCAATGAGAGAGCATATCAGCATGAGCTGAATGGCTGTGTGCTCAGGAGCTGAACAGAAACGTCTGTGATTGGCCAGAATGGGCATCGATGCACTCGCTTTATTCTGTTAACACGGACACGAGAGTAGGCTATATAGTGGAACTAGAATTCTGTAACTATTAGAACTACCATAATGGTCATTCTGACCTTTCTCACATCATAATTAAGTTCAAAACTTCTATTGCGATATTAAAATTAAGCTTTGAATGTCTGTCATCATATTTTATGACAGCATTACCCTAAAAATATTATCGTTTTTGGTAATACAGCCTAAAAATATGTAGTTAAGATACTAGAACATGCAAAGGTCTGAGCCTCGCTTTCATTTTCACTTTCAAACAGGAGCTATTTTACGGCACAGAATATGCTGTTTTATAATATATATCTGAAGTAAATTTATGCTTTTGCTATCAGAAAGTTTTGTTTATTTTAGCAGGAAGTTGCGAGGTAAAGAAATACATGCATATATAAAGTCACAGCGAAAAGTAGCAGATATGCATGCAGTCCTTTTGACCAATATGTTAATTAAAAAAAGAAATGCTCAGTTCTTTACTGTTTTGTAATTTAAAAAAATAACAATGTTAGAAAGAAATACACAGATATTTAGGAAACGTCAGGGTGTTATAGATATGTTAGTTTTATTTCAAAGAGTTATAAAATTACAAAAATTAAAAACACTCTGTATCTTTCCACTTGAACTTTGCAGATGAGTGATTGATCTGCTGATGCATCAGCTGACTGATTATGTTTTTAAATGCTCCCGTGAAAGCTTGAGTGATGTAATCAGCACACAAGCAGCCATTAGTGTTCAGCTTTTTCTGACGACTCCTCCCTCAAAATTTCATTGGCTGTGGTTTGGTAGCTTGACTGAACTGTTGGCGAACAAGTTGTTGTCAGATCATGTAGTGTGTGACCCCCCTATTGTGGATCATTTACGTAGTGTCGCGTAGTGTGAACACCACAGTGATTAAAAGACACAAAATCAAGTCATGTAGTGTGAACTGCACAGCGATCTGCCGATGCTTAAAATCCTGTAGTGTGAACTAGGCATTACTGTGACAGGAAGCAATAGAGCCAGCAATCAATAGCTCAAAATTCTTGAGCGCTTCTGAAAGAACTGGATACTTTGTCTGTGTGACAGAAAGTTTCCGGCCTTTGAGTGGTTCTGGTAATATTTTTCATAAATCAGTGGCCTTCCTGAAGCCAGCTGGAAAACTGAATCCCTCATGTTCTAACTGCCCTGGTTGATTTGAGTTCAGTTGTTAAGGAGCAGGACTAATTAGACATGGATTGCAATAACCCTCCCTCTCTCACTCTCCCCTTTCTCTCTGGCTGGCTCATTAGCGTTCTTGCATTATTTAAACTAATGGAGCAGATTAGGTAAAGCACACACAATCATGCCGCTACTTAAACACAGCCTGCTGCAGCAGCTGGACACACTTGCTCCCTAAAGTCCTGGAGAAGTACAGCAGATGGAATCATGGGATGTTGGTGGCGGCACTACAAATAATGTGGGTGTCTTTGGGGCAAATTCAGGGACATCTGGCCATGACTATATGAAAATCTCTGTTTTAACATACAGTAGCAGTGACAATTTACATTAGATACTGTATGAGTGGCTAATTTGGTGTCTGTCTAAAATGTAAACTGTTATGACAGTCTTTAGCAGCCAGATTTAAACATTACTAAAGCAAAACAGATACACAATTTTGAAGATCTCAATCTTGTACTGTGCACACTTCAAATAACAACACATACAGTGATGACATCAGTGGGTTATAGGACGATATTGCAAAAAATATATATCACAATATCATGTTTCATTTCATTCGGTATCAAAATTATTGTATATTTTTAACAATCCATTTAGGAATATTTGGATCATTTAAAATTTAACTGATTTACTTTAATTTACCAACATTACTAATGCAAATAGTTTTAATAGTAAAAAACAAAAATATTTAAACAAAATATCTCACCTCTTAATAATAAAATAAACATAATTATATACATATAATAAAGTATTAGAGAGACTCTTAAACTTGATTAATACAAAGTGTGTGCAATGGTAAAGTTTAAATACTGATCAATCAAAGTAAACTTTAAGGTGTGAAAAATAAAGATACAGTAAACCTCAAACTCTGTAAACAAAACAAATTATGATAATCAAATCAAGTAAAGGAACTTACCATCATTATTCAAATACATATTGCAACATTACAAATTGTGAAGTTGGAAGACTACATTACCCCTATGCTAAAAAATCTTTCAGATGGGGGGCTAGTGGCTGGGATGCACAAGAAAAGAAACCAAAAAGCCACTCTGGCGACATCCTTACATCATTTTTTGTTTACAATCTCCTCACTGCTGCTAGCCACATCACTCATTTTTGCATGTGTTGTTATTATGACCTGAAGTGACAATGACGCAACCCAAAACTCACGTGAAAAGCACAAGTGCGTGGTTTCCTTCACAATTTTCAAAGCGACCAACAACTGTTTTCTCAAAGGATGAAAAACAGACAAACAATTGCTGCAGCTCCGATACAAGTTTTTTGAGAAAAGTAAAAATCACTGCAGTGTTTGTGTGTGCTGTGTTTGTCTGAGGTAATTAGTCTACCGTTATTACTGAAATGTGTATATTTCATACAAAGTGTGAAGCAGATTCAGGGCTCGAAATTGCGACCGTTTATATATATATATATATATATATATATATATATATATATATATATATATATATATATATATATATATATATATATATATATATATATATATATATATACATACATACATACACATACATACACACACACATATACAAACACAAATAATATTGTATTGGGCAAAAATACATTTCATTCTAATACAATAAAAAAAGTTTATATTAAAAAGTTACATTCAAACTTCAGTCTAGCTCTGCAGAAACCATGTAAACTACCTTTGAATTTGATTCAAATATAGCTATAATAATATTCAATTTAATCACTGATTCTATCAAACATCTAACTTCATAATGTGTGGCAGATGTCACAACCATCTCCTCACTTCCCTGTGATGTGCACTGCTGCTCACCCCTTTCCCCTTCTCGTTTGCATAAGCATTTCCCTAATTTCTGAAGCACACCACTTCTGCTGCTCCGCTGTCAAGCCCGCAATTCTCTGTGCAAAACCTGGCACCTTGTTCATTGTTAGAATGAAGCAGAAATAACCCCTCACTCTCTGAGGGCAGTTCTGCATTGAGACATTGTAGAGGACACACGTGCGAGTCTGTGTAGTAAACACAGATATCACAAAGTCCTTTGTTCCTCTAGTTTGGCACTTAACACCAGCACTGTGGTTTTAATTACTCCTGCACCTGCTTGACTACCTGGTTGTATGGGCATGTGTGTTAAGAAAAGGTCTAGCATGAAATCACTACACAACCTATTTTAGGAATGCCCATATTGAATTTTTAATGCACAGACATTGTTTTTAATATGACCAATAATAATAATAATAATAATAATAATAATATTATGATAGCTTTTAAAGGGCATTAATTATTTTAAGCCCAAAGTTCAATCAAATGTAAGGGCAGAAATTGCTATTATTTTCTAAAGAACTTAATCATATTTATCGTCCTCATCTTCATCATCATAATTGTTGTTAACACAACTAATTGTATAGGGAAAGCTATTACACAACATGTATTATTCTAAGCACTCTATAGCATTACTTTCAATTTCTATAGAACTTTTTTGTAAGTGAAGTGCTTAAGTAAGCGTTAGCTTCCAGTTTTTGGCTCATGCAGTTTAGACAAACATACTGTAGACTGAGTCAGCTGTGGAAGCTGGGTTACAAAAGGTTTTTGAGCATCCAAAGCTCCTTCTCAATCGAAAAGGATCAGCCGGTAATTCTTTGCCTAGGAAAGGCAGAGAGAAAAATGGAAAAAGGAGATGAATCATCCAAAACTCATTACTAACTGGCTCGTGAATTATTGGTAGGTTTTTCCTTCATCAATACCATATACAAGTTAGTACTGCAATAACAACATTTAGCCTGATGGCTTTCAGTTATAGTGCTGCCTGTAAATGCAGTGACATGTCTAAGGCAACCGGTTTCATTTGTATAAACCAACAACTACAAAGAGAATTACTCACTGACAAGGTTTATCTTGAAATTGGGGTCAAAAAGGGATAAGGAACAGATATTTGTGCAAAAATCTGCGTCTGCGTCTGCATTTGCTTTCAAGAACAGCTTGACTCTTTCCACCCAGTATCAAACGGATCAAGCCAACTTGACCTTGAAAGGCCGAGGACATCTTGAATGTCAAAGGGCCTGTGAGTTACACTAACCCTCACAGAACCAGTGAACCTATATCTCTGCTATCAAACCATCCCAATAGGGGAGCTGGAAGAAGACAATGGGAGATGCCACTGCGTATTAGATTGCAAATGCAATCGTGCCGGGGTCATGCCGAATGCCAACTTCGCAAGCTGAGGAACGAGGAAGCAGCAAGGATGAAATCTACGGGAGGGAATCTGAACCACATTAGGCATCATCCAAACATGCAATGTAGCACACAATAATGCTTGGAGAGGAACGCAAGAGCAATGGGAGACAAACAGACTACTGTAATAACCCTATTGCACCAGGCAGCATGTGTTTTCTTCCCTTGCCGGAGCCGAGAGCTGTGGCCCGCGACTAGCACAATCCTCATTTACAATGACCTGCTTGTATAGATGGAAAAAACAGCAGCATAAATGTGATGAACACAAAGAAGGTGTTGGGAGGGGGCACAAACTGCCCACGGGTGCATAAAATGAAACTGTGCAGCCACAGGTGCAATAATATCCTCATGACTAGTGGGCTAATGCGCTGCTCACCTGAACCTGAACCGGAGAGGTTGAGGCAATGAATCAACCAAACCTGGCTAAGACTGAGCACATCCTCCATTTGTGTAAACAAGCCCCTATAAATAAATGATCATTCTGAGCTTATCTGCAAAGCAGGGTTTCTTTTCTCTCTCTCTCTCTCTCTCTCTCTCTCTCTCTCTCGTACGCTCTTGGTCTTTTTTTTTGTCAGGTGCATTATGCATGTTAATTGGTTTGCTCTGCATCAACTGCTTAAGATGAGGGTGCGTTTGTGTGAGTACCTGAATTTGACTGTATGATTTACAACTGATGGTGACAGCCACAGAAACCAAGTGGTGGCAGTGAGTAAGACAGGGAACTGCTAGTCTATCACTGTTACTGTGTGGCAAATCAGACTGTAGCTTATTAATTACATGCGTCTGTTTTCATTCCAATGTGTCACCCCACTGTAATACTGTCATTCTGCCTGTATAACACTCTAACTCACATTCATGCATTGCTGTTCTGGCACTTCACTGCTGAATCTACCAAAAGAAATTATGTGTGACCTGAAACAGTGGCTTGTGGTTTAAATTGAATACAATGAGATAAAAAAAAGACAGTCTCATGAAAATAATCTTTCTATAATGCTATCTTCAGTGGAGGAGCTTAAATTCAAACACCTACAGCAGCATGACAAGAGCTTAAATAATTGTTCAGACAGACTCATATAATCACAAAAGTTATCAGTTCAAATAAGACGATTATTTCACTTATTGAACACAGAATCTCTCACAAAAAATAATTCAAACTAATCTGATTCACTAAACCACAATAATAATTTGTCATGTTTTGGGGTACTTAAGTTAGATTTATTTCTTACTGGATAGTCATCTCACAATGCAGTTAAGATAGTTGAATACAATTATATTTCGCTTAAAATCTATTAAAACTAATTTAATTGCAATATTTCTAAAAAACAAAAAACAAAAATAAACTATTAAACAAAGGAATATCAGAAAAAAAAGACTGTGTTTGTGGTGGTAATTCCCTGAAATTTGTGGACAATTGAGCGATAAAAAAAATAAAATAAATAATAATAATAATCACAAATAATATATATATATATATATATATATATATATATATATATATATATATATATATATATATATATATATATACACAGGCAGTGCAGAATTATTAGGCAAATGAGTATTTTGACCACATCATCCTCTTTATGCATGTTGTCTTACTCCAAGCTGTATAGGCTCGAAAGCCTACTACCAATTAAGCATTTAGGTGATGTGCATCTCTGTAATGAGAAGGGGTGTGGTCAAATTACATCAACACCCTATATCAGGTTTGCATAATTATTAGGCAACTTCCTTTTCTTTGGCAAAATGGGTCAAAAGAAGGACTTGACAGCCTCCGAAAAGTTAAAAATAGTGAGATATCTTCTAGAGGGATGAAGCACTCATAAAATTGCCAAGCTTCTGAAGCGTGATCATTGAACAATCAAGCGTTTCATTCAAAATAGTCAACAGGGTCGCAAGAAGCGTGTGGAAAAACCAAGGCGCAAAAAAAATTGCCCATGAAATGAGAAAAGTCAAGCGTGCAGCTGCCAAGATGCCACTTGCCACCAGTTTTGCCATGTTTCAGAGCTGCAACATCACTGGAGTGCCCAAAAGCACAACGTGTGCAATACTCAGAGACATGGCCAAGGTAAGAAAGGCTGAAAAACGACCACCACTGAACAAGACACACAAGCTGAAACGTCAAGACTGGGCCAAGAAATATCTCAAGACTGATTTTTCTTAGGTTTTATGGACTGATGAAATGAGAGTGAGTCTTGATGGGCCCGTGGCTGGATCGGTAAAGAGCAGAGAGCTCCAGTCCGACTCAGACGCCAGCAAGGTGGAGGTGTAGTACTGGTTTGGGCTGGTATCATCAAAGATGAGCTTGTGGGGCCTTTTCGGGTTGAGGATGGAGTCAAGCTCAACTCCCAGTCCTACTGCCAGTTTCTGGAAGACACCTTCAAGCAGTGGTACAGGAAGAAGTCTGCATCCTTCAAGAAAAACATATTTTTTATGCAGGACAATGCTCCATCACACGCGTCCAAGTACTCCACAGCGTGGCTGGCAAGAAAGGGTCTAAAAGAAGAAAAACTAATGACATGGCGTCCTTGTTCACCTGATCTGAACCCCATAGAGAACCTGTGGTCCATCATCAAATGTGAGATTTACAAGGAGGGAAAACAGTACACCTCTCTGAACAGTGTCTGGGAGGCTGTGGTTGCTGCTGCACGCAATGTTGATGGATTCTGTCAGTGTTTTGATCTGTTCACCATGGATGGTAGGCTTTTGAGTGTCCTTGCAAAGAAAGGTGCCTATATTGGTCACTGATTTGTTTTTGTTTTGTTTTTGAATGTCAGAAATGTATATTTGTGAATGTTGAGATGTTATATTGATGTTATATTGGTTTCACTGGTGAAAATAAATAATTGAAATGGGTATATATTTGTTTTTTGTTAAGTTGCCTAATAATTATGCACAGTAATAGTCACCTGCACACACAGATATCCTCCTAAAATAGCTAAAACTAAAAACAAACTAAAAAATACTTCCAAAAATATTCAGCTTTGATATTAATGAGTTTTTTGGGTTTATTGAGAACATGGTTGTTGTTCAATAATAAAATTAATCCCCAAAAATACAACTTGCCTAATAATTCTGCACTCCCTGTATATATATATATATATATATATATATATATATATATATATATATATATATATATATATATATATATATATACACACACACACACACACACACACACACACACACACACACACACACACACACACACACACACACACACACACACACACACACACACACACACACACAGTTGAAGTCAGAATTATTAGCCCCCCTTTGATTTTTTTTTTCTTTTTTGAATATTTCCCAAATGATGTGTAACAGAGCAAGGCAATTTTGACAGTACGTCTGATAAAAAAAATTTCTTCTGGGAAAAGTCTTATTTGTTTTATTTTGGATTAAAAGCAGTTTTCAATTTTATAAAAGGATTTTAATGTCAAAATTATTTGCCCCTAATTTTTTCAATAGTCCACAGAACAAACCATCACTATACGGTAACTTGCCTAATTACCCAAACCTTCCTAGTTAACCTAATTAATCTAGTTAAGCCTTTAAATGCCACTTTAAGCTGTATAGAAGTGTCTTGAAATATATCAAGTAAAATATTATTTCCTGTCATCATGGAAAAGATAAAATAAATCAGTTATTAGAAATGAGTTATTAAAACTATTATGTTTAGAAATGTGTTGAAAAAATCTTATCTATGTTAAACAGAAATTGGGGAAAAAAAATAAACAGGGGGGTTAATACTTCAGGGGGCTAATAATTCTGATTTCAACTGTGTGTGTGTGTGTGTGTGTGTGTGTGTGTGTGTGTGTGTGTGTGTGTGTGTGTGTGTGTGTGTGTGTGTGTGTGAATATATATATATATATATATATATATATATATATATATATATATATATATATATATATATATATATATATATATATATTATAGGTGGGCATAGATTAATTTTGAAATTAATCTAGATTAAAATGGCTCATTTAAATTCTGCCGAAGGCATTTAGAATATGTGTGCTACCCAAATAATAAGTCTTTGAGAACGGGTTTCTCAAGCCAGGTGGCACATTAGACCAGGGGCTCATCTACTGTTTCCAAAATGCACCACAAACTGCTTTAGAAACTGTTCTACTATGATAATTGGTGATGAAAATAAATTAATGTCCAATAAGATGTACTTGTGTTTACTAACTGTTTATTCAGTTAAACATGAATTTTGAACTGTAGGCCTACATAAGTTCGAAACAGTGATTTTTGATGACCTTAATCCGACTAAAGTCATAACTGAACTAAACAGAAATGGAATTAAGACATGTGGAGTATGCATATATTAGTGGCATTATTGAAGTGAACACCGCGGTCTTTAGGACCTTTCGTCAAATTTTCCGACAAGATCCACACGCGGCTGTCAGTAAAGGACCGCGCGCGCGCGCACACACATACACACATACATACACACACACACACACACACACACACACACACACACACACACACACACACACACACACACACACACACACACACAGACACACACACACACACAGACACACACACACACACACACACACACACCACGAAATGCGGTAGTTTTTTTTCTTTCCATTTGAAGTGTGTTAATAAATTCCATAACACTCTCACCAGTCCTTACTCATTATTTGCGTCTAATACCCCAGTTTGTCACGAGGACATGAATGAATTGTTCGTGAGTTAAAGTGAAACTGCCGAACTGCAGTTAGAGTCAGAAGGGCACTCTTTTGTCAGACGGCTCACCGGTCAGGTATACATCAGTGCTAATATATCAAGGTGAAAGTCATCATAGCTTGCGTAGAATAGACCCAGCTCCCAACCCTACTTTGACAATAGATAAACAGCGATATTTTTTTTTTTCGTGATAAGAGTCCCGCGTTAACGCCGATAATGGCCCACCACTAATATGTATATATATATATATATATATATATATATATATATATATATATATGGGCAATTCCATGCAAATGTCAACCTTCCCATGAAAAAAATTAAGTTTTCAACAAAATACCGAAACAGTTTCTATGTTTTTTGTGTAATTAAGTATTTTATAGTACTTTAAACATACTCAAAAATGGCTCTGTCATTGTTTTTGAACAATTTAATTTACTTTACCAAAGTCACACGAATGGCAATTTCACATCGGTCACATCCATAACGCAGAGGTGTCACATCCATAACGAAGCTTTTTCCTCATAAATGCAAAAATATTACATAAAATAAAATCAATGATGTTTGTTTTATAGAGAGCTAACTCTTATCCTGTTGATTAGCATAATTTTTTGGGGGTTGTGCAGTTTATTTGACAGAATTTCTACTAAGTATGTTGTATACTGTAAACTCACAGACTTTTTTCGTCACATCCATAACGCATGTTTATTTTCCTCATTTAAAGTACAAAACATGTTTACAGACTGATATTTTTATGATCTTATAACTCTGTGGTCAGTAGTTTTGGAAAATATAAACAGATGGTTTAATATAATGTTAACGTAAACTTTTTATATGAATTTATGTTTTCAGTTTTTACTGCAAATGTCACATCCATAACGCTGGAATTGCTCATATATATATATATATATATATATATATATATATATATATATATATATATATATATATATATATATATATATATATATATATATATATACACACACACACACACACACACACACACACATATATATACGGATTGTCATAAAACTTGTCAATGGCAGGGAAGCGTTTTCTCTCGGCAGGGAAAGAGTTAAACGTAATCATTTATTGATTTGACACACAACATAATACCAGCCATACATGTAAAGCACAAATAATGTTTTTCAATTCAGTCACGTCCAATCTCCATCATTGTAATCTGCTTGCTTATCTGTCTTTTCCATTGCTCCATTTGTTAGATGTTTGCTCCCACTTTCTTTTGTAGTCTAAAGCAAGTCACATGCACAAAATGCTCAATTCGTGCCACAGGATGTCTAATCCCATTTTTGCATTGACTTCAGACGCGGATAAAGCGCAAGTGATTTACATGTGCTTACTGCACAGGCTGCAAAACAACCCCCTCTCCCACTTCCATGTAATGTAATGATTGTGAGGGCACAGGTGAGACTACATTTTTTGAGAGACACTTAATTACATCACGTGCACTGCATATGCACCGTCTACAAGTCATGTAAAACAATTAATCGTCGAGTCAAAATCGGGGCTAAAATCATGCAGTCTGAACTCGGCATTAGATGACGTCAAACAGACACAGGTGTTCCTGCCAAATTTCCACTAGTTTTTTCTCCATTTCTTGGGTCCAAATAGACCAAAAATAAGCCCTTTTAACTTCTCCCCCAACCTCCCGCAGGCCTGCAGATACCCATACTACTGAATGCTGCTCTCTCATTGGCTGTAGTTAATCGCCAATGTTATTTTCAGTCAGAACGCATTTCACACGGCATGATTTTGAATCGCCGACAGGTCTAGATATTTAGCATGCCAAATATCTCACGGGTGTTGGCGACTCATTGGCGATTCTCTCAGATCGTGTCTTCGATAGTTCACACTGTGTGATTATTTCTCACGAGAATGATCACTGATTTGCCTGTGATTTCAGGCATTTGTTGCCGATTTCTCAAATCCTTTCAGCGAGTCAAAATCAGGGATATAATCATGCAGTCTGAACATTAATAAATGTGGTCTCAAAGTTAAAGGCAAATTTACCTGAAAAGAGAGAAACAATGAAGCAATAAAAGCTGTTTCAATCAACTACCCCTTAGAGGCACATTAACTGCATGATCAGTTGGCCAAGTTGTGAGAGATCACGACCCCATCATCCCATCCCACTCTCATGATGCTGTTTACACTGCACTGCCATTAACGGCCAGAGGAGAGCACTAACCTGGCTATTATTGCCGCCCCGGGCCGGCTCTGAGTCTCTGGTCCCGGGTCAGCCCTTACACTCACGTGCTGGGTGGAGAGTGGACAGCACCAAGTCTCCCATCAGCCGAGGAGCAGCGGAGGTCAGAGTCATTTTTTTTGGTCTAAGAAAAAGCTATTAGAGGGAGAGCTTGTCTTTTCTCATTATGGCCATCACGTGTCTCCTTGCCTGCCTGTAGAGATCAGCGACGCTCACAGAGCAACAGTTAAAAGTGCAGTCAGCGAGGCTCCATTGCACAGGTACTGGAGCAGCTCTGTGTAGATAGCCTCTAAGAGAAATGAATGCAAGGTAGACAGCCTCCCACCAGGATCAAGCTTCAAGCCACTAGCTGTTGTATTAAACAAGAAGTGTGGAAAGCATATGAAGCACAGGTTACAGAAATTAATTGCTTCAGTCTCCATATTGGTAATTACGCATCTCCTGCAATCACGCTCCTTAACTGTAGCCATGCGAGAATTGTAAAATAAACAGTGACCTCTGAAATATGTTTCAACAATTAGATTCCCGAGTTAAACGGCAAGCTCTGATTTCTCTCGCTCTCTTTTTTTTGTTTTTTTTTTGGAGTTTTCAGTTTCTCTTTCTCTCGTTCTCAATCACAGGCATGACACTACTTACTTTTAGCCATCAAAGCAGAGCCAGGGGTCATTCAATTATAGCTTTAAATAGACTGATTTAATTATTGGCCCTATTCTCATTAAAATGCTAATGGAGATTGTAATTAATAGATTAGGTATGAACATTGAGGGGAGCAAATGACAAAATAATAATTAAGCGCATGATAACAAAGAGCCTTGAGCAAAGCTCTCTGAAATTATTATGAACATTTCGCTAATAATAAACATTTGGCAATCCTTAGAGGATCATAACATAGTTTGTGAAACTAAATGTGCTTTGCTAAGTGGTTTGAGATGCAGAGCTGTTCAACAATATATTGCACGATTTTTGGTTCCGTTTGGGAATGAAGTGCATCCATTTGCAATCGTTTTCACACTGAAAAATAATCATACACATACTAACAAGAGATGGCTGCACGGATCAACAACTGGATGCATCTAAAAAATAGGATGAAATTGAATCCCATTACTTAAATCATGCAAGACTGCAAAGACTAGCATCCTAGTGTGAGGAGCTACTTTTTATTCATCACACACATTGCAGTCCTAACGGCGAGACTGTGGTTGTGAAATATCTTGATATTGTTCCATTTGTGTTTCTCGCTACGATGAACAGAAATGATGAAATTTCTACAATGGACAACCAGTTGGTAATCAATAAAGCTAATAATGTCTACATGTTTCAACTAAAAATATCCACAGGTATCACAAACTTTAGATATATAGTTAGAATACAAATCTCTCTCTCTCTCTCTCTCTCTCTCTCTCATCTTTTTCACAAATGCAATATAATCATTTTATACAAGTATTTCAATTACTAATAATCATACGTATGTACTGTATGTTCTAGTTTATAAATTCTAAGAACAGTTGAGTTATATATCATGAATAGCAGGTGCTCTATAAGGTGCAAATCAAATACGGGGCCTCCTTGAAGAAGAAAAAAATACATCTGGTTTGAAGTGGGAGCTGTAAGGTGCCAATCAATGCTTGTAAAAATCTAACTCCATTGCTTTGAACAGCAGCTTTAGTCGGCTCAAAAAATCTACAATGCTCTTGTACAGAGAAATCAGAGTCCTTGGTCTAGTGGAGGTATTGAATTCTGTCCATCCTTCACCTGAAACAAGCTGAGGAGAGATGGAGGTGGTGGGTCTGCATTCCACCAGCAAACTTTTCAAAGGAGGCTGGATGTTTGTATTCTACTTGATGCAGACAAAACACAATGTGTGATTGTGATTCAAGTGAAAGTCAGACATTTATGTAAAGCCTCTATGAGGAAAATAGCACTTGACAAGATCAGGCCAGCTATCAATTATTTCTTTCAAATGCCAAAGCTATTGAAATAGATATGAAATTATATATTAATTGTTAACCCGCTCTGTGGATTGTGCTCTCTACCTGTGTGGTCTTCATAATTCAAGATCAAGCTAATATACAGTAGTACCAGCTCTTTATTGTATCGGTTTCCTTTCTCATCCCTAAACAGAAGTAACACTGTTACTAAGCACCCTGTGTGCCGTATTAGTTATTTTTCCAGGCATGAAGCAAAAACATAATTAATAGCTTTTCTGGCTTAAATTAAAACTGTACAAAAAAAAAGCTAAATCTAGCTGGAAGCCCATTAGTCAAAAAAAGCAGAAGGCTCATGGTCTATTCTAATGCATTATACATGGCTGGGTTAAATGTGGAGAATGAGAGGCTTGTTAAGCCTGGACCGGAGAATCCCATGAGGGGTTTGCCATAATGAAATCCTCAGCTTGTGCATTACGCCAGACATAAGACATTTATTCCACTCCTGAATTTATCTATTCCTTCTCAACACAGGCGTGTAGGGAACTTAAGGGGATGGGGGAATATTATTAGCCCAAAAATGTACTCTCATTCACAATTTGAGGAATGATGATGTACAAACCAGTTGTAGCGTGCGGAGATAAATGTGGTTGATGTTTAAATGGAAAATGGAAATGATTTATGAATCATCTACGAGTCTTGACAGTTATTGTACATTTAGCACATAAAGGATAGACATACTTGGAAGGCAACACCAACAAGTGTCTACCATCTATAGACAAGCCCTAAGTGCTGAGAAATTGTGGCCTGAAGCAAAACAGAAATAATATTGGTGCTGTTTTTTTTTTTTTCTTTCTCCGAGACATATTTATGGATCTTTGGTGCTAATGGTCACACCACTGCAGTAGCTTCAAAGAAACAGAAGTACTGTATGTCCACACCAATGATTGGTTTGTATTGTTCTGGCCTCTCCGATCCCCTTACGCAAGATGTTATTCAAAAACACAACAGAATGCAGGGCATTCATTCATTTATTGAATAGTCCTACACGATTAATCGGGTTTAAATCGAAATTGCAATTTGAAAAGGTGCAAATTTTCAAATCAATTATTTTGATTATTACTATGGCAAGGGAGCGCAAGCGTGAGTAATTAAAACGATCCAACTAATGTTACTTAAAAGCAGACAACTTACCTATTTCACTATGGGGAAAATGAAAGCTCTTAATCTCTGCTGTGCTTCTGTCTTTGTGTGTGTGTGTATGTGTGTGTGTGTACGTGTGTGTGTGTGTGTGTGTGTGTGTGTGTGTGTGTGTGTGTGTGTGTGTGTGTGTGTGTGTGTGTGTGTGTGTGTGTGTGTGTGTGTGTACGAGTTTTTGTGACATATCAGGACACAAATCTGTATAATGACATGGGTATGACACAGGTGACATTGGTGACGTCCTCACTTCTCAAAAAGCTTATATATCACACAGGATGAGTTTTTTCAGGGAGTAAAGCTGTACACTGTCTCCTGTGATGGTTGGGTTTAGGGGTAGGGTGAGGTTAGGGCAATATAATATATGGTTTGATCTGTATAAAATGAATGGAAGCCTATGTAATGTACCCACTTTTCACAAAAACAAACGTGTGTGTGTGTGTGTGTGTGCGCGCACCTTTGACCTGCTTGCTTGAGGTAACGTTAACGAGGCTGTTACATCGATTCTTGTGGATCCACACATGACCATGTTATTCTGCAGCGTGAGTTTTCTCTACCACATCTATCATGGATCAGCTGTGATAACCACGCATTATAGACCGCAGCTGTTTCTCTGTATCTGCATCATTCATCGGTGAATAACACCAGAGCCGCGCTTACTGTTAGAGCCAATTGCAGCCCTTTCTCTTGAACACAATGACCAATCACAGGAGTTTAAGAACTCAATCGACAACGCTCAAAAAGCCAGCAGGATAATGGAAACCCACGCGAATGCGGGGAGAACATGCAAACTCCACACAGAAATGCCAACTGACCCAGCCGAGGCTCGAACCAGCAACCTTCTTGCTGTGAAAAAAATATTTATAAATTATAAATTTTAATACAAGAATTTTTTGTGCTGTAAAGTAAAATCTGTGTACGGAGAGCATTGTGAATGAACCATGAATGTCATGAAATCTATATGAAGACTTAACTAAATTTAAAAGTTTTGAAAGGTTTTATATATATATATATATATATATATATATATATATATATATATATATATATATATATATATATATATATTAGGGCTGTCAAAATTAATTGTTTCTTCGGTGCATGGCGATGCAGATGGGGACAATTCGATATCGGTTCAGTAATAGATCATAACCGGTTATTACGCACTGACATCATTTATGCCCTTTGCGCGATGTCGCGGTAGAATACTATGGCGAAGGAGGCGAGGGTGAGTAAATAAACTCCTACTACTTAAAAAGCAGATCTTTTACTGCCACTGAGGAATGGTAAAGCACGAGCTGCTGTTCCATCTCTGCCCCTCTCTATCTCACACACACAATTTGGGCATTTGACCCGCCGTTGGCATGTTTGTGAGGTAAATTTTTCTTTCTCTCGGCTGTTAAAACGATACTTGTGGATCCAGAAACAAGCGTGTCTGTGAAGCGAGTTTATTGTATTGTATTTATTCTATTACAGATTACCTGATGACCACGTATTATGCGCATATAGACTGACCCGCGGCTGTTTGTCCCGCGTCACTCATGGGTGAACAGCGCTTTCGTTTTTAAAGCCAAGCGCAGCCCTTTCTGTTGAGCGAGTGAAGACAATGACCAATCATAGGGGTGCAAGATCCTGCCAGCGCTCAAAAAGCAAGCGGTATATAATTTACATTAGTTTATTTGTTATGAATGCTCGTGCTGTCTTCTGTGCATGTATTGGAGTTTTGTCTAAAACATTCACAAAGAGTGTTTTTTTTTTTTTTTAATTAAAGGTACAGTTCATATATCTGACTGCCTGTATTAAAGGACAAAATTGTATTACAAGTAATATATAAATATAAACATATAACATTTAAAAAAAATTCCTGTGTTGTAAAGAAAAAAATCTAATTATGTATGGAAAGCATCGTCAATGCACCGTGATGCACCGAGATATCGAATTGAACCGAATCGATGGCATGATAATCGTAACTGAACCGAACCGTGAGACCAGTGTAGGTTCACACCCCTAATATATATATATATATATATATATATATATATATATATATATATTATATATATATATATATATATATATATATATAAATGAAATATATTTAATTGAATTTAAAATACTGTAGTTATTTTCTTAATTTGCCATGACAACTGACAACTTTATTGGAAAAAATGGTTTTAAATAAACAGTAGCATAGTGCAGCGTACGTACTTTGTGATTATGCTTAGTCTTTCTTTAGAGCTATTAAAACCACCAAACCAATCAAACCTGCAGCTTTTTTATGAAATTATAGTGAATCACATTTTAATTCGCAAATCACAACTTTGATAAAAATAAATCGCAATTTGATTTTTTTTTCTCCAAATTGTGCAGCCCTACTCTTGAGTATGATTTAAAAGTAAGTGTTTTTAAGTTTTAAGTTTTGAAGTGCCTTAAAAAAACATGAAAAATATTATTTCAATCTTTCATCTTTTCGAAAAAAAGAAGAATTTAACATGTTGCATGCCATTTCTTAAGTGGCTAGTTTTGCATCAAAATAGTTTCAAAGTAAATCCTACAAAATATTAATATAGAGATGTATCGAGCAACAGATTGCATAATAATAATAAAAGTGAAACTTGTGGCTAATATTATGGTGCGTGTACCCAGCATTACTGACATGAGGGTAAATATCACATTTAAAATGTGCACATTTTAACAGGACTTTAGGACCAAGCTGGATTCTAATGCACAGTACAAAATGTCCCATAGAGGGAATGAAAAATAAAACTTACTTTAAATCCACAGACCCTCTAGCATGATGAGAAAATCCCAATTTGAGATATATATTAAAATGTTATGCCACCATTCATTTGGCCAAGTGCACAAGAGCAGAGCTCGCCGAAATTATGATTACATGCACTTCAATCTTTGCTGACCAACTGAGGACGGACTCTGAAATTCAATTAACCCGGTACAGAGTGGCCTTGGGGAAGTGGATACCGCAATCAAATATGAAAAGAGATTATTTGCCATGATGGCCATCTTCACATGTGAAAATGGAGCACGGTAGATTAATTCCAGCTACACCAAGGTCAGACCACTACACTGAAGCCTGCCAGGAGACGGGAACTCGAGGTTCCGTTTAAAATGCAAACTCCAGGGTCTGAGCTGGTTGAAAACTGAGCTTTTGATATTACAGCCACAACATGCACAAGATTACATTACACTTTTTCCCAACCATTGATAATAACAAGTCAGTCCAAATCCGCTTTTGGCGATGCATGTCTGCCACATTTGACAAATCCAACTCTCCCTACAGTCGCTGTCCTCAGTCACCTGGATAACAGCGCTAGCTTTCAAACTCCCATTATTTAGAAGATCACTCAGGTCTCCTCCACATGACTAGGTGCAGTGTGCTTCATTGTGAATTAGTCCCATTGCAGTGAAAGTAGTCAATTACTGCTGTCTCTTCTTTTGTGCTACCCATCCACTTTCCTATCTGCAGTCACAGAAAGTCCTTAATGATGGGTCTCAGATGAGCGTTTGACATTTTTTTCCCCCTCCCACTCCCCAACAGCACTTCAAGGCCTGGGAGCTCCATTAGGGAGGTAACCTGTAAAGCGTGGCTGCAGGCTACGGCTGGCGCTCCTTCTGCCTGTAGTCTTACACTTCTCCATTTAACACTGTGAGACATTAAAGGCAGTGCCTCGCCGAGAGCTTAGAAATACTGAGGCGAGGCAGGGAGGCTCAGACTGCAGCCCGACGACTGGCTTTGATGGCAGAGCTGACTGCAATTTGGAAACAAGGTTTTAAATAGTTTCAAAGTATGATCTTCAGGCTGTGACCAGACATTTAAAACTTGCTGGCTTTGATTTTGTTTTGTTAAAACTAGAAATTACAGATGTACTGTATACCAGTGGTTCTAAGAAAGAAGTCTGAAAGTTGAAAGTCTGTTCCGATAGGGTCACCAGCACAGTTGACAAATAAACAAGCAAGTGCTGAAATGTAATAACAAAACAAAAATAATTATAGAATTGTGCATAGAATTGTGTCATCAATCAACTTTTGATCTGTTCTATTAACTGTATATTATTTCAAATTTACATTAGTTGTTAAAAAGGCTAACACCGTACTAATTTGCTTCAAGTGTTAGACTGATACATAAAACAAAAATACATAAATAAATGCAGTACTGATGGGTACGCTCAAAAATGAGTTTTTGTTTTCGCACTTGCACAAATGTTGCCAAATATGTTTTCGGGAACATTTGTGCAAGTGCAAAAAAAAAACGAGTTGAAATCTGTTTTTATATCTAAACAGATATGATACAAACTACAATCTTGCAACCTACTGTGCATTACATGCATGCCAGAGAGCAAATATTTACTACACTAAAAAAAAATATTTATTAGATTTACTTTTTTTTTTTAAAGGTAAGTAGATGCAAACAATTTCTATGGGCTGGATTTAAACAAACTAATTAAATTGAATATTATTAAATTAAATTTATTTGCTTTAAATTCAGCCCAGATAAACTGTTTGCAACCACTTACCTTAAAACATTTTAGTAAATCCAATGAAGAATTTTTTTCAGTGTATATCTTGAAGGTTTGAAAAAAAGTATATGTTGCTCTCCTTATTTTACTGTAATTTAATTTATCAAAAAAAAGTAACTAAGTTATTAAATTGTTTGCTATTTCTGCACAGAATTTTGTAAAACATCTGCAGATTTATGCAGAATGATTTTGGGAGTATAGTAACCAAAAACTTAATATATGTAATAAAAAAATAAAAAAATTTTTAACTATTATTTAATGTTTGCAATGCAAATGCAAGTAGACCCATTTATTAGGTATCTCATATATCTACTAAAAGACAGAAAATATTACTCTATAAACTGTATTGTAAATAAATCAAATGAGTATTTTCATATTAGTAGATAATATTTCTGAAATTAAGTAAAAAAACCTAAATAAATATAAAATGTACACACATTTACACAAGTAAATAAATAGACTCAAAGAAGGGCCAAAAATTTGCAGAAATCTGTGGATTTCTGCACGAGCAGATTCCGTGTGGGCCTAGTTATTATTTAAAAGGTTAGTTTAACACAAGAATAAATAATATTTTAAACATGAAAAACAAATTACTTTAACTCAAAATAATATTTTAGAACCTTTTATATATATTTTGCCCAAATAATCGCAGCCTTAGTTAACTTTTTCAAAACTTTAATAGGGTCAACTACGGTAAAATAAATAAAAAATAAAATAATTAACTCGTATAACATGCGTCACGTTCTGAATAAAGCAGCATCAGATCACGGTGGTCCCATGAGGTTAAATGGGTCATAATTTCAACTTATTCCTGGGAATAAAAATGAAACGACCTTTCTAACCAGCGCGCTGTGTTTGTTTGTTGGCGTGCACTTTCTAACCAGCACGCTGTTTTTGTTTGTTGGCGTGCACTTTCTAACAGCACGCTGTGTTTGTTTGTTGGCGTGCACTTTCTAACCAGCACGCTGTGTTTATTTGTGGGTGTGCACTTTCTAACCAGCGACCTGTGTTTGTTTGTGGGCGTGCACTTTCTAACAGCACGCTGTGTTTGTTTGTGGGCGTGGACTTTCTAACCAGCGAGCTGTGTTTGTTTGTGGGCGTGCACTTTCTAACCAGCACGCTGTGTTTGTTTGTGGGCGTGTAGGCAGCTATCGTCATTGTTTGCAATAATGGTGGACACAGGAAGAGCCAGCATGATGCACGCTCTGCCGGGAGAATTCTATGGATTACCTAGCAAGACAAGATCTGTTTTCAAAATGAGTTGAAAAGTCCACCTTCCAAGCTTTATGCAGGTATGTCTCTCATGTCTGACCACAGTTTACAAGGAGCGTGTCTCACGTGGATGATTGCTAAATCAATTTTTAACATGCACTTGCTGTATTTAAAAGTAGACACTTCAAGCTTTCTATAGATGTGTCATGTCTGTGTGTTTTGTTTTCGCGAAGTATCAGTGCATTTTACTGATGAATTTCTAAAAACAGTTCGCGGAGAGAGAAAAGATAGAATGCCTACACTGTTTATTTTCCTTATTTTGTAAAAGCACACATTTTTGTTGTTATTGTGAGTGGACACAAAAAAATGGACACCTAACAGATTTGATTGATGTATAGCTCTTATCTGTATGATCAAAACTGAAAGTGTAATTTAAGTTTTTTTTGGCATAATCAGGAGAAGACGCCTCAAAACGCATATACGCGGTCTTCAACCCCTGAGGGTTAAACCTTGAATTGTCATATTAATAATACTTTAAAGTCACTATAGCCTTTGAATTATGATAAACAATTATGATAGCATTTTGAGTAGGGCTAGGCAATTTTTTCGATTAATTCGAATTTACGTTTTAAGACGATTTAATTTTTTATAAAATCGAGGTATCGCGATTTTTTAAAATAAAAATATTAAAGCAGCTTTTCCACTATCGTGCCAAACCGTTCTAAACTGGTAGACAACCGTGCTGAATTGTGCTGATAGATTTTGTGTGTTGACGTCGCGGCTCTGTTGATGAGCTACCACAGCTGGCTCAGCGCAAGCGCGCTAGTCCATTGTCGCAAGTATAAATCCAGCTTTACACTCAGGGCCGGCGCGTCCATAGAGGCGACCTAGGCAGAATAGTGAGCGAGAACCCCCCGGTCCTCACTTTTATCCGCGACACCTACCCCCTCCCGGTCTTCACTTTCATCCACAAACTGGTAGGTTTTTATTTCACTTTCGGGTTGAGGGCTGCGGGATTGCTGTTCGCCTAGAGGGCTAGTTCAGCTTGCTCTGGCCGTGATTACACTATATACATTACACAAAACAATAAAATAGGCTAAAAGTTTTATTTGTGGCTAGAGCTTAATTAATTTGATTGACATATAGGCAATGAGACCTTTACTTCGCCTGACTGAGCGTGAGTTTATTGCATGCTGCGCTGTATTCGGTAGCACAGATCGCTCTGATCTGGGTGAGAACTTTACCAGCGACTACATGCACTGCTGAAAGCCGTTTTTTTCTCCCTCGCATCGAATCAACAACAACATATATCCATAAAAACACGAACTTGCAGACTCTTTGAACAACGAGGAAATAATTGCACCTAACTCAAAGCCCAGACGTCTGGTTTTGTATTTTATACCTGCGCACCACCTGAAGGACGGTTACGGCGTGTTGTGAATGTCGGCTGTCACCGCAGAAAGTCAAATCTTTCTTTAATTTGGACTTTTGCTTGAAAGCTTTACGGAGTGGCACAGTAGCTGTTTAAGGTACTGTAGCTATGAATTAAATCATAACCCATATATGCACCAATAAACAAGTAAAATGAATGAATAAATAAAATAAATATGGATTCTTAAATGTCGGTATTGTTTTTACTCTAAAAAATATCAATACGTTTTAACAAATGTTTTATAAAAATAAATTGAGCAATTTTCAACATTTCAGCTATAGGCCGTTATACGATTCAGTTAAATATAAGATAGACATTTAAATATAGATAGATATGTAACAGGTTTCTGTTGGGGTTTTTGTTGTTCACGATGATCTTTAATATATACTGGGTGGTGTAGCTACGCACAAATATTTTCTAAAACGTCAAGCAGGAATTTGTCTATAGGAATGTAATAGGCTACACCTTGTTGACCAATTTATGCATGTATGGCCATTAAAAATACAAGTTCCTTAACCAGATGGTTTTCCAAGTTACTAAAAAGATATAAAGAGATCCTTACTTCAGTCATGTTGTTGTAATGTTTTAAGTTGACTATAGTTACACAGTAAGTAAAAAAAAAAAAAAAAAAAAAAAGAAATCGTGAATCGGTCAAACTTTATTTAAAAAAATCTAGATTTTTTTTTTTGGCATATCGCCCAGCCCTAATTTTGGGTAACCACCTTGGGTGACTGTCCTGAAACAAAGCCAGTTGAGAACCACCCTATGACTACTGTAACCGTTCAAATGACAAGGTGAGCACATTATAGCAAAATTAGAAGATCACAGCCATTTAAAGCCAGCATAATTGTTCAGCACTTCACTTCAATTCTATCCACTTTGTTCTGTCACAAAAGGCCACGTAACACATTTTCTAAAGCATGTGAGTAAACCTCTTTCCAATACAAAAGGACATTTTAATCACCGAACATAAGCAGAATTCAATTAGCCAAACACAACACAACATCCTACCTTCTAAAGCTCACCGAAAAAGTGCAAAGGCCATCTCTAAAAAAACAAATGTCTTAATAAAGTTTGATAATTGGAAAAGGGGCAAACTGGCAGTGAAAGAGAGGAGCGGTCAAACCACATTGAAGGAGGGTGACAACACTGAAAAGGTCCCACTCAATCGCACCCACAAGGCCCCTCAGCTGGAGTTACAATTAGCACATTGGGGTGTGTTCAGCGCCTGCTGTTTGCTGCATGCATTAATTGCCTCACACTTGCTGTTACAGCCGTCTTAGAGCGCTGAACCTTGCCATCTGACTTTTTCCCATTTGGCTCATGGTGTTTTTGTTTTTCTGTTGATTAATTAACAATGTCTTTTTAGGAGGGAAATAAGGAACGAAGCCGTAGAAAAACAGAAAAGCAAAACTTTTAATGAAGTGATATTAATAAAAGATAAGTGCTCCTTGTGAAGCGTGCAGTCCTGATACAGACTGTTGACCGTTAAGACTTGCCACCCACTCAGCTCACTTATGAAATGCCTGGGGACAATTCATATAAAACTGTCAAGAGTATAAAACTGCTCTTCCATAACCAAACATGTAATGCATCTCAAATTACAGCTGCTAGAGCAGGGCCTCTGGGAAAGCCAAGGGCACAAAAGGGCAGGACGATGCTAATGCCATACTGTTTAAAATATTTTAAGCAGAGCAGTATTCACCCTGAGATGCCTCATACAAATGTTCAATGTAGTGACAACCTTAAAGGTTAAAGGGCGAAACCAAAGATAATCTGTGTTAACTGTTGTATAAATGTAGTATCACACGTTTCATACTTTACATAACATTTACAAATATTGGTTAAATGTTAAGGTGAGAATAAATTACAGCTCAGAGTGTCACAATGTCAGATAGTCACTACACAATGATCAAGGCTAAAATATTTTTAGGATAACCATATTACCACAACTAGAATTAATAATAGAATAACAGAAATAATTTAGAATAGGGCTGTGTTTCAGTATCGATATTGAAATGTGGCAGTCCGCAATAGCTACATCGCAAAGATCTGCATTGTAGTCAGGATTATAGTTGACCAGACGTTACAGTTAACAACATAGTGGAGTAATTTTATATTTTAACCTTAGAGTCAAAGTTTATTATTTGCATGTGGTGTTTTTAAGACCTGACTGTAAGAATTTGAAGCGAATTTAAGCCATTTGGGCACAATAAATGAAATGTTTGTAGCTTAAAGATAAATTGTACATTAAATAATTATTTACTCAATTAAAACGATACAGTATTATCATTTAAATTATATGGTTGTAACGAATGTGGCCGATCAGACAAATAAGTATTTTTGCTTTATTCAACAAATAATACAAAAAAAAAAATAATTCAACCTCTCCTACCCAGAACAGACTGGATGGTCAGTGCATAATATGATTCCAAGGTATTTACGACACGAAGGAATGCATTCGGAAATGGACAGAAACATAGTCAAGCTCCTATACGCTTCTTGCTTTATGCTTTTAATGTAAACCTTTATTCTCTCTCTATGTGTAATCAGGTGTTTTGCAACAAGTTCCTTGCTCATGTATTAAAATTAGAGAGAGAACCTCAGAAAAGCCCAGAAGACAGACAGGGGAAAGGAGAGACCCTGAGAGAGAGAGAGAGAGAGAGTTGTTCCGTTTCAGCTTTGGACAGCTTTTCTTTGGGTCCAGTAAAGAGACTTGGACCCTGGCAAAAATGGGTTAACTGCAGAGCTCAGACATTCCCATCTTCGATACCTTTCTTTCTTTCTTTTTCGTTCCGTTGAGAGTTTAGTACGCCGCAAAACCACAAGTCAACATGACTAGTCTTTTTGCGACAAACGACAACGACTCCACCCCACTCCAAGGCTCACAGGACAAAGAGCCGACCACCAGCCAACCATGTAGGAACCCCTGCTCAACAGAGGGAGTTCTTCACATCACAAAAGGAACGCAAGTAACACCTCCAGATTACCACTGAACTGGTGTAAACTAAATGTAACCCTAAAGAAACCATTCATTCATTCATTCATTTTCTTGTCGGCTTTGTCCCTTGCGGGGTCGCCACAGCGGAATGAACCGCCAACTTATCCAGCACGATTTTACGCGGCGGATGCCCCTACAGCCGCAACCCATCTCTGGGAACATCCACACACTCATTCACACTCATACACTACGGACAATTTAGCTTACCCAATTCACCTGTACTGCATGTCTTTGGACTGTGGGGGAAACCGGAGCACCCGGAGGAAACCCACGCGAATGCAGGGAGAACATGCAAACTCCACACAGAAACGTCAACTGACCCAGCCTAGCCGAGGTTCGAACCTGCGACCCAGCGACGTTCTTGCTGTGAGGCAACAGCACTACCTACTGCGCCACTGCGTTGTATTTAACTTTGCTTGTCATTTTTTATATTTATGCAGATATTCTGCCCTACAGAATCCCAATTGATCTAAAATTATGAACTCTTTAAAAGCTATTCAAGTCATCTGCTGAAACTGCATTTATAATCGCAATATATATCGCAGTGAAAGAAAATATTGCAATGGCAGTTTTTTTCCAATATCACGCAGCCCTAATTTAGAATATTGCGATAGTAATTGGTTAAATACTTGACAAAGGAAAACACAAATGCATAAAATTAATTGTAAAATTGTAACTGTAATTATGTCAACTATTTATTATTTAGAAACTACTTCCAATAGTTTTTATATTTATTCAATCTCTCTTTAAAATATTTTAGAGTTTATTTACTTTTTGTATAAATCTTAAAGAAATTTAAAAAGTAGTTTTTATTAGTGCAGTCAGGATTAGCCATTCTGATACCATTCTGTTGGATTTAAAAATAACCATTCATTCAACATATTCACATTTTTGCTGACCTACAGTAATATAATGTGTGTGCTTAAGCCCAAGCAAGAATATTAGTTTAAATGAGATATTTTTGCTCTTCCAAGATTTTATTAGTTGCCTTTTTTGCAGTCTGCCCCCTAACAGAAAAGTTAATTTCAGACACTGCTGCAGCCACTTATTATATATTGTTCATACAAATTATCATCACTGAAATATTAAATTTAATCTTTTTATGTAATTTACATAAAGTAAATTTATATCCGATCTCTTTTTCTCTACTTTTGTCCTTTTAGTTTTATAATATCCAGTCTCTGCAGCAATTCAAAGTGTAACAACAGCAGGTTTTATTTTTTAAATATCATTTCAATATCCATAGTTTTAAGTGAAATTGCATGAGGTTGGGTGGAATTGCGGCACTGATTGAGTCTAAAGGGAGCATGGTGAAATCCTTTGTTCACTCGTTGATTGAGTCATTCATCCTTTTCTTCATTCCTTCATTTGTTAGTTCCTTCGTTTGTTTGTTCGTTAGTTTGCCCCTACTTCCTTCGCTCTTTCCTTCCTTCACAGTTTACTTCCTTCCTTACTTTATTCCTTGCTTTGCTCCTTTGTTTTTTTCCTTCGCTGTTCCATCCCTTCATTATTTCCTTTGTTTTCTCCTTTCTTTCTTCCTTTGTTCACTTCTTTCTTCCTTAGTTTTTTTGTTAATTCCTTCATTAATTAATTAATGTGTTCCTTCGTTCATTTCATTGTTCCTTCCATTGCTCCTTCCTTCCTTCCTTTCTTCACCCCTTCTTTCTTCACTCCTTACTACCTTTTATTGCTCCTTCCTTCCTTTGCTCCTTGCTTTCTTCCTTCGCTCCTTACTTTGTTGCTTCCTCACTTTATTCCTTCTTTGCTCCTTCATTTCTTCCTTCACTTCCTCATTCCTTCGTTCGCTACTTCCTTTCTTCCCTCGTTCAATTCTTCGTTCTTATCTTTCTTCATTAGCTCCTTCTTTCACTCCTTACTTCCTTCCTTCCTTCTGAAATATGCAAGGACTCCTGGAATTTCCAGGAGACTTGGGATGTCTGCATATGCATTGTATTAACATAATATTAATACTTAAATTTTAAAACATTATAGTTCTGGTCATTTTTGATTAAGGCTGCACGATATATAGCAATATTATCAGTAACGCGAAAAGAGTCCAAGCTCATTCACAGTCTTTTATAAGATTAAATGTTTGCCATTTTTTGCTTGAATTAGAATGAATTAGATCTGAAAAAATGTTGTAACTATTCATTTTAATATCATTAAATAAATGACATAGTTAATAAAAATAGCATTTTTCTAGGGAAATGTTATATCATAAGCAATATCATTATCGAAACAACAATTTCGCATATCACATATTTTTCCAGTATCACGCAGCCCTAATTTCAATTTATTTTTGCAAACAATTTTTGTAGATTGTTAATAGTTGCAAAAATCCAAGACAGTCTGCAGTTTTTGGGCAGTCAGAATAGACAGGTTTCATGAAAAATATCTCCATGTTGAAAGATATCAAACATGTTTGATATTTTGAGTCCATTTTACAATGCATGCACTCTAAAAAATACTAGGTTATTTTTTGTACATAAAACTGGGTTCAACCTGCCGGTCAGTTTCACAGTTTGAACAAAACATCAGTCAGAGTGCTGTTTTTTGTGTCTTCAGAGTCCCTGAATTGGTGCATTTACTCTGTGAAATGAACCTTTGTATTTGTTATTCCATCTATAAATTCTTTACTGTGCAGTGAATCATTTTATTTTATAAATGCAGTCAGGTAAATGAATGATGTAGCTGGTTGTTTCACACATTGAAAAAAACATTCTTGCAGCAAATTGACTGATTTTACATTAATGTTATCAGTCTAATTAACTGTGATGTATTGCATAAAGAGATACAAAAGAATCTGTCATAAATTTAAATTGTATCCCAAGTTCATAGATTCACTGCAGTATTTCAGCCCAATGCTGCTTGATTTTGCCAAAAGGGACAGCAGAGTAAGGTTGAAAACACTTAAAATAATTCATTTAAATGTTACTTTTTAAATTAAATGATTTTCTACATATCTTGTAACCAAACGTACAGTCTAAAAAGAAACAAAACTGGGTTGTTTCAACCTTGTGTAAAAAACAGACTTGGGTTAAATTTGAAATAAAATTTTTTAACTTGATCTATATTTTACCCATATATGGGTTGTATCTAACCTCAAATGCAATACATTGTTAAAGAGAATTAAGAGGATAGCATGGTGCTCTGGTACTTTGATTCTTACCTTACTGCTTTCAGTGTGTGCCTGTCTATGCAAGACTTTATTTCACATTCATGTTTTTCTCATAAGAGATCAGAAGCAAGTGGACATATGCAAAAAGTTGTCTATATTATGTATGTTCTTCATTAGGAAAGCCATTTTAGTTTATCTTTTAATATTAGACATTTATATATTTTACAATATATATAGTTGAAGTCAGAATTATTACCCCCCCCCCCTGAATTATTAGCCCCCCTGTTTTTTTTCTCCCCGTTTTCTGTTTAACAGAGAGTAGATTTTTTCAACACATTTTTCAACATAATAGTTTTCAACTCATTTCTAATAACTGTTTTATTTTATCTTTGCCATGATGACAGTGAATAATATTTGACTATCCCCCGGTTTCACAAACAAGGTTTAAGGCTAGTCATGGATTAAATTACATGTTTGAGCTGTCTCAACTGAAAATAACTTGCAGTGAGATGTCTTAAAACATGTCAGTGACATTTTTTTGTCTCCAGGTGCACACCAGTAATGTATTTTTCTAAGGCTGTTTTTATAAATGTGGCTTAAATAGCCTAATGTAACTAAGGTCTAGTCCTGGCTTAAGCTAAGCCCTGTTTGTGAAACTGGGCCTATATATTTTTCAAGACACTTCTATACAGCTTAAAGTGACATTTAAAGGCTTAACTAGGTTAATTAGGTTAACTGGGCAGGTTAGGGTAAATAGGCAAGTTATTGTATAACGATGATTTGTTCTGTCTATCGGACTATCGGAAAAATATAGCTTAAAGGGGCTAATAATTTTGTCCTTAAAATGGTGTTTAAAAAATTAAAAACTGCTTTTATTCTAGTCGAAATAAAACAAATAAGACTTTCTCCAAAAGAAAAAACATTATCAGACCTCCTCTGAAAATTTCTTTGCTCTGTTAAACATAATTTGGAAATTATTTAAAAAAGAGAAAAAAATTCAAAGGGGGATTAATAATTCTGACTTCAACTGTATATATATGTATGTATATATATATATATATATATATATATATATATATATATATATATATATATATATATATATATATATATATATGCATACAGTAAGGGTTTAATTTTGTTTGTATGCATCTTGAAACCTTTATATAACTTTTGGTAATTGATTTCTTTAGCGAAGCAGCATACATTTATGCAGGAGTTTATACCAAACACCTTGAAAGTCTGTTCCCAGTTTTTCACCATAACTGTTTACAAAGTCTGCAAGTATGCAGTATGATGCAAGTTAGGTTTTTAAAAGTTACCATTTTGAAAAAGTGCATGCACAATGTTCTGATAGTTAGGTGACTTTGAGAAATTTCATTCTAGAGGTGATGCCACCCACAGGCTCAACTTAAAGCGGCAATGCAGTGGTGACTCACAGTGGCTTTAAGTCTCTGACATTATGCCATGGGCACAGATGCTTGCTGTGGTTTGGATCAGCCCAGGTGTCCTTTAGTGATGACGCCTGGACAGCGATGATTCCTCAGACATTTAAGCTCTTATTCGCTGACGAAAGCTTGATCTCTGCTCTAGGCTGAAGGCCAGGTCCAGGGATGCAATCATCATTTACTTGATCATTAGGCTCAATTAAATTTATAGTGCAGAGGGCGAGCTAGATAGGGAGAGAGAGAGAGAGAGAGAGAGTGATAGAGAGAGTGTGTGTGTGAGAGAGAGAGGAAGTGCAGTAATAGTAAGATTTTAACCCCAAAAAAAGAGAAATGGCATAAAACATCTGCTTCATGTACACAAATAAAAATATGTATATGTCTAAATAAATAAAAAGCATCTCATGTTCTAACCTACACGTTTCACTCACTTCTTATAAACAGGTATACTTAAGTTTAACGAGAAATTGGACCAAATCAAAAGTAAAATGGCTTGCAGAACTCTGATGAGAAAAACAGCCTGCTTCAAGCAGATAGGGTCACAGCAAACTCTAACATGCTGAAGGTTTTCTTGTTTTCAAAGAATCCCTGTAGACATGCACATGGGCCAATAAGCCCAGCTCAGTTTTGCTCTAAAACACGTACAATAAAACAGGATTCAAGCCGTTCACCTCAGCCAGATTTGCCACGTGGTTCCCATAGAAACAGCAGAAGAGAACTGAAAGGGGACGCTATCAAATATACTATTTTTAATGCCAGCTAATTTGATATAATTGACTCAGCAAGACGGGGTCAGCGGAAGAGTGATGCAAAAATCAGATAGACAGATGAGTTCTGGACCTCACTATTGGGTGACATTTAATGAGACAAAAGAGGACTTGTTTTTAGAGGAGTGTTTACTACTATGAAGGAGAATCCGAGGGGTGAGGAATGCTATGCTGGCATATGGTAAGAAAATATTAGGTTTTAAAAAAACATGGAATGTAAGATTGTTTTATTCTGTTCTGTGTATTTTCAGTTTAAATTGATTTAACATTAACCATGTGTTCTTAGTGTTTACACGTCCTAAATATAATATTTTGCCACACAATTCAATTTAATAGGAGAATGCATTAAAAAGCAGTGACATTCACACATATAAATATATTTTGTATTATTTAATACAGTTATAGATTACTTTTTATGCTGTACTTGTTACCAGTGTCGGAGGTAACGCATCGAGTTATTTAATAATATTACTTTTTTAAATAACAAGTAACACATTACTTTTAAAAAATAAGTAATAATATGAGTTACTGTTTTGAAAATGTAAGACAATTACTTTTTAGTTTAATTAATTAGCTTTTTAAAAAAATAGCTGAATTAAAATTAGTCACAATGAATCACACAGTCAATGAGAGAATGTGTTCATTATTTTAAATGCATCAAAGAAAAGGAAAAGGGATTATAGTCTCAATGGACAATTATTTTACCTAAGACAAATAGTACAAACGTAGCAAACACATTGCTTTAAACTTTCAGTAATCTGTACATACGGCATGTACAGCTCTGAGCTCAGGAGGTTCTCAGATAACATTAGGCCAATTTTCCTATTTTTAAAGGTAAATGAAGGTAAAAGGTAATGCAAAAGTAACTCAAAAATAACGTAACGCATTACCTAGCATAAGTAACTAAGTAAAGCAACTAGTTACTTTTTTAGAGAGTAACTCAATATTGTAATGCCTTACTTTCAAAAGTTACTTTTCTCATGCTTGTTATACACTTCAATTACGTTTTACAGTAACAATAAATTAGGCACAAATGCACAATTAACCCTAAACCTAAGCCTAAAACGTAATTACATATAACAACAACAACAACAACAACAACAACAACAATAATAATAATAATAAAGTTACTGGCCAACTGGCAAGTAATAGTGTTTAAAAGATATAATGAATATATTTTAAGATTAATATATTTTCAGTTTTCAACATACAGTTGAAGTCAGAATTATTAGCCCCCCTGAATTATTAAACCGCTTATTTTTTACCCCAATTTCTGTTTAACAGAGAGATTTTTTCAACACATTTCTAAACATAATAGTTTTAATAACTCATTTCTAATATCGGATTTTTTTTTTTTTGCCATGATGACAGTAAATAATATTTTACAAGACACTTCTATACAGCTTAAAGTGATATTTAAAGGCTTAACTAGGTTAATTAGGCAGGTTAGGGTAATTAGGCAAGATATTGGATAACAGTTTTTTGTTCTGTAGATTATCGAGAAAAAATATAGCTTAAAGGGGCTAATAATTTTGTGTTTAAAAAAGTGTGGGTGTTTAAAAAATTAAAAACTGCTTTTATTCTTGCCGAAATTAAACAAATACGACTTTTTCCAGAAGAAAAAATATTATCAGACCTACTGTGAAAATTTCCTTGCTCTGTTAAACATCATTTAAAGAATATTTAAAAAAGAAGAAAAAAATTCAAAGGGGGCTAATAATTTTGACTTCAACTGTATTTCAATTCCGAATATTACCGCGACTGTGAAATTAAATAATAATATTAATAATAAAATAAATAAATAAGATGTTACACTGGTATTTTGGCCCAAATTTCTTTTCCTAACAAAACATCTAGGATTTCCAACTGCAAAGTTGACTTCAATGCATTCCATTTAAAATCCTTGAAAATTTGCTAATATAACATCTAAAATTTCATATTGCAAGGCTGACTTCAGTGCATCCCATTTAAAATACTTGAAATCACTGTGCACTCTGAAGGTTTAGTTAATCTAGCCGAGGCTGTCGGCCTTGTCCCAAACTCATTTGTGGGGAGTCACACTGTCCGCTCACAACAATCCACTCCCTAAAGAAGTTTGGATGGACAAATCCAGACCAGTGTAAAAGTTGCTCAGGCATAACTTGCTGAAGGCCTCTGTAAATAACTGGTCTCATAACAGCAGGCATAGTGGGATATGTCCTAGTGACGGTGTCTGTCTTGTAGTTTATGTGACCATAAAGTGGCTTGCTGTACCTTGTCAAAAAGCAATGAACTCAGACAAAGATTTCCAATGTTTTCGCTCCAAACTGTCCCGCTCCCTTTCATTAACCTTCACTGATGGAAAGCCAAGAAAGAGGCGCACACCAGCAAATTTAGTGGAGAGAAACATAGAAGGGTCCGTTCTTTTTTTTCCTCGCTCTTTTTTAGACTTTTATTTTTGCTTGTTGGAGTGACCAATCAGACAGGCAGAAGTGAGATTCTCTTGTCAGAGTGCAGTTGACACGCTCCAGCTGAACTGTGAGAGCCTTTTGTTCAGGCAAGCGTGAAATTATGAAACATGACAGCGGAGACGCCAAACATGGCCGCATCCTCTCGCAATGCAGGCAGGATCAGGGATCCTCCGCAGCTCAGAGCAACACTGATGAAGGCTTGACTGAGGTGGTGCGACCGCTGGGGGAAAGGTGTTCTGCTACGGCACATTCATCTTTGCAGCATCAAGCAGGTAAAAAAAGAAAAGAAAACTTTTTACTTCAATAATACACTGTTTTATAGAGTGCTTCTATAAAAATAAAATGTTAAAGTCTCCTGAACAGAATCTGATGGGGAAAAAGTCTGATATTTGTATTGTTACAAGAACAAAAAAAGCTTGTATATCAAAGTTTCATTATCAAAAAAATTCAATAATAAACCCCTCATATCAAACACATCAAACACCCTATTTTAGCACGATAATTTGAGGATAAAACAGATGTTTTGTAACATATATAGTTTGAAAGTGTATGCAATAAAAACAATAAAAACTAAATTTTGCTTATTTTTATAGAATTAATACTTACATTTAATAATTAAGCATTTATACAAATTCTATTTAGTTAATTTTCTATTCATAAATAATCACTAATAATCCAGTAGTTTCCACAATATATTAAGTGATACAGTGCATTTAACAGTGATTATAATAATATCTGCAACTTGTATTAAAGTATCTTGAATGTCATATAAAAATATTGAACATTATATATATATATATATATATATATATATATATATATATATATATATATATATATATATATATATATATATATATATATATATATATATATATATATATATATATAATTATGTGATAATATGGGGTGGGGAGATTGCAAGATTAACATTTAATTATTAACACCTTCTCACTAAAAAAAAATCAGCTAGATAGACATTTATTCTGCTCTGTGAGAGGACAGTTACAAGATAAATTTAGGAAGTCTGTGAAAGGGGTCATAATTCTACAAGCATTATGAATTCAGTGTTATGTGTTACACTTTTTGTCTTCCTTGTTCACATCCAATTGACTAGTCTGTAGAAGCTCAATTGTTTTGCTGTACCTTAAAGAATAAAAAGATTTTTCTTTCAGACATTGTTAAAGAACTATGGTCAATGGCATGGTTAGGTTGCAGTTATTTAGTTAGGCCTACTTACTGTGTAAATACTATTGGAAAAATATTGCTACTGTCTAAGACAATTGGAAACAATTGAAATGTTGAAAAAATAACCCAAGGAGGCACTCATTGCAAAATCTAAGCTTTATTTATTTATTTATTTATTAAATTATTTATATATTAATTAATTTATTTATTTATTAAATTTATTTATTTATTTATTCAATTTATTTATTTTTTTATTTGTTTGTTACAATTGTTTGTTTGGTTGTTTGTTGGTAATTAAACAATGAATTAATAAACTTAATAATTGTAATAAATTATATCTGGGGCTGGGAGGGGGGCACAAGCTTTGAAAAAAATCTACAGAATTAATGTTTTTGTTTGTTTTTTAATCAAGAGTCAAGTGAATACATTTTTTAACTTGCCCCCTTAAAATGCAGCATTAATGTGATGAATTGTTTTTTTTTTTTTATATATATACAGAAAAATTGCTAAAGTTATAGAGCAGCCGATTAAAAGAAAAAGGCAAGATTGCGGTTCAAAAGTGCAATTTATTCGATCACATGCAGGGACAGACACAATCTGTGCATAAGGTCAGTTACATTATGGTGTTTTTATGCGGTATGAAATTCATGACTTCAATCATGTGTCAGATGTCACTCGCACCAGTGGGGCCAAATAATTTTCCACATTCGTGCACAATAATTTTCACTTGCAAATGCAACTGTAATGCTCGCACACTGTACAGCCGTGTCCGAACTGAAGTCATGTCACCTGCACACAAGTGCCACAGTGAGACAGTCACATTTTTAGACATATTTCAGTTTTTAATAAAAAAAAAAAAGGATAATAATTCTGTAATCAAAATCTTGCACGTTTAAACATAGCGTGTGTGAAAAAATAAAAAAATACAAAAGCTCAGAATAGTGTAACTTTTCATGAGCAATGATGCCTTACAAACCCGTTTTGGCTCTACTTTTAAACTGCTGTCTGAGCAGTGCATTCGAGCCACAGATGGGACAGCCTTTCACCCCCTAAAGCAGCAGAGTGAGCTTAAGACTATCAGAGTCTGGCTTGTAATGACCAGCGTTGTTTCGGCTGCCACAGAACCCACGGGCCTGAAATAATCAACCACTGCCAAGTGTTCCAGGAATTAACAAGAGAGTTAGCAAATGGCATGCTAGCGCTGCATCTGCCCTCAGCACTCCTGTGTGGCACAAGCTGAAAAAAACTACAGCCAAACAATTAGAGCCTGAGACCTCTGCACTATTACTGGAAGTGGGGAGATGTGGAGAGAAACAGAGAGGGGAAAGATAGTCAGGGGAATATAGTGCTACCGAACTGTAGCAGATTCTTGAGTTTTCATGTAGGGACTGTTTCAGTTTCTGATGACTGTGGAGGCAGTTTCACACATGCAATAACTCTACAGAAAAGATACTGAAATATTTATACCAGGACTTGTGTTTGTGTTTTTAGTTTTCAACAATACTACTAATTCCTAATGTAAAATTATGACATTTTACACTTTACAATACGTATTATTAATTACAAATAGAATACCATATATTCTGGAAAAAAAGTTTAATATGATTAGTCAAACCAGGTCAGAAAAAGACCCTTTACAAACCATGCTCCCACTTCCCGCTGTCTGACAAGCTTTCAGTAACAGCCTACCACTCCCCTTTCAATTTGTACACTCCCCAGGGAAATAGTGAATACTTTCTGTACAAATTGCATACTGATTTCAGACAAAAGCAGACATACGTTCTGCAATATGCATATGAGGGAAATGTTCAGGATGTGAGCATAAATGAAAACAAAATAAAGAGATAAGCTATAGCCTACATTTACAGTATAACAATACAATAATGGGAAGTTCAAATCAATTCAAATGTTACAAATTGATTCCCTATCACACTATTGTGAATTCACAAACACATGCAAAGGGGCATCTTAAGACAATAATGCATTTATAAAATCATAAAAATATTATAAGAAGTTATAAGTCCATACAAAGTTATCCATTTCATACACTTCTCTAGGTTTCGGGAAAAGATGAAATACTTGCCCAGCCTTTCTGGGTAGCTGTTGTTTGCATTGTAAGCCATATACGAGCACATTTCACCTTTTCTTTCATGTTAATCACCAATGCCTGGTTAGTCTGACTGTTCTGCTTGTCAGAGAAAGTGGCACGCAGTGGTGGGGGCACAGAGTGGCAATCAGTCAGTCAGACTGCTAAAGGGTCAATTGTCATAAATACATATAGTCAAACAGGTGTATAAATTGAGTCATTCATTTCCAGAAATAACAATAAAGTAGACCATCGGCAGTCCTAGATAAATTTACAAAAAATGATTACCGTATTGTATATTTATCAATGCATATTCTAATGCCTATGCTTACCAATGCTTTTGTTGGCTGCATACTGTTCAAAGTACAACTAAAGTCACGTGTTGTCATCTGAAAGGCATACCAATAAAACTTGCACTCCTCAGTCAATCCAAAAAACATACATCAATTCTCCATACCAAGAAATAACATTATAGAAATAGTAATAATATTATTTAATAAACGGCAAAAGCTATTACAAATGTTGCCAAGCAATTCGGTCAAAGGCAGGACTAACCATTAGATAGAGTCTAATTAAATGATATGTCATGTTTAACCACTATAGGGACACATATTAGAATCAGCAGTACAGTAGAGTGCAGAAGAATTGAGAAGGATGAGTTAAGGCTGCAAAGGTAAGGCTAAAAACTACTTTCATGTCTACACACACACACACACGTTTTTGTGACATATCAGGACACAAATTTGTATAATGACATGTGTATGACACAGGTATTAAAAGGAGTAGGACTTATGAGGACACTGTCCATGTCCCCATTTTTCCAAAGGGTTATAAATCATAAGAATTTGCTTTTGTTTTTCTCAGAAAGTAAAAATACAGTTTCCTGTAAGGGTTGGTTTTAGAGACAGGTTTGGGATAGGGTGAAAAAAAGGTTGTACAGTAGAAAACAATGGAAATCAATCAATGGAAAAAGTTCTCTGTGTTCCCATCATTTCAAGAAAAAATGAATATAATTTCCAATTTTAACTAAACGCAAATGTTTTGAGACTTGAAATTAATGGCATAACATTGACATTTCTGCAGCTTTAAAAACCGAGACTGCATTAATAAAATATTAATGCACTTCTAGGGTACACAGCAAGACCTTTTTGGGTTCCAGGCTCCTAGATCTGCATTATATCTCTTTATATTAAGGATTGTAATCCAGGAGAGGTACAGATTCCCTATGTGACTGCTGCAGAGAAAAAGAAAAATAGATTTAGAACATCAGAAGCTCATATAGAAACATAGTCTGCTCATATGAGATACAGAAATCAAGAAGTGACTATGTCAGACTGTTTTGAATGGCATGACAAAAAAACACTGGATAATTTGATTGACCTTTATTCCTAACAAAAGAAAACAACAAATGTTAGAGTTTGGTGCTGGCTATCAATCTTAGGAGGAGTTGCATAATGCATCTTCCTCTAACAGGCTTTCCTGCAGTGAGCTACGGCCGAACTCTTCCATCACTGCAGCTGTGGGGCCTGACAGAGAGGCCATCTCGGACCCCCTGCTCTGATCACAATTAGCATTCACTTGATTAATGGCTGCAGATCCAAGGAAGGAGAGTTTGATCAATCGCCATGATAACGTCTCTTCTGCGTTCCACTGGGATGCAGTAATGGACAAACACACACATACAGAGTGGGTTAAATTAAATAGAAATGTTGGGAGAAATCAATTTGACGGTAGAGTTCAGCAAAAAGCTGTGTGTATTGAATATATCTGTCAAGGCAATATAAAAGGTGCAAATAATCAATAAACAGGGTGTTTATATTGTACACAGATTGTGTTTATTAAACTGACAATACACAGTAGTGGGATGCACCCTGTCACACCATGTTTTTGTTCATAATCATCAATAAAGTTTGAGCATTGTTCTCTGCTTGTTACTGTGCCGTTACTTTTCATGTAAAAGGCAATATCAGCATTCTGCTGGCTAGTGCTTTCTTCTGCATTCATGTTTACATTCAAACACAAGACAAAACCATTTGCATAATCACAAGGTAGCAGACACCTTAGTCAAAGACTATAGAATACACAAGACTTGTCACCCGTATAGTTTTGAATGGGGAAAAGTTTAACAGTCCATATTGCAAATGAAGCCCCGCCTACTAATACAGTAGCCAATCATTGATCTCTATAGATTGACATTTTTCTGGGGGAGAAACTGGGACCAAATGTGCGTTTTTACAACACACTGGAATCTCAGCGAAACTTTGCTTTACATACATAAGAAATATATCCACATAAAGCTTGAAATCTGTACTTTTAAATTAATCAACTACACTTGAAAATAAAAGTTATTTGGATTTGTAATCTGTATGAAACCAACGCGAAGGACAGTTCGTCCTGTCAAATGCACATCACATGACATCAACTACTAAAACTCCCAAAAACTTGTAAACAAAGAGTCGTTGTCATTTCTAGAGGAGATTCACCATCAAGAGCAAGTTGTGAATTACTTCAGAAGAGCAGCGTGATCTGATGATCATTATTCAGAGGAAGATAATGTGTAGAACAGCCATAAATGAGGTTGGTGTCATGATCTTGTTCCTTTCAAGTGTGCATGCACATTAGCTTAGGCAACCTGAAAAAATGCAGATTTTGTTTGATTTGAACGTTTAGAAACTAAACTTATGACAGTTGTTGTTTTGTTTCATTGGTGATTCCAAATATGTAATGTAATCGTACACTGTAAAAAAAAATCATTCTGTGGCCTTGTAGATTTCATTAATATTAATATGTACACTTTATATAATAAAATTAATTTCCTGATTTTAGGGCATTTTTTTGCTTTTAAAGTAATTATAAATGTCTGTAATAAAATCTAAGCAATTTTATTATAAGAATTTAGTTATTATTTTTAAATATTTTCAAAAAGAGAAAATATTAATTAAAACCAACATGATTAAAATGAGCATTTTCAAATTAGCCAGGGCCACAATGTCAGTTGTTTAGCCGAGGAAAGGCTGCCCTCGCCGGATACACGAGTGATGAGTGCCGGTCATGACCTGGAGGTGGACATCTCCGCAATTGTCAAAGGACATTTTAAAATACTATGTTAACAAATATACATATACATATTAACAAACCGCTGTTTTGAGTTTTAAACAACTAAATTCTTGCATGAACAACCATTAAAAATTTATTTCATGGTACATTTAGAGCAATATTTGATTATTGTATTGGTTCCTTTAGGTACTTGTGTGAGATTGAATCGCATTGAACCGTTTTTGGAATGAACTGTTTGCTGGGAGATAGGGGATCTTTTTATCGCACGTGTTCAAAAGTTTATACTCATCAACATTTAATTTGTGTACTATAGCTAGTGTATAAATGCGTGTGGCTGAGTTACAACAAATTGGTAATCAGTCATTCATTCATTCATTTTCTTGTCGGCTTAGTCCCTTTATTAATCTGGGGTCGCCACAGCGGAATGAACCGCCAACTTATTCAGCACATTTTTACGCAGCGGATGCCCTTCCAGCTGCAACCCATCTCTGGGAAACATCCATACACTCATCCACACTCAACCGCATGTCTTTGGACTGTGGGGGAAACCGGAGGACCCGGAGGAAACCCACGCGAACACAGGGAGAACATGCAAACTTCACACAGAAGCGCCAACTGACCCAGCCGAGGTTCGAACCTGCAACCCAGCGACCTTCTTTACTGTGAGGTGACAGCACTACCTACTGCACTGTGTTGCCAGGTAATCAATCATATTGTTGTTTATTATACAAAAAGGCAATCGGTTTCGGGTGGGATCTGACTCTTATAATTCACTTAAAGGAGACGATTCTTAGAACCAAACCGAGTCAAACAACACATACTCCCTTCACCAGACAACGCAGAAAGCCCGCATTGTGAAGTTGTCGTGGTCTCATCCAAACGGATTTATTGGTAAGTGTTGAAATGTCCAACTCTGTCAATTAAATGATTGTTATATATATATTTCTGTATATTGCATGTAATTCACCAAGTAACTTTAGGTTTTAATGTTCAATGTTGTATATTAACAGACAGTTTGAGCGCGCCATTTTATAAACGAAGTTACCAGAAGGTGTTTGTAACGTTAATGCTTATTTTGAGGTATTAGAGACTGTTTGAGTTTTTTAAAAGCTAATTTTCTGTTAACTTAGTGTTAACTGCGTTCTATTTCAGCACAGCATTGAGTTAAAGTGACCACAGAGGTTTAGTGAGCACCGATGAATAAGGTAAGCACTGGCCTTCGCTTAATTATGATCATTATCAACCAAACCAAAAATGATATTGTCTAACAATATTTACTAATTAGAACTTATTGTATAGTGTCAAAGAGGCAGAGGAGACACATTAACCAGCAAGTGTGTATCAGGAAAATGACAGACTATGAATGGATGACTGTCTAGTTTGCAAGCAGGATATACATGCTACAGTTAAGTATTTCAGCTAAATCACAGTAACCATATTGCCATTAATTGTAACTTCACAGTAAAATATAGTTAATTCTGCAAGAGAATGCTGTGAAATCACAGAAATGGGTCTTACTATATACCTTGAAGTCACTTATGGCTGTAATTTCACAGTAATTTACTGTAAAACAAATCACAGTGGCTTACTGTGAAAGTAATACAATTATTAGTCAGTAATTTACTGTGAATTTAGGGTCAAATATTTTACAGTATATCAAAAAAAAAACTTATGTAAATACTTTTTTCTGTCATTCCATTTTTTAAGGTGAGTGCTGAATATAAGAGAGAAGCCACTGTGCACCGGCGCACCGTGGATCTTTACAGCTGCTGAGGTGCTCTTGGAGTAAGACAGAGAACTGAGACTAAAGGTAGAGTTTCTGACATTTATCATTTTGGACTGTACTGTATATCCTAATATAATAACAGATTGTTAACATATTTTCTCTTTCATTCATTTTTTTTCTTACTGTTGTTCAATGGTGTTGGACAATGAAGAACCGACAGGAACTGAACGGCTTGTGATGGCAGTAATGTTGACCAGAACAGGGGCCTTCTACAAGTGACCGCCTAAAGACACTGGCATCATGATCATCGAAGGTGTTAAAGTTCTTTTAGACCTTATCTTTACCAGACTCAGGCAAACTTTGCTTTCACTCCGCCCAAAGCCCCAGCTGGACTGTTTTGGCCCAAGGTATCCGATCAGGCCCCGGAAGTGAGAGTGGAAACAGCTCAGGTAGTCAAAGCTCTTGACTGCATTTCCAGAGTTTGTGTCCTCCTGGGTTTGACCTATGCATTTAAACTGTGACAAAGAAAGGTGTTTTTACAAGTAACTGTCTAGTGAAAACTGGAAGATATTAGAGGGTAGTATTCCCATGAACTGCTGTGTCCTCTTTGCTTCAATGAATCTGCATTTTTCTGGCAAATAATACCTTTCATGCATTAGACCACATAAATTTCACATTTTAGGTGTGTTGTTTTTAAACAATATTGTTTAATGTCCAGTTGTTTGAAACTATGCTGTTTAAAAAAACATTATCAAAGTCCTTGTTAAGATTATCAATTTGTTTAAATGTACATGTTTTATTGTGTATTATGTGATGTATTGTCTATTATGAGATTGTTGTAAATCTGTTTTGTGGCTCCACACTGCTGAACAGGCTCCACTAATTTGAGCTAAATTTAATTAAATTTTGCTTAATCCATACTTGTTGAATTTAATTAATAATATTGCTTGTAATCTGTTACCTCAATTTTATTGTGTAGACATAAAGTATTATTTTCTAGAGCTGATGAACAGACTCACATTTTATGTTAAATCTAAATAAAAATGTTGAGTAGTTTTCATTAACATTGTGTCAGTTTTTTCTGTTCAATTAAATTAATATTTTTGTTTAAAATTGGCTAATTTCTTTAAGTACTGTTTGTGGTTACTCAATTTAAATGACAAATTTTAAATAAGCTAATTTAATTAATTGTTACTCAATCCATATATGTTGAATTTAATTAATAATATTGCTTGTAATCTGTTACCTCAATTTTATTAAGTAGATATGGGGTATTATTTTTTCCAGTGTAAGATTGGCAAACATTTTTTTAGGATGTGATGTTTCCCCATTCAGACAGAATGCCTGAGCATTCTGCCCGAGAGGCATTTCAAAGATGGCTGCTGAGTGAAATTACTTGTTTTAAAGAGACTTTGTTAAAGTGCAACAAAAATTGTAAAAAAAAAAAGAAAAAAAAAAAAGCTAAACATTATGAACAACATTTATTTTATTCAGTTTTAACTAGTGATAATAATAAATTTATAAAATAAAAGCATTTTGCTATCTATGCTTTAAGGTGTTATGCAAAGCCTATAAATAAATATAAATAAATAACAAAAAAAAAAAAAAACAGGTGTATTTGTAAATTTCTAGCAAATATCAAATCTTTTTTTTTTTTTTTTTTTTAATCAGACGTTTCTGAATTTGCCATAGTTTTAACTACCAGAATATCTCACTGCCTTAGAGACATTTTATCTCAGACCTACAGTTATCATTTCTTCGAAACAAAATAACAACAAATGTAGTCCCATTTAATCCTCTCTAGTGCGCACAGACGGAAGTTTTTGGCTTTTCCTAATTACAGCAGATAAGCGTTGGTCTGTGTCTTTCAGGGCGAGCTGAGCGTGTGTGACATGCAGTCACTCTGTCAGCGTGCGTGTCTAAGCCCAAGCTCTTTAGCACGGCCTCAGTGGCCACGTACGAGGACTCTCTGCCGCTCATCAGCACAGCCTGCTTCTGTTTACCCTGCATAACACACAGCCCATCTGGAGCAGAACAACACTGCACAAATCAACCTAATCAGCATTTCTCCCTGTTCGGGGGTCAGCACCAATGGCAGCCTCTATTCTCTCTCACTTGATAACAGATGGAGATGCAGAAGAAAAAAAAAAACTTCTCGAATGGCATGTTCAACACATTTAGAGAATCATTTAAATAGTTTAGTGAAATCTCTAAACTCCGCTGACAGCACTCGAGGATAAGAAATCTTGGATAGAAAAGGTAGTTGACATGCACAATGCTTTAGGAGACCGAGGAGTGTGTTTTGTGTGTGTGTGTGTGTGTGTGAGCATTGATCCAAGTCTGTGATGGCTTGACGCAGGTGGGGTCCCCGGCTGTCTGCACCACTATTGAGCAGTGAGACACAAAGCTGGTGGAAACAAGAAAATTTATCAATGCAACAGAAACCCCAGAGAGGATTACGGGATAAACAAGAAGAGGATGAACAATCGTGCTCTCTCGCCCCAAACAGCTCTCAGCAGAGAGGCCCATGTGTTCACGCCAGTGCCTGTCTCAGGTCAGAGTGTTGGAGCGCTTTCTACCTGTGGTAAAATCAGTCATTTACATGCATGTGTGCATAAACAGAAACGGCCCTAAAGCGATGCAAAGTGCACCCACGAATATTATGAGCTGCCTTTTATTGTTTTTATAATATTGCCAAGATTGCTTTAGGACTTGCACTTGCACTCTTTTGTATATTATGGATGAAAATGCTTCTTAATATATAATGAGATTTAATATTGGCTGCTGTAAACACATGATACATTATAAAAAAAAGGTGTGTACAAATCAGAAGTGACTGTTCCTTCGATCCTACTAAAATCGTCATTGTCGTTATTATGTAGTTTAAGCCAGCTAAAGTCAGGCCTGTTGTTTAAATGTGAAAACAAGCATTTGCACACTGAAAAGAAGAGTGCTGATATTGGTGGAGTGGGTGGTCTATTGTGAAGGGTCCATTATAATGTTGGTGTTTGGTCTATCCCTCGATCTGGTATCTTAAATTGAAGTACGGGGTAATTACATTATCCTTTATAAAAACAACAAAGCGCTTTCATTCTATAATAAATTAAGCTTCACTTTCATTTAGGGGTTGTATTGCACAAACAGTGCGTGCTCAATGCTTCCTTTCAGTGAAAATAGACTTTTTGTAAGACAGGAGAAATCATGTAATATGCTAGAGGGAGATTTGATTTGAACCACTGCAAGGAGTCACTCTTCAAATGTATCCATTCAAATGTCATCACTGATTGTATGGAAACACTTGACTTGACAAGGACAAAGAGTGGCTGTGTGTACTGTGCACATCCTAAGGCTCATCAGTGAAAGGTACAGTAGTGATTTTGCACTGCTGAATGTAAAAACGGAAGACGGAACGTTAAAAAAAAGACTAAAGGAACAAAGGCAAGCCCAAAAAAGAGAAAAAGTCACCGGAAGTCTATTCTACTGTTTAAATTCCCAATACATGCAGATCTTCCTGCAGATATGTTGCTATGTATATCCAAGTGAAATAGATAATAAAAAAAGAAAAAACAATACGGTTGGAAATTGGTTAAAATATTGATTGTTGATTGAATAGAAAGGCAGATTAATCCCAGACAAAATAAAGTCTGGTATACAGTACATCACTAGGACACTGGCATTTCACTGAAAGACTGTACAATGTATTTAATTAAAATGTATTTTTGTATTTTTATTTATTTGTTCTTTCATTCGTTTACTCATTCATTCCATGTTTTCTTGGCTTTTTCTTTGAACTCCAGCTTCTTAGCTTTTTCTTTGAACTCCAAAAGCATGTTCATTTAGTAAGTATTGAAAATTAATACAGTTATATAATTTTATCGAGAGTTTAACAAAATAAAAGTGTCTAAAAACCCAACAAAACCCTTTGAAAGCTTAATGAAACCTAAACCTAAATTAATTTCTCTCTGTTTTCTTTATCTCAAATTCTATTTAAGCACTGTTAAAATAATTTCATGATTGGATATTACTTTTGAGAAGTGGATTACAATGAACAATATCAACGTATTACATCAATTTCTTTGAGACAAAATCTTTTATTTTGCAGGGTTGTCATGATGACAATTTACAAAAATGCTTAACAATAAGGAGTTAATGTACAGTATTTTCTAAAATGAAAAAAAAAAAACAATGAACAATACATCTATTACAGCATTTATTCATCTTTACTATCATTAGTTTATGGAAATTCTTCATTATTAGTTCTTGTTAACTCGCAGTGCATTAACTAATGTTATCAAGCATAAAGTTGGATTTTAATTATGCATTAGTAAATGATGAACTATGATTAATAAATGATGTACAAGTATCATGCTTTATTAGTACATATATTAACTAACATTTTCTACTGAAACCTTATTATAAAGTGTGACAGGCATTTTTGCATTTTATGATTATAGGATGATTGTAATAACATATTTATGATTTGGCTTATATGCAATGATCTGTATACTCGTAGGCTAGAGGGATAGATGGATATTTGTTTGCCATTGATCATTTGGTGTTGGCGTCTGATTTATAAATGTATAAACTTCTAAAAATATTCTGGTCAATTGAGAGGTCAAATACTGTACTGTATGAAGAAGTTGCCAGCTTTACACTACAAACATGTATAAACCTTGTGATATTTATTCATTTGCAGAGTCAGACAGGTAGTGTCCTCCATCTCTGACCTAGCTAGATATTATCATTGAAAGATGATTTTCATAATGCTTATCAAGTCATTTAACTTTACTGCTCCATTACTGGATGTGGAAGTAATGAAAGGTATTCATCAAAAAACATTCAGTGTTATTCACAGATACCCCAAGCAAACTTTAAAGCTTTAGTTTAATTATACTAATTGTTTTCTAAATAAAAATGCTTAAATTACACTCATTTGATCGAAATGAGAAAATAAACATGGCTTTAAAATGTGCAGCTTTTCAATTGACAAGACAGTTTCAGTGTGGTCTCCAGCTCAGTTTAAGGTTTTCTGTTTTGGGTCTGCTTCTGATTAAGTTGGCAAGCATGTGTGTGTGTATGTATCTAGGCCTCTAGGGCTGTTGTTTATAAATTGTTTTGGGAGGAACGTGGTTACAGAAGGTCAGCATTCTAAGCATAGCCTTGTATGAAAGAGCATTAGGATTCAACAAGATGCTGGTGTTTCATCAGGTAAGCTGGGAAGGTTGGGGGGTGTTTGAACAGCACACTGTGAATGGACATTTCTTCATAGAGAGTTAAACAGCTTCTCTACAGAATATCAATTTATCTCACTACTTCAAATACACTTATACTCTCTCTTCTAGTTCTAGAGGGGACTCTTTCGCTTTGCTTCTTTCTTTAATAACGCACCACCATCAGTACTGGAATAATACATTTACTGTAGTTACCCTTGACTATTTCATATCTTCCTCAATGCAAGTCTTTTGAAAACAGCGCACTGCTTTATTTGTTTTTTTTTTGGTTACAGTTTTGCAAATAGGATGCAATAAATTCCAGTTAATGAAAGGAATTCCTTTTATTTATTTCCATGCGAGCCTTTACACTAATGGGTGGAATGATCTGCAAGGAAGATACATGAACAGGGAAAAATCTTGACCTTGAATGCTAATTGTGACTGCACACAAAAGCAGAGCACTACGTTTATAATAAACACAAAGAGATCAAATGTATTTTTGGCCGAACAAACCTGCCTCACAATATGTAAAATGATACACCTAACACTAAAATGCCAACTGCTGTTCTTGAGGCAATAAACATTGTTCGGATGATGAAAATAATCTCTCGTTTGTAAAGAATTCATTAGAGATGATAACCGCTCAAAACATGCATGTGGAATGTAGAAGTCTGATAAGTTTGGCCTTAAAGCCACCTCAATTTAACTGCTTTTGTTTGTTTGAGTTTGTAGCCTTGATGCATTTGTCTACCTGTGATTCCACGCCTATTTCGGTAGACCTGGCCTCCATGTGCACCGCCTGTCTGTTTGGTTCGCTTATCGCATTTATTCATATGCAGCTGCAGATGAACAATTCACAAACCTACAACAAATCCACTAGTGATCACACATCCTCTACAGTCAAGCTGCCATTCGGTGCGGTTCAATTCGAGTTACACATTTAAGTGGGGATGAATGGGGCAGGCAAATGGGTGACATGCTAACCCTGTCAGGCTGTGCATGTGAATGATAAATGTAAAGGCTTTGTCTGAGCCGTTGTTTACACCTCAGCAGCAGCAACTGTTGTTCACAAGATAAGGCTTTGAGTGAACCTTTCACGGCAAAATATTTGTATTAACAACACTTTTGTGTGCACAAGTTTTTCTGTAATTTGAAAGCTTGACAGATCAAGATTCCAACACTGTAGCATGACTAAGTCCACTTCTAGAGACAATAGCATAAGAAATACCTAAAATTATTAATGTTAAAAATCTGAGAAAAAAAAAGTACATAATAGAATAATGAGCAAGGACATGAATTGTGTTTTCGGAGAATGAGCTTGCTCTTGAACATTTGACGAAATATAGCATATTGATTCAATGGGATGTTTTGGAAAAGAAGAGAGAAAAAAACTATTAGTTTCAGTGAAGGATTCATTGAGTAAGGATGAGCAAGAGACTGTGCAATACACAAACTTATCTTTGCCTCTTTTGCACACACTGCATTGTTGTCTTCAGGACTGCAACTAACAATTAAATTGATAATCGATTCGTTGGGGCTATTTATTTTTCAGATTAATTGATTATTCGGATTAAACACTTTATTTATTTAGAGTTTATCTTAAAGAGACCCTGTTATGGGTTTTTGAAAATTACCTTCCATGCAGTGTGCAACACAGCTCTAAGTGAATGAAAACATTCAGCTGAGGGTTCAATCTGAAATGCACTTTGTTTAAAAATATTGTTTTTTTAAATAAAATATAATTTTTTTTTCTTTTGCATGTTCATATCAGCTTCGACAAAAGAATACCAAATATGAACTGCCTGATCAGGTAAAACGTGAACACGCGTTTCTTTTGAGACACTAGTGGAGCGCGAGGGATCATGGGATTGATCATGATGCAACGATTACTATCATGAGAGATGGCGAGACATGCGGCTGTGGGGAATAAAGAGTTAAGTTAATTTTCACAACACCACAGTATAGCCAACCGTGTGCTGTGTTTATTCCTGTCATTTTTCTGATGATTGATACAATAACCTACCCTGCAGCGCAGGATTCGCCAGTCGTTTGTTATTAAAAGAGAGATCAGCAAAAACTACAAATGTATAGGACTTTGTCAGTAACTGTTACACAGTTTGTATGGACCAGTTTCTTCTTCAATAAGATCCTGTAAGTGTTTCTCCTTCCTACACACTTTGAAGTGTGATTACAATGGTTGCCTCATTTTCTGTTGTTTGCAAAATATGTGTTTAATTGTGTGTTGTAACTTGTAATCGCTTCGCATGGCTTGTAATCACATATCTGTCAGGTTAAATCTGTATGGGCTAGGGGTATAATGGATCACTGTTGATCCATGATCCGTACGGATCACAACCCACTTGAATAACTTTTGAACTTGTAGGTTAACCCAACATTATAACGATTGCAGAGAGATCGCCTCCATTTTGGCTTCCCTGTAAGATATAATGATGACGGAAAAAGTTGTGGTGGGACCTACTTGAATGCTTTCTTTGTCTATTAATTTAGGTGTTTTCTGTCACTGCTTGTTTAGCCTGCATAAATGCATTCAGTGTAAAACTGCACAATTAAACATTAAAAGATCATGATCAAAACTGCGCAACATGAACGATAAATGATAATGATTTGCATATGATTATCAATCCTTCAAAGCGCTGCAATCAAATCTGCATCGAGAGAGATTCAGTTTTTACACTTTTTCAGTGAGTTACAAACATTTAAATAACACAGAAGTACTGGGAGAACAGTTAATAGTTCAGATATAAACACTGATGTTTATGGTAAACTTAAAATCGCTGTTTAATGAAACATGACGCTGGTGAATTTTTGACGCCGTGTAACCAACAGGTGGCGACAAACAACCATCAAAATTATGTCACTGAATAGGTTTTCAAAAATAATACACCTAAACCGAAACATGGAGTTTTGTGTGAATTGTTGAATCATTAATTAAAGATAAATTTGATATGTTGAACAAGATGTTAGTTTTCTATATTTAGCATTATCAGCAACAGTAGCAAAGATCATATTTTGTATTAAATACTTTTCTTTTTTCAGCTGGTTCTTTCTTGGTTTTTAATTTTTATTTAAATTACAGGTTCTAAGTTCTGTTTGTTAAAAGCAATGTCTTTTGCAGTAATATTTTTGTATAAATGGAAAGCAAATGACATTTGTCTCTTTTTTGCTGATCCGAAAAATGGTCCGATCCGTGACTAAAAAACCGTAGTGTGATCTAAACTGCAAATTTGTGATCCCTTACACCACTAGTATGGGCTATTTCACATATTGCGTCCAGTTGAAAACACGATGTATGCTTCTTCCTTTACCGATTTTAATGCGTTTTGTGCTCATGATCTCCTGCTGTTTGTTGCTATGGCCACCATTGGTGGTGCGGTCAATTTCAAAATAGTTCAACTTTTACCCCTGTGTGGATTAATACTGAATGTGTGTCGTTGTTATTAATTGAGGTTGTGGTTAAGAATAGAGGAATATGCTGGTGTTTACCTGCATTGGGCTCCCGCATATATTCTGTGCTCTACTATAAATACTTCTTAATCATGCTGGGCGTTTCTCTCCATCTTGCACTGAACGCAGTCGACCAATCTCAACAGACTGGGTCATCAGATCAATAAGTGAGGGAACAAATGAATCACTGAACAAATCATGGGAGTCGTTGGGATAATAATATAGGCTCTTTAATATATGCGTGTATACAGTATATAAAAAACAATATATGTACATATATAAAATCGCTATTAGCATTAATATTAATATTGAGATGTTGATTATTCCTCACTTCTGAGTGTGACTGACAGATGATTAATTCCTCCTTTTAGGACCGGGCATGGGCTAACCATGGTATTTAAGGTGATAATAAATAACAACCAAAGATGTTTGAAAAGAGTGTTGGCGTACTGTTCTCAATTACCCCAACACCCCTTTGGATGTGTCACACCGCTTGTATGTACCCCTAAACAGAACAACGGTGGCTGAAAACTCATAGAAGAAAAAAAAAATACATGTTGTGACAAGGTGGGCTTCTCTTCCCGTTTGTGGCCCCCTCTGAGTCTATAAAATCTCTCCGCAAGCAATCGTACATGTGCAGATGCATAAGACCAGCACTGCTACTAAACTCTCCAGTGTATTCATGTTTCTAGTGTTTGTGTCTTTGGATGTTATTCTCCTGTCTGACCAGTTTAGAATGAGAAATGAATCAGGAGGAACCAATTGCTTGTCAAAAAAGGTGGAGTATCAGAACACACCCACTCTTTGCATAAACGCAAATTTTATCATTTCAGTTTGTCATTCCCTTGGTACTTTACTTACAGTTGGATTTCAAGTAGTAGTCCAACAGGAAACATCTCTATTCTCCATCACGCTGACACCACTCAATCATAAATGCAACACATTAAACTAAAGAGACATTAACAAATCTATTTTAGTACAATATTCTGCACGCATGCGTTTTATGTTTTATGTAAAGGATTGATTGATTGATATGTTATAAATAAGAAAAGGCAAAAAGATAGCAAGCAAGCAGACAGTGAAAGCCATTTATAGACATGCATAGCTTGGCACATATTCTGCTATGTATGGAGTGAGGAGCGAGTGAGAAGCAGTAAATGAAAGTTCCAAACTGGAACAAATTGATTACAGATTACTTCAAGAGGGTAAGGAGAAATTATTGTTGCGCCACAACATACTATCCTCAGAAGTCCCTTAGGACACTTTGAACCTACCTTATCATCCCTAGTATGTTTCTCCTCAAATTGACTTGTGCTAATGATCTGCAAATGGGAGAAAGGCTGTATTTGCCCCTAACATGTATAATTTTAATGTATTTAAATGATATTTTAAAACATAATATTGAATCAACAAGGACTGGAAAACCGAGAATCCCTGCTAAAATGAAACAGGAAAAGGAGAGTTGGATTTATCTCATTAAAAGACAAAGTAATCCTGGACGAGGAAAGAGAGAGGAATGAAATGTGCTGTTAGGAAGAGAAACAGCATTGCGAGTGAAGAGAGATGGCACCAAACATGATAATCACAGATTGCCAAAGAGATACAGAGAGCCCCGTCTCCAGCCCAACTGAATGACACAGGAATGTAATTAAATCCATCAAAAGACACAGCACAACTTGCGCAGTACAGTATTCACGTCCTAGCACACAGCGGCATCTTAAATATAGTCTGTTCAAGACTACAAACATACAATCGCATTTGTCAGCTCGCCTAAATGGACACGTAAGTGTGTAATTACTGCACGTCCAGCGCTCTCACACGGAGAGAGAGAGCATGTTTTGGTTGCACATTTATTCAAGTCATTATCTCTCGACCTCTAATTTGTCAGTTTATTCACAACAGAGACAAATGTAATCATTTAATTACATTTGCAAGAGACAGTGAGAGCATTAAGAAGCCTGAGTCACAGAAGTGCTTGACAAGTGTGATTGTTTTCTGAATCAGGAGGATTACAGAAAGCCCAAACGCTTCACTCACGTATAATCAAAATATCAACAAGATTAATTAGTCCGTGCTGAGAGCCACACAAACAAGCACTCCAAAAATGGCAGGATAAAACCTACAGAGAAAAATCCCCAAATTTAATATTACTAGAGTGTAACCCTCATGCATTTTCCCCTGTCAAGAAGTCACTGACCTTTTCAGGATAAAGAAAGTTCTAGCAAAGTCTTCTGTCTTATGCAAGCTCAGGCAATATCACCAAGTGGAGTTGTTTTCTATTCTTCAGAGAACTGAAATTGATGTTTTATCTAAAACCTGTCCTCTGTGCACGTGCATCTTGTTGTTCAAGATACCTTTCAATTCACAAATGGAAGAAGGGTAAACAGCTATAGAAATAATAGCAGGGTGTCTGCCTACTAGGGCTGCACAAAATTGGCTAAAATGAAAATCACCATTTTTTTTTTTGCTTCAAATCAAGATCACAATTTTCTCATGATTCTATAGATGTAAAATAAAGGTTCATGAGTAGACTATTATTATTGATAATTCTCAAACATATGGTTAAACAACAATAATATTAGGCCTATGTGTAGGTCTACTGATAGTTAAAATGCTTAATTTTGTATAGACTTGGAATGGTGGACTTTAATAGTAGGGTTGGGTCGATAGATGATGCCATCGTCCATCGCCGATGGCTGATAGACATCACGATGCTGAGCCGGCATCACGATCCTCCACCCGCCCCTGTCACAGCAGCAACCAGCTCATGAAAAATACACACAGCCCCGTTTACACTAATATGTCTTAGTTTTAAAATGGCATTTTAGGTCGGCACCAATAGCCAAGTGGTTAAATGTGCCAACATATAGCACCATGGTGCTCACAGAATTCGATTCCTGGCTCGAGGTCCTTTGCCGATCCTTCCCCTCTCTCTACTCCCTATACTTTCCTGTCTGTATTCTCCACTGTCCTATCCAATTAAAGGTGAAAAAGCCCTAAAAAATTATAAAAAAATAAAAAATGGCATTTTAGAACGAAAACGATCCACGTCCACACTTCATCTAGCATTTCTGAAAAGCCCTCCTTCCACACTGTACTGCTGAAAACACACATCACGTGACCACACACACACATAAACACACTCTGTCATGCTCTGCAGCGTACGTGCACGTCTAAGCTCCAGCAGTCAGCAGATGCTTAGAGCACAAAACCCCAGAAAGTATTGCATGTCGGACAGTTTATCAAGGATAATTAATCTTGTCTCTATCTAATGACTCTTCTGTCTTTTGAATCCATCAGGTAACGTGTCACAGCTGCTTCGTGTACAACGTGTACATTGCTTCAATCTTTCGCTTTCACGCTTGTACTTAGTAATTTCAGTGAAAACCTCAGATACTGTTGGTTGGTCGTGCACCTTTTTTACCAACCAAGTTTGTCGATGCCATTATAACGACACGGATCACTCTGCCTATTCATGCCAGAGTCCCGCGGAAAAAGTGATTGACAGGTGGTAATTTGTGTGTAACTTATCTTTATTTATGGTTATGGGTAAAACAAAGACTATGCAAGTCAGGTAGTTGAAACTGTAGGCTACAAATAAATAATTTGTTATGTATTAATTAATTATTCATAAATAATTAATTAACCGCCGCTTACGACAAAGATGCCATCGTCCATCGTGATGTTTCATATTAGACATTGTACGATGCCAAATTGGTCGACATAACCGATACCTATTTAATAGACTTTAAATTTGTCTTGGTCATTAATGCACAGTAAAGTGATTACATATCACAGAATACAGCTATTCATATTTCTAAAGTTGAATTATTATGTTTAAGACATATGCTTGTCATTTGTCATTGACAACATTATTAGACCCTTTTTTGAACTGGTAAAATGGTCATTATCAGATTTCCTCTTCCATTATATAGGCTAGAGTAGTTCTAGTGACAGTCTAAAACATCTATTTTCATGCACAACACTTTGTGTTTGCTACGAAAGAAAAAAAAACATCAACTGCTTGTCATAATCATAACTGCAATGCAATATAATGTGCACAGTTTTGGTTTCACTTTCACTGGTGAGTGCGGCTTATGTCATGACTTTCATCACTTTGAGAAAAAAAAAAAAACATACATGCAAATCATACTTCCCGTGCAGCTTCAAAACGATCACTCTGTGCAACAAACTGAGCGTTATATTCCCTGTTATTCACAGCCTATGCAGATTCTGTTCACTAAAGTATACATCATTCATGGGTACTCGCATCCTCTCAGTAGTAAACAAACAGCTCAGTATTAAACAGCGTGTGATTTTGCGGCCGTGAACAAATCATTACATTTATACAGAAATTACATTTTTGGGCAAATTATACCTTATACAGTATGTAACACTTAACACCATTTGGTGGTGACCACCACCTTTATGTGTCTCCTAAACTTGAAAAAATAATTGGCTGAATTGTAGAGATGCTGAAATAAGATCGTGTGGAAGGTCGAATTGAGATCATAATCTTTTTTCGATTAATAGTGCAGCCCTACTGCCTAGCCAACAAACACTTACTTTTGAGAGGGCTCACTGGTGCAAAGGCAATCTAAAGCGTGCTATAACCCTAGAGAGAACAACAAACAAAAAAATTATTCCTGATTATTTGCACACTTATTGGAACTAAATGTAAAACTCCACATTGGCTTTTCCAAATCATCCCTTAGATCGTGATCAATCCTTGCATAATCCTTGTAACAATTATAAAGCTGTCATTCTTTCTCAGAACTAAGCTGTATCAATTCACAAAAATTCATAATGAGAATTGAAATCAATTAATAATAATTCTGGTTTTTGAAAAGCATTCATCTCACAAAACATTACAAATGCAGTTAAGTACAAGATGTGCAACCCAAAAAATTGCACAGAACTTTCAAAAACCCTTGTACCCTTGCTGAAAAAAAAAAAAAAAAAGTATGTTGTGTTTAGTTGATTTGGTATGCCTTGCTAGTACCACACTGTAAAAAAATATCTGTTAATTAACAGTTTCCATATTTTGTGATTCAAAAGTATTTTCCATTTATTTTGTTTTGAATTGCATTATGGAACCTTGATCTCTGCTCTGTCTACTTTTGATGTTGAAAACCCTATTCTACAGTTTAAAGTGACTTTTACTGACGTTTTTGTAGAATGAAATAATATAATGTAAGAAATAATATAGAGAGAAATAAGTCTGTAAAATAACAGAAAATGTACTGGCAGTTTATTACAAGGTTTTTGTACCATAATAGGCAGTTCAACACCAACACAGATAATACATTATATCACTTTAAGCTATTAAAAATATTAATAAAATTCACGTTTTCTAACTTTTCAAGGTTAAAAGTTGTTGGAAGAAAGATCAAAGTCTTATAAGTCAATTCAAAAACATGAATAAGCGGGAGGAAAAAAAAAACATGAATCACAAAATATGAAAAACTGCTTATGGATTTTGTTTTATTTTTTTCAATGCAGGTTGGATTCCTGTTTGCCTTCAAAACAGGTTTCATTATTTGCTGCATCAATTCAACAGTACTTGAAAGCTTTCTCAGAGAATGTGGTCAATATCATCAGACTAAACAACTTTTTTTGTCTTCAGTCTTTTGGTGTCCAATTCTGTGTGAATTGTAGCCTTAGTTTCCTTTTCTTAGCTGACAGGGGTGGCACACAATGTGTTTTCTGCTACTGTAGCTCATCTGCTTAAAAGTTTGACCTACAGAGATGCTCTTTTGCAGGTTGTAACACATTTTTAAATTTTCTGTAAGCTTTATGGCCATTCTCCCTCTGACCTCTTGAATCAACAAGGCATTTTGACTCACTAAATATTTTCTGTTTTTTTCTCAGATCTCTGAAAACCCTACGGGCAAAAACCCTATATGGCATGAAAATCCCAATATATCAGCAGTTTCTGAAATACATAAACTAGCCTGGCCTTTTCTGTCTGTTTCTCTGTTTTGCATCTGTACCCTTCAATCATGCATCTTTACTCCTCTTCTTCCTCCTCTTGGCTGTTGACTTTGAGCATTTCCTGGATGTTCATCCATTGTCAGAATTTGTTGCTCTTGTGTTGTATTCTGTCTATACGCTTTCCAAATGAAAGTTCATGAGATGCACCTTTTTAAACTGATGTATTTTTGGCTCACCTACAGTATATTCTCTTTTTTAGCAAAAGTCAAGATCCACCTGCACAATTCAAGGCAAATTCACGAAAACTAACTGTCGTTTATAACATTATCAACTGTTTTCCATTTAATGACTTACACAATGAACTAATGACAAGTTGTTTTGAGGGGTAAGACTGTTGCACAGAGAACTATATAAATACATGTTGAGCAACATGACATTTGCAATTGATAATGTAGGAAACTGCAGACAAATGTAAAAAAATATTCACAACACGTTCAAAAGAATGAGAAACTGCATTTATAATGTGCACATGTGACTAGATGATGTGGCAGTTGAGCAAGAAGGCTTTTAGAATATAATTTCTGATCTGAGAAATGCACCAAAGTGACTGACACTTTCTGGATAGGCACACCAAATTATTACAAACATATATATACAAGGTTTCCGCTACATTCATTCATCCGTGGCGGGCCGCCACGCCAAAAATCATCCCGCCACGGCTACATTACAACTTCTCATTTAAAACATTTAGTCGTGTTTTTTTATAGCGGGTTATAATCGCACCAAAACATATTAAAAGGTAAGTGAATTAAAACAGCGCAAACGTTTCTGTAACCGTAGTAGTGCTGTGCGCTATTTGTTTAACCCTTTAAGGTGACATGCTGACTGACTGACTGACAGGTGCGTGATGCGTGGGGCGCCAGCAAACACGGCGTAGCTTTCAGTTAAGATGAACACAGTTTCCATAAGTATACTTGTCTTTCTGGAGTTTATAGCCGTTTCACTTTCCTTTACGACGCGTTAATGTCGGAAAATGCACAAAAACGCACTAAATCGCACTTTAGTAGCGCTTACTGGAGAGCGCACAAGAAGATCTGCACTTGAGCATGTAAATTTGAGTGCGTGCAAGAAGGTTTGTGCACGAAAAGGAAATCGGCGCGCAAGCAAAGAGATTCGCATGCTCATATTACATGAATGCGTTCTCGACTTGTAATAGCCTACTGTGTGTAATATTTGTCTTTGAAATAGTTGGCAGATCTGTGTAAAAAAAAAATACTGCCGCCACAGCTGAGAAAAATCCTAGAGGAAACACTGTATATATATATATATATATATATATATATATATATATATATATATATATATATATATATATATATATATATATATATATATAATTTATTTTTATTTATTTATTTTTTTTATTATCCCATCACATTCAACATAATCACAAACATGCTACAATATAATCACAAACCCGTTATCTACAATCTTAAAATAATAAAATACTCTTTTAGACAATGATTGAACTTGATTAATTTGATTAATCATTTATTCAAATAATTCCACAGTGAAGGTGGACATCACAACACGTGTCTTTATTCGATGCGCAGAAGAGGAAAAATTAATTAATTAATGTAATCAGGCTATGCTTGAGCTTGATCAGAAAAAAAGCTCACTAACTAACACTCATTCTGGCAAAGTAATGGATTATTAACTAATGCATACGTCAATAACCTAACCTATTCATTATTATATTATAATTTTATTTTAATTTAACCTGTTAGTAATTTGTTTGCTATTTAATGTTTGAATAAATACTGAAAACAAACAACAGCCAGTTAAATGATAAATTAGCATTATTTTATTTTTTTCTGAAGAAAAAAAACAATTATTAAAAGCTTTATAAAACTATCTTAAGCACAATTTAACTCTTTGAGAGTTAATTATAAAATACATTTTCTTTATTGATTATTAAATTGTTTTTATCTATAGGACCATAAGTGAAAGTGCCCGCTCACTTTCGAAAGGTCCTTTCAAAAATATATTTCTGCCTTTGCCTGTGGTGGAGGGTTATGAAATTTTTGCATCCAGAATTATTAAGTGTTAAGAAGTTGGATTTTCATAAAAAATGTTTTTTTTTTTTTTTTTGCTCTAGATGACATCATGAAGATTAAAACTCCTCATATGGCCACTTCTAATGGTAGAGTAAGCACATGCACAAAACTTCACTTAGGACTTCAAGTTACTGCAGCACTGTACAGAACTTTCTCGGGAATGGCGAAGTTGACCTTGTTCAGCCAGAGTTAATTTAACCCTTTCACGTGTGTCACATATGCAGCTGACTGCCCTGCATGATTTTTAATGTGATCATTATTTAGAGTGCATCAATGTGATATTTCCATGGTGATGCACGTGGTTTATCAATAGATGAGAGAGTAATGTTTAATACAGTATATCATTAACTTTTATGTATTACTAGCATTAGATACCATAGTAATTTCATTTTTATCAGACAGATTTATACAGTTTATACTAGTCCCTAAATTGGTTCAGAGAACCATGAAATGGTTCAGAAACAAACTACTGAACTTTTGCTGCAGAGACAGCATTATTACATGTTTCATACAATTGTATAAAAGGATGAAAGCAGAGTTTGAATGCAGAGCGACACAAAATCATTTTGGAGTCACAGATAAGCCTCACTCTGCGAAGAGAAGTTCATAATAAACACAAAGAGATGAGATGAGACCGTTTGTATGCAACCTCTAGTGTACATCTATCAAACCGTTAACTAAGCCATTTTTCATTCAAGTTTTAAATCCCAGTCACTGTGTGTGAATGACGAGTTTTATTTAGTCCTCTGCTCCAGAGATCTACTCAGAATCAACAATAAACTTCAGAAAAATGCAATCCTTTTCAACAAAAGCTAAGACCTTTATCTACAGATTATGCATAACACTGGGAAAATGATGCACCTAGGAGGGAGTTTTACCACGCTGTTTGGAAGAAAAAAAAACACATTTGACAGCTACAGCAGAGAGAACTTTTTCCATGAACTTAAATTCAATGACTAAAATAAAAAGAGCCGGAGTATGGGGTGCTTTCATAAAACCTTTTTTCTTTTCTCTTCTTCTTTTCTTTTCTTTTTTTCATTATGAAACTTGACAGTAACAACCATGGGTAATGCACAGTTTGTGTGCGCTTCGCAGAGCTTTAATTGGCAGCATTCATGGCCACGATTTTGGTACCCAAAGCAAAGGGCTGCTCAAAATGAGAAAAAAAATCATGTTACAATTTTTTTTATTATGCTATACCACCACAGAGCCTCATTAAAAAAAGTTACCTTGTCAAATTACTGTCAATTTCCTACAACAAACAATGCACTTTTAAATGACTAAATTAAGAATATTATCAGTTTTGCTCCTCCACAGTATCTATACAAGCAGTGCTATTACAGTATAATGTGGTCATTCAAAACATTAGGATTTGGATTTTTTTTCCTTGCAGCATTTCTCACCTTTCTCTCTCAGCATACAATTTCTGCATGTAATGTAACACTTTACCCTACAACAAGAACAAAAGCCACAAAAGTAATCAATTAATGTAGGCAAGGAAGGGAAGTGCACACAATCTATTAATGTCATACAATCTTTCTGCTCAATATTTCATAAAGTACATCTAGGAAAAAGTCATTAACTTTGAAAAATAATTAGAAATAAAAAAAATAAGTATATAAAGTACTTTCAGAAGCACACAAACAGATCAAGAAATTTCTACAGAACATATATATATATATTATTTTGATTTATTTTGCTTTATGGAAATTAACTAGGATGATCCGTGATTCGTACGGATCACAACCCATTGTTCAGAACACATGTGACTAGAGGATTAATACTTTTTTTTAAACTTTATTAAATTTGTAACGATTGCAGAGAGACCACCTCTCACGTCAATCAAATCACATGTATGAAAGTATTTAGGCTTTCCAGTAAAATACAATGATGATGGAAGAAGTTTTGGTAGGTTATTCGGGATGTAGTGGGTTTCTTAGGTTATTAAAGGTGTTTTCTGTCACTACTTGTTTAGCCTGCATTAATGCATACATTAAGCTATAAGATCCACAAATAATCATTAAAAGATCAGGAACTCAACACCCACAACATAACAACATAAATTGTAAATGATGGTGATTTGCATATGTTTATTAATCCAATAAAAACCTAACCTTCGAATTACTGCATTCAAATCTGTCTTTAGAAAAACTAAAATCAAGAAAGAGATTCAGTCTTTAGTTTACAAACAGTCAAATAACACAGAAGTACTGGGATAACAGTTTATAGTTTAGATATAACCACGGATGTTTATGGTAAAGATTAAAATCACCATCAAATGCATTTAACTTGAAGCTTAAAAATGAAAGTTGTAGGCAGCAATTACATTATTTAACCAATAGGTGGCCATCAAAAATATTCCACTGAATAATTTTTCAAAAATGCTACATCCAGCAATGAAACATGATATTTTATGAGTTAATAACTGAATCATTCATCGAAAATAAGACTAGAAATAAATATGGGTTGGGCAAATTCTAATGTTAGATTTATACATTTAGCATTATCAGCAACAATAGTATTACTTTTTCACTGTGCTGAATATTATACAATCTATTTTATTCAGCTGATTATTTCTTCATTTTATTTTTAATACAATTACAGGTTCTAAGTTCTGTTTGTCAAAACCCAGTTTCTTGCAGTCCTTTGTTTTGTAATAAACAGAAAGCAAATTACATTTTCTCCTCCCCTTTTTGTCTGATTCAAAAAATTGATCCGTGACTAAAAAACCATAATGTAATCCGAACCGTGAGATTTGTGATCACTGAGCAGAAAACATTATTTTATTTTACCTCTGAAGAGCCTACATCCATTGCATATCTCTGTGTCAATAGTAATGGGTTAAAACATTTGCTCAGTCAGAAGGTGCAAGAAGTATTTTAAAGTAAAATAAAATCATGCCTGCTTTTCTTTAAGCAAACACTGACATTTTATGTGCCGTGATTATAATGCAATGCAAAGCTATTTTATGTTCATTACCCATTTGTCAGCAGCATGTTTGATTCATACAACATGTATGAATCAAACATGCTGCTGACAAATGTTTGATTCATAGGCTATTTTTGTTCCTTGATTCTCTATTTTCCAAATCTACTAGTCGATAACAAGATGTCTCTTTAAACATTAATGAAATGTACCCCTAAATAATTGTATATATTGTAGGTAAATTACACTGCATATATGAACTGAATGTAAATATAAAAAAGGCAGAAAACCAGCATTAGAGGCCTATGTAAATCATCTCTGTCTTCAACTAGCAATGACTCGAATGTCCCCACAGCCTAAGAACATCAACAGGTTACCTCAGACATCCTCATTCTGACGCCCACCGGCATTGATCAAGCTGTCTGTCAATGACCCACATGAATGCCGTGACCTCTGATCAATTCGCCACTGATGAGATAAAGGCACAGGCTCCGGAAAAAGCCCAAACTCTGCTTTAGGCCTCATGACAAATCAATCCATGTTCCCAAAGGCTGCTGTATTATAATGCATGAGCGGCAGCAGTTTCTTGTGTGTTTTCCTACTGACACGGATTGCAAAGAGCCCTTACTGCCTTTTGTGTTCACTGAACTGACCTGACATCTCTACGGTTGGCGATATCCTAAGGGAACTGGGCATTGCTTTTGCAAACAGCTTAACGTCTCAAATACTACTGATAAGCATCACACATTTGTCAAGGCAAATAAAGAGTGTAAATGAGATTAGATTTGTCCTCTTCAATGGATGCTGACGTGGTACAGTACGGCTGTGGGTACTTTGCCGCTGAACCTTTACAGTTCCTGTCATTTCAGTTACACTTCCAAATCGCCTAGGCAAGACACACTGTCACAAAACAGAGCATTGTACCATCTGTAAATCTCTGTATTAGTGTAGCGCAGACAAGTAGTATGTTGTTTCCATGACAAGGGCAACCAATTAAACAGTAGTTTGAATAAGCCACATATGCATCACCATTGTGTTGTCACTGTGTATTTCTCGCATTGTAGAAACAAAAATGTCTGTCGTGCAGTCTTTTATACATGCTTTTCTGGAAACTGTCACACATAAATACCGTGAAAACTTCTAGTTACTCTCTTTTAAATAATTTACAGTACAAATCTCTTTCTTATGGCACATTTAGGGACACATTTAAGTTCTATATTAAGTTTTTTTTATTTATTATCTTATGACTGAACAATCTTACAATAAAGTGTTAAATTAAAAGTTCATCATTCAATATCACAATATTTAATATTGAGTCTCTTATGGAAGCAACTTACATGAATCAAAAACATTATTTTAAATGCAACTAAAGGTCTTTGCACAATTAAGTCAACACGTAAACAAACTTTGCGCACTGAGTACAATGCGTTTTCAGAGCAAAACATTTCGGAGTCGGTTCAAGCAGTGCTATGTTCTCCTCTCTTCTCTAAAGTAGAAAAAAAGAGAAATAGGCTACATATTGTGTTCATCCAATACTGCATTGAGGAAGGAGAGTTCAGCTCATCATCAAAGAGTTGCGCTATGATTATAGGGTATATACAGGAATCAGAGGGTAAAATTTTAAGACCTTTTTTTAAGACTCTTTCGATACATTTTAAGACCTCATTACCACTTTAGGTCTGAACAGGTAACATTGGCAACATTTTAAATATATTCACTAAACACTGATTGTAAAAAAAACTAACCCTAAACTAAAACATTAATCATATACATTTAAAAATGTTAATCCAGAAGGTTTCGCCTACAGAACAGCAGAAATAATGGTTTTGCCTTGGTTACTGCAGTAAACAAAGCAGTGTGACATCAAATATAGCAGGATTTATTGATTTCATAAACTACACAGCCTCCCAAAATTTCAAACATTAGCATACAACTATAATTATACAACTGTATAATCAAAAATTATGCTAAATGTAATACCTCGTAACAGCATTTAAGACTTTTTAAGGGCCTTAAATTTCTCTAAATTGATTTAGCAACTTTTAGTACTTTTTAAGACCCCGCGGACACCCTGGATTATCCCCAAATACAAAGTTTATTTCAGGAAATCAGTGGAATTTTGATACATTGCTTGTGATACTTTACACAGTCACGTGCGTAAACAAACTGAGAGTACCTATAGACATTATAATGATAGTGACTGCATTGATCTGTCGAAGCAATGGCGGACCAGGCTTTCTATTATAATGTCTATGGGCAGTACATCAAATGTATGGACACACACACACACAGCAGCAACATATAGAGGTTCTCAACTGTCCGCCAAATTTTGTCTTTATTTTATGCACTGTGTTTGTTATTAAGTTATCTACAGCTCAAATGATGGAATTCTGTATTTAGCTTTTCGCTTGTTGGGTAGCTCTGAACTATTAAAACACCCCTCAAATCACTTTTTCAGATGTGAAAAGCGGAAAAAAAAACTAACCCGGTTAAAATTTTTTATGACGTATGAAAATTTTGAATTCAGTGTGCAATAACTTTACCCAATAATTTACATTAAATAACACTTGTATTTTTGTTAATTTAAAAACACTAATACTGTACCAAATTTGTCATTGTACTGTAAAAACAGATAAGAAATGAATGAATGAATGAATGAATGAATGAATGAATGAACTTGTAATGTGCTTCAAAACTTCAAAACTGTTCATCATTCATAGGAGACTCACTTCATAGTCTTACACAATTTATTTTTTATTACAGATTATTAACATTTAACTATTGCATGTTTAACTATGATTTTAATATTGTTATTCAAATATTGCAGAGGAAAACAACTATTTAGATATAATTTATAGCTTGAGCCCCACAGATAAATCTTGCAAGCCCAAATAAGATACATTTAACAAGCAAATTTTATGATGTAAGTTAAAACATTTGTGACAACTACCCAAGGCATATTTGTTTGTAAACGTTGAGAACGTCCTATTTATTATTAAATCTGATACATCAACTAATGGATTGTAATATAAATCTACTAGTGATATACACCAAAAATGTCTGCATAAAATTCTTTGCCCTGAAAATAAAAACATATCTATCAGGTTTCATAGGGCACAAACAAAATAAAAAATATATAACAATGGCATTTTAACAAATCAGATACTTGGCAATAAAAAAGCAGCATGCACAAGACATGATTCAGGCGTAAACGTAAACAATGTCTGATGGTGATATCTTAGTGGAAAGAGCTCACGTTTACAGCTGATGACACATACTGTAAGCACTCTGTTGTGTGAAGAGAAGCACACTGTGAAGACTAACAACAAGTGCAACTAATTTATGGGAAGCATATTGGAGCTAAAATATGCAGATCTTCTAATTGAAAATTAATAAATTAATAAAAAACAGTTTGAGAGTTATTTTAGGCTTTTTACAGTATATTTCCAGAACGCTGCTGCCAAGATTCTTACCAGAACCAGAAAATCCAAGCATGTCACAACTGTCCTCAGGTCTTTAAACACACTGGCTCCCAGTTACATTCAGAATAGATTTTAAAGTATTACTACTTGTCTATAAATCACTAAATGGCCTCAATACATTACAGATGTGCTCACTGAATACAAACTTAACAGATCACTCAGATCATTAGGATCAAGTAATTAGAAATTCCAAAAGTTTATTCAAAACAGGGTAAATCAGCCTTCAGCTATTACGCCCCCTGCTGCTGGAATAAGCTTCCAGAAATGATCAGATGTGCTCCAACATTAGGCACATTCAAATCAAGACTTACAATACATCTGTATAGCTGTGCCTTTACTGAATGAGCACTGTGCTACATCTAACAGATTGCATTACTATGTCTTTCTTTTCTTTTTTAATTCTTTTAAAACCTGTTTTAAAACATTTTAATCAGTTTGATATCATTTTTTTTATTTGTTTTAATTTTCTTATACTTTTATTACTGTTTATGTAAAGCACTTTGAATTACCATTGTGCATGAAATGTGCTATACAAATAAACTTGCCTTGCCATGACTTTTTTTATTTGTCCTTTACATCAACTGTTACCCTGCCGGTAAAATGACTTGCCCAACACAAGCAGATGAATTTTATCATGGCAAGATGTGCATGAGAATTGAAGCTTTTACTGAGTCATTGTATTGATTTCATTACAAATAATTGAGCAGTCTTACAGTAGCTACAGTATAGTAGCTATTTTTATGTCTAAGTATATGTACATGTTATTTGTACAGTTTTTTTTTTAATATTACATAAACTTGCAATGACAGGTTTATTTGGAGGCTAAAAATTTAAGTAACAGTAATTGAAACAAATATAATTACATTTTCAAAGGAATTAAGCAAAGAAAAAGAAGCATTGTCACCATCAGAAAAGATAATTTAAATCTGGTTTACAGAAATAGAAAATCTTTAAAGGGAAACATATACCGTATATTAAGCATCTTACGTGGTTTACAGTATCAATTTCTGTTTCAAATTCTTATCTAGACACAGCATCCTCACATTCATAAACTGTAAATAATCTGTAATAAACCATTGTTATCTAGTCGAAAAAAAGAGCAAGCCAGTTCTCCTTAATACATTCAGATCAATATTTTGGTCTCCATTCCACATGTTTTGCTCAAACACCCCCCCAAAAAAAAAAAAACGACTGGATGATGCCAAGCAAATGATAACACGCTAAGTGAAGTGCACATCTTTCATCTTGATGTTGAGCTTGGAGAATTCATGCTTTTTGTAGCCATCCATAAATACAGAAAAGTTTAACACTCCCTATCTTACAAGCTGGGCATTTTGGGAGTCTAAATCATTTTGAGCACACCAATCAAACAGAAACCTAGAACAACCGGTTATGGGGCCAAGAAAGGTAGCGGCCTTGAGGCTTTCATTGAAGCTGTGTGGTTTTGGGCAATATAAGCTGTCACAAATTGCAGAAAGAGGACGCAGAGGACACCATTGCATTGACACCAATGATGACACTTTTATGAAGCCTCGTAAAACAAGCGGGTGAGCAGGGTTTCAGAGGAGTGTTTCTTCACCGTGGCTTCCAAGCGCGGTCCTCTCTTTAACACTCAACTGACACAGCTGACAGCAATGAAGACTGCACACGCACAGACCGGGAGGACAAACAAGCAAACATGCTCTTAAAATTGGAGACAAGGGACAGAAGCTGGAACCACATACAAGGGGAAAGGAGTCATACTGGCCAGCTTTGGGTCAAACATAAAGATAGTGTAGTTATGATTCAGAAACTGACAACAGAACTGCAGTCAGCAAGCCATACCCCTCTCACATATTTTACAGCTGTGGCACCAAAGGTTTTCATGCCTAATAGGAGAAAAATTCATCAATTAAGCAATTATGGTAATGAGGCGGATGTGCCAATGTGGAACAACAGACTTGTCAGATCAACAATGTTGACAAAAGCTAACTTGAGATGCTATGAAGAGGCGGATTTTTTAATCGCTCTAAAGGCCTGTCACTGCTTAATAAAAAGCATATTCAATCACAGTTGCAATGTGACCCTGAAAATTAAAGAAGAAGGGAAGCGTTGGATATGACACTACAGGAAGAGACTGTCTGCTTTTACCCAAGACTTCTGAGAGGTCAGAGAAAAAGGAGTAATTATGCTTATTTCTGCTACTGTGCTCTCCTGACTAAAGAACAGCCCTGACAGATATCTTAAAAGCACAGTCTTGGATTTCTTCAGTGGCCAAAAAAACAAACCACCCTGACTCAACAGAAAAGCGTGTTGTTTGTTACTGCATTAACCTCAGATAGATAATCACACGTCTAGGGAAAGTTTATCTAAAATCAATCGTCAAAGGCATGTGGACTGATTTTGCTCTGCCTGGAATAGTGTTTTCCCCCCCTTTGAATTGTTGTTTTGTTGTTTTAAGCCTACAGCAAGTCATGGGAGGATTCAGCTGTAATCAATGAAACTAACACACAAGTTAGTTAAGCAGACAATAAATCTAAACAGGATGACTTTAAGGCCTCTTGAAGAGGGAGGCATTTAAAGACAGAGGAAACTAACTTTAAACCAAATTAAACCTGCAAATTAAACAACAGCTGCCTCAGTCTGTATAATACTAGGGTTATAACAATAGATCAATATGGACTGATTTCCTTAAAAAAAAAAAATATATATATATATATATATATATATATATATATTTATATATATATACACAAGGTTTCCGTTACATTCATTCATCCGTAGCGGGCCGCCACGCCAAAATTCATCCCGCCACGGCTACATTACAACTTCTCATTTAAAACATTTAGTCGTGTTTTTTTTATATAACTGGTTATAATCGCACCAAAACATATTAAAAGGTAAGTGAATTATAACAGCGCAAACATTTCTGTAACGGTAGTAGTGCTGTGCGCTATTTGTTCAACCCTTTAAGGTGACATGCTGACTGACTGACTGACAGGTGCGTGATGTGTGGGGCGCCAGCAAACACGGCGTAGCTTTCAGTTAAGATGAACACAGTTTCCATAAGTATACTTATCTTTCTGGAGTTTATAGCCGTTTCACTTTACTTCAGGACGCGTTAATGTCGGAAAACGCACAAAAACACACTAAATCGCACTTCAGCAGCGCTTACTGGAGAGCGCAGGAGAAGATCTGCACTTGAGCATGTAAATTTGAGTGCGTGCAAGAAGTTTTGTGCACGAAGAGGAAATCGGCGCGCAAGCAAAAAGATTTGCATGCTCATATTACATGAATGCGTTCTCGACTTGTAATACTGCGTGTAATATTTGTCTTTGAAATAGTTGGCAGATCTGTGTAAAAAAAAAAAAGCCTGCCGCCACAGCTGGGAAAAATCCTAGAGGAAACACTGATATATATATATATATATATATATATATATATATATATATATATATATATATATATATATATATATATATATATATATATATATATATATATATATATATATATTCGTAATCTCATTATTATTATTATCTGCTAAATCAGTAATAGTGGAGATCCTGTTGAAAATGGGTTAAGATATTATTTTGATATTCTTTTGGCAAATACCAGAAAACTGACTACAACAAACATTACATGTATGCCACATTGCTTGATTGTTATAAAATAAGGTCGACTTCAAAAATGATCACTGAAAAAAGTATTTGTTTTTATTAGTTGTTTTATTAGTCTTCTATTATTATTTTCTATTATTATTAGTAGTAGTAATGTATGTTTTGTTGGGATTGTCCTAATTGCAATATAGAATACAAATTTTTTTAGAACTTTTTTATAAATGTCCTTGTTATATATTTTGCTTGCATTTATGTATTTAGTTGATAAATCAATCAATACACCTCTAAACCTCTATGAATCATACTCATATTGCATAATTTTTAAAGGCATCTTCAAATATTAAGTTGGTGACTAAGGAACTGTTTACACCTGGTTACTTGCGATTTCTCTGATTGGATAGCTATCTGATTCCTATCCAATAACTTTTATCCAATAAACATTTACATTTGGCCACATAAATGTGTCCTCAATAAACTGATATGTTTCCAATCATCAAATCTGGAATCAACTAATGAGTCAAATGCACAGCATGTAATTAGATTTTATTTGTTGTATTTATGTTTTGTTTTTTACATGACATAAGCTATATATCTTATTTAACATTCAAATGATTTCACGTGTAGGCTACATGAGGCTTTCTATTAATATATCAGTAAAGCATCATCACAACCGAACAAGGCTCCACAATTACAGTCATTACAGGCTAAATTAAATTTTGTTTTTGTACAGAAACTTGAAAGACATCGTTCAAAACTGTAAAGTGTTTACATACAGGGCTTGGACAATGAAACTGAAATGCCTGGTTTTACAATTATTCATTAGTGTGGTGTAGGGTCTACTTTTGTAGCCAATACAGCATCATTTGTTATGGGAATGACACATACAAGTCCTGCACACTGGCCAGAGGGATTTTGCGCCATTCTTCTTTCAGAAATGCCAGGTCACAAAGTGATGCTGGTGGAGGAAACTATTTCCTGACATGCTCCTCCAAAACACCCCAAAGTGACTCAAAAATATCTAGATCTGGTGACTGTGCAGGCCATGAGAGATGTTTAACTTCACTTTCAAGTTCATCAAACTACTCTGTCACCAGTCTTGCCGAGTGTATTGGTGCATTATCATCCTGATATACAGCACAGGATAAAATGTTTGAACCACTGGGTGCACATTGTTCTCCAGGTTTGGTAGTCCTTGGGAATGACGTGCCCATCTAACACAAGTGTTGGGCCAAGGAAATGCCATGATATTTCAACCCAAATTATCTTTCATTCACCAGCAATCTGTCCTCTTTTGAACATTGATATCACCCATAATGTTGTGCACATTGCAATATTTTAAGTAAAACTGTGCTATTACTCTGCTAAATAAACCTTCACACTCTGCTCTTACTGGTGGATTGTGCACTCAACATAGTTGGCCACCAGGCTGGTCAAACTTAGCAATGAATCCTCCAACACAAAATTGGCCAGTGTTTGCATTTGATTGTACAACCTCTGTACATTTTGCATAACCTACTCTACCAAAAATACAAAGCTTTCTAAATGAATGAAACACTATATTTTTTCATTTTTTCTAGGTTTCTACAGGAATGTGATGCATCCCTGCGAATAATGCTGCCATTTGATATTCATCTAAAATTCTAGTGGTATTATTTACTGGTTAATCACTGGTCAAAAATAGAATTAAAAAAAAAAAAAAAAAAAAAAACCCATCCCAATCTGTCATCTGTGGCATTGTGTTGCATTTGCACTGTTAATTCTGACTATGTCAAAAAGCCCATAATACGCTCTCATAATAATACATTTGCATATGTGGTTTCAACAATCAGATGCATTTAGACTTGTCCAGTATACCTGGAAAGTACTCAAGCAACTTCAGAAGGTGGTCTTGGATGATTGGATTTATATCCCTCTCAAATACTCATCGGAGGGCATTTTCACCTGTCCTTTTCACAATCGGATAGCTATACAATGAGAAAAAAAGCACATAAAGTGACCAGGTGTAAACAGCCCATATCAATATCAGATCACATTATAATTAGTACTATGGCACTATTTATACAGTAAAAGAAATACTGGATTTAAGACGGCTGAGATTCTGCTGTCCATTTTAGACAATGGTTTCTGTTGCATGAAATCTGACACTAAGCTGCTAACTATAATGTGCTCTGCATACTGAGCAGAGTATAGTTCCACTATAGTATTGTTTCTTGTTATGTAAAATGGAAGTGATTTGTTTTTGACACCACCCGTGTCAAGTAGAATCTTCACAGTTACCGTTAAGCATATCAGTATGGCATTAAACAGATGTGCCGTCACTGTGCATAAATCAGCCATTTTACAATGGTGTTCGGGCAACCCATTGATTTTGAAAATATATACTTCTGCATTTATGCTGGAAGACAGCATCAACACTGCATAAAGGCCTTTATTACTCCCATGCGTGTGATTCTGCAAGCTATCACCGCCCCACACTCAGGTCTGGAGTTCAGTCTGGAATGGAATTCCTGTCACTGGCTCAAAGTGGACACTAATGATGCTCTGATGGGCCGGGTCCGGTGGCGGGCCCTCCTCCTCCTCCTCTTCATGTCAGAGAGCAGCCCTCTTTACCGCAGAGAGTCGACCTAACCGGGTTTCAGCAGCGGATCGCTTTCACATCCATCACCAGGCCCGTGTGACCGCTCCGCAGACCTCATCGTATAATGCCTCCTTAATGAGCCTCAAAATGCTTTATGTTTTGATGCATTGCCATTCAGCTGAAAAGTAATCCAGAAATGGACGAAGGGATCATTATTAAGCATTAGCATTTTACCAACATTACTTGCCGAGCCGTAGAGAAAAAAAAAAGCACCTAATGACCACTTTAGTTTTGGAGCTAACACAGTTAGAAGCCAAGTTGGGAGGGGCCATGTAAGCTGATATTGAGGAATAGATGACTGCTCTCTGAGTTGTGGAAATTTACTGCCAATGAAATTACAAGCAGATTTAAAAACAATTTATCAAAGACGTTAATGCCGCTCATTTAGCACAATAATCTGCCTGGCTGGTTATGACACGTGCAGTGTGTCATGCCTCAGTGCATCTGGAACATGATGAACAGTACAAAGTTGGGTTTCTCATTTTATTTTTTATCTTGTTTTGACTATCAAGGTATTAGTTTCAAAGGAGCAAACAGAGTTTTGAAGTCTAAATCAAACACTAAAGTCATGTTTAGACTATGTGGAAATTGGCAAAAAAACTTATTCTGCGTGCCAAGATTTAGTTAAAAAAACAAGCTTTGATATTTCTTGCAATCAATGCCGCTATTTTTGTTTTTAATTTGCTCTTTTTTTTTCCTGATTTTTTCATTTTAGTGTTTCTATACCAAAGGTGAAAAAAGTAACCAGAAATAATGATTATCCCTGCAAACAACAAACTGATCCATTGTATGTCCACACACTTAATATTGTACTACAGCACATTATACAATCAACAATATATTACCTAAATCAATTCCCAAAGGCACATTTAGAATGAAATGTGATTGAATTTTGCCAGTTCACATACTGTGCCCTTCAAAACAAAATGACTGCAAAATGCCTGACAATTGACTGTGCGATTATTTATTTAGCTTAACAAAGCCAATAAATTACTGTATATAAAAAAATAATAAAAAAACATGCCAGACTTTTGAAAGCAGGGGGTTAGGAAATAAAACATTGCAAGCTGAAGTATAAACACAAGCTACTATCAACATTGCTGAAATGTATTAATTTTGTTTAGTTATTCAAAAATATTCTAAAAAATTCTAAAATAAATCCTGTCTGATAGTCATTTGTTTTTAGTTAAAATCTACATGAGAAGCCAAGCATTCCAACTGAAACACTACAAGGCAGCGATGTAGTTAGTTGTTTTTTGTGTGTGTGCCTTTGTTCTCTCAGTATAATACAGCGCATAAATGAGAATATGTTACTGCGAGCAATGTTTCAAACGAGGATCTCTAAAGAATATGACAACAATGTCTAAAGACACATATGAAATGATGGTTCTTAACATTCTTTACACAAAAACACAATGACAGCGACACAGAAACCATCACAAAGAAAATAAATTCTCCCCATGAGACGCAAAAACTAAAAAGGAATAACAAACAGTATACATCAAATCAAACAACGCGGAAACTAATTTTAAAAAAGCAGTCAAAATGTCACTTTTAACATGTCAAATGCATGTCAAATGCATGATAATGCTGATTCATATTGTATAGCAACATGCTGCTTTTTTTTACAGCATACTTTAAAAAAGATCAATGTATTCAAGCATCTATTTATGGAGAGCATAACTGAGGGCTCCGTTAGATGGCCACTTCATTTATACTGCTCCAATTTCAGCTGTTTGTAGGTCACTATTAACTAGGCAAGTCCAGCTGTAATTACTCATGTCTGAATTAGAACAACGACATGCTTCAAAAGGAACCTCATAAATCACAATGGGACAGTCATCAGCTGCCTTTACTATATTTTCAGGTTCTCGTTTCAATTGTTCACATTTTCCTTAAGTTTTAATAAAAAAAAAAAAACTTGTATTGTATTGTATTGTAGTCAGTGTTGGGTAAGTAAAAAAGTAATCATGTAAAAAGTAATCAGATTACTAATTACTTTACTTTGAAGTTACTTTTAAAATATAAAAATGCAAAATAAACTGCAGCTCTTTCAGTAATTTAATATTCACTGAAAAAAAAACATTACAATGGGCTCTATTTTAATAATCTAGGAGCAAAGTCTAAAGTGCATGGCACAAAAGCATTAAGGGCGTGTCCAAATCCACTTTTGCTATTTTAAAATAAATAGCTCTGCACACTGGCGCATGGTCTAACAGGGTTGTGCTTATTCTCTTAATAAGTTAAAGGTGTCTTTTGAGCATAATGTGCATTATATTAATCAGAGTATCATCTCCCATTTTCTTTAAGAGTCAGTTGCATCGCGCATTTGCTATTTACATGGCAGACTTTGTAAGAGGAAAAACTGAATGCTTCACTAGCGAAAAAACAGTTAAACAGACCCTCTGCAGCGCTAGGATAAAGAACAAGCCTCCTCCATTCTGCCTTTTTACTTTCTCTTTATTTTACTTTTACCCTTTACTTTACTCCTTTCGTGGATAAATAAATTGTGTTGTACGCACTCTACTAAAGACATCCATTAGCCTACATATTTAATTTTGTTTGTTAAGCGCAAAGATTTGATTTAAAACTATTTCTAATCAGTTCTAATTTCCGGGCAACGGCATACTCCACATGTCTTAATTCAATTTCTCTTTAGTTCGATTATGACCTTAATCGGATTAAATAATCAAAAATCGCTGTTTACATGGTAGACTCTTAATGAGAGTATTGTCTTAATCGCATTAAAATTATTGGTGTCCATGTAAACGTACTCAATGTAAACCTTCAAATGATGAATACATAAGAAATCTAGAATATGTGAGCATGTCGCTCTGCTTGTGCGCCATGTGCACGTTGCTCCCAATATGTGTGCAAGCCACATGCCTATATTTGCAATCATAGCCGGTAGGGATGCATCAATACTACTTTTTTACAAACCGATACGAGTACGAGTATTTTAATTTGTGTACTCGCCGATACAGAGTACTGATACCGAAACTTCATAGATTTGGTTTCAATTAAGTTGATTTGTTCGTTTTTTTTTTTGTTGTTGTTGTTTTTACAAAGTGTGTATAAAACACACAGTGACTGCTAGCCAGTTTTGAGTAAAACATGACACAGCGGGGTTATTTGTAACAGGGTGTTACAATTAAGCCAGACACTGTTGGATACTAACTAAACTAACAAAATATTTTTTTTAATTTTGAGTGTAATGTTGAAAACTTTTTTAATAAAAATGTTTTTAATAGAAAATTTTGTTTTAATAGAAAAAAAATATTTTATTGCTAATAATGCAAATAAATGCATTGTATAATAATGAATAAATGGATAATAATGCAAATAGATTCAAATGTATTTATCCAATAAACAAAATAAGTAAATAAACATACTGTGCTATGTAGAATAAAAAAGAAATGAGCCAATTACTGAGGAAATATAGCTGCTATTTAAAGTAAACTGAATTTAAATTAATTGTGTGAAATCTGCCTTTATAAGCATGTGTTACAACTAACCCCCTGTCTGTTACAACTTGCCACACTGGTGGGGTAAATAGTAACATTTTTACTCCTGGCACTTTTGGCAATACTGCACAGAAACCATAGGTCCGGCGATCATAATTCCAGTGCTCAGTTGTAGGAGAGGCTTGTGTGTTGTTGGTAAAAAAAAATATGGTTTGTCTACCCCTATTAGTTTGTTCATTTATTGACTAAAACCAAAAAGTGTTACTTTGTGCCCTGCTCTCCCCTACTCTCATTTTAAATATCCCGCGACCATCATTATTTTTTATTAAAACAAAAGTAATTTAGCAATGCCGAGCCATTCACAAGCCAACTGCAGAAAAACAAAGCATCCATCGCGGCAACCGCAGTGAGCACTTTTTCCGAAGTTCAGCTGTTCTTTTTTGCACTTGATTATTATGCGTTTAATGTTAAAAAATCAATAATGAATAGGCCTACAAGAGTGTATCCTGTGTGTTTGCGTCTTTTATCACTAATGCCGCTCTCTTCCAAAACCGAAAGTTGCTTATGTCAGGCAATATTTAGGCTTTTAATCGAATGAAAAGTTAATTTAGATGAGCCAATATTTAAAAATTGCAGTAAAGTAGCTGTGATGTGCAGCCACACATCAAAACTGAGGTCTGATCTCATCTCTCTCTCACTGTCATCCAGACATTGATACGGAGATGCCGCACAAGTCAAGCCGCAAAACTTAGGCTGGTACAAGCTGACAGAATAGCTGAAGCCTTTGCGAAATCAGTCAAAATACAGCACTGAAATAATAGGCATAAATGTCTTTGAGCCAAAAAATCTATCTGTAGGATATCTGACGCAATCGCAGCATGTTATGTAGAATTTGTATAGCCTAATAATTATATTAATTCTAATAAAATGAAAACCAATATCAACAATTCATTGCATTTTTTTTGGTTGATATAAAATATACGGAAATGAAAAAAATCAAAGGGTGGCTAGTTTGTATTAATGTGTTTTAATATTAATAAAAATATGCTGAGCCTATTTAAACTTAAAACGGTTATATGCGCTGCCAATAGGCAAGCCATTCAAAAATATTATTTTACTGTGTACTGGGTTATAATGTATATTTTACAATAAAAACTAAATGTAGAATGTCTCGCTGTCATTTAAAACATGCAATTCATAACACACCAGAGCTATGGGCCTGTGTATGCAGTGTGTAAATGCACAGGGTACGGGTCAATAATCAATACTGCGCACCACGTTATTGAACTCCAATATCTGTGAGGGAGATTATATTACCCGATAGTCTATATTAACTTGAGAGATTTTAAAAATAAAAGACATTTTAAAAAAGGAACAACACTCAAATCTGCAATAAATAAAACTGGTTTCGTGAAGTTCAGCACTTGTCCTCTTGCCAGTGTATGCTGCTGTGTAGTATAGCACCGCAGTGCATGTCAACTGCTGCTGGTGAGAGAAAGCACGCGTGAAAGCTCAAAGCCGGTATTGATTTAACCACAAGCAAGATCATAACGTTATAAATATTCCATTAACGATACTTATTGAAATTTTTATACATTTATATGGTGTTTATTGAGATTGTGTGATCTGTATAGGCTGTCTCATCTTTACAGAAGCTGTAAACTGACACGCGCGCAGTGACTGCAGTGATGTTTAATGTATTTTATACACAGATTGTTTATAAGGACTAAGCTATTATTATATAATACATTAGGCTAATTAATACATTAAGACACTGAAGTCAGGAAGGACAACAAATCACATCCATAGTGAATTACTGTTGAGTGGTATCTGTGCGTGGTATCCGCCTTTCATGTCCGATACGAGTACGAGTATTTTAACCAAGTATCGACCCGATACCCGATACTGGTATCGGATGCATCCCTAATGGCCGACCCTCCCTATAAGGCAGGGGTGTCCAAACTCGGTCCTGGAGGGCCGGTGTCCTGGAGAGTTTATCTCCAACTTGCTTCAACACACCTGCCAGAACGTTTCTAGTACAGTATAGTTAGTAAGAGCTTGATTAGCTGGTTCAGGTGTGTTTGATTAGGGTTGGAGCTAAACTCTCCTGGACACCGGCCCTCCAGGACCGAGTTTGGACACCCCTGCTATAAGCGAACAAAGCGGCTGCTTAGGGCTCGCCGCCACTAGGGGGCCCCCACAACCCACTAGTGGTGCAAGCCGTTTCCTTGCTGAAATTGTTTTGGTTTTTTTTTGCATTTTACAAATGATCTTCAATGACAGTGCTTTAGTACTTAAATATTTATAAAATTTCACTGTAAAAAAAAAAAAAAAATCACATTTTTATTAAAGTTGAAATTGTTTTCGTGTGAAGGTCATGTGATCAACAAGAAGCTCACAACATCTTATTTCTCATAATATGCATTCTGCGGTTTGAGTTTGTTCTTCCAAGGTAACCTGCAAGACCGAGTGCGACTTGTCAACACAAGAACGCGAATGCGTGCACAGCTAAAGCCTTTGCTTCATTGCCTGCCCCATTTATATACCTGATTTATTTTGTAAATTGGACCGTGAAACTGAAACAAAACTAACGTTCTTCTTCAGGCGTAGAAAAACTGAGGGGGAAAATGACGACGAGAAGAGACCAGCACAAAATCATTTTTACCATCACTTTTAAGTGCTAATGATGATGTAGTGATGATAATGGTGATGAAGACATAATCTAGTAGCACATGCATCGAAAATAGGCAATTACAGATTAATAAACGTTGTCTACTTACAGAAAATATTTTAGTTTTTCCCGGTTTTACAAACCCGTTTTTTTTCGCCTAAAACGCATTTGACTGAAATGCGATACTGAAGTGTCTTTCACTGGCATATTTTGCACACTAGTAATATTTTTGCCTGAGACATGTTTATAAAAGTTATGTCCTAATTGAATTAATCATAGTTTAATATAAGCTCTGGACCCTGCATCTCAAAGAAACAGGGAAGGAGACTTAAGGGAATAATAAAGTTTGTGTTAGGCTATTAACATTAACCCAGTATTTGGTGCTTCCCTTTTTTTTTTTTTAAATATGTTTTTTATATTAATTTTTTTTATATTTATATTATTTGCTTATTGATTTTTGTTATTTATGGATCAATATTTGCATTAATGTTAATTTTTTTTTTTAATGAGTTGAATGTATATTTTATTATAGTGCATTTTTCACATTTGGCTAATTATTGTTGTTCAGTGTCATTTCATTGCAGGGTTTTTGCTTTTGGAGTTTATAAGAAAAAAAAAACCTAGAATCTTGTATAGACTCTTAAATCTGTTTGCTAAATAAAATAATATGTTTTAAATGCTTCAGAAGGACACAAAGTGGGAATCACTGGTCCCTTTATTAAAGATAGTTTAATTCTTCATTTTTGAAGCTGCAAGTTGACAAAAACAGTGCTGTTTTAAAATGTCCAAGTCATTCAGACAGTTATTAAGTAGATCATTCTTTACTTTTCGGTTTCATTGATAGTATTTAATAAGCAATATAATCATTGTGGGCCGGTTTGCAATGGCAATACTCCACTATTTAGAGCAAGGTAGGGCCCAAAAATTATTCTGCTTAGGGCCCCATATGTACAGGGCCGGCCCTGTTTGCAATAACGAACTTGTGAGCGCAAAAGACCTGATATGTGAACGGCCCCATAAGTAGCTATGCTTCTCTTCACATCTTCAGAAGTTTCCTTTACTCCCGATGCTGTACAAAGATCCAATTTAGCCTGTTAAGACAGAGTTGGGTCTCTGTGTTTTTGGGCATCGGTGTCCTCCTTGGCAACGAGTATTTTCATAGAATGCTGTCTGTTCAAGTGCTTGAACAAGTTGCTGGTTGAGTTAAAAGCAGTCAAATGTTCTTTAGAGGCTGGACATAGACTGTATTTCATAGTTATATTTTTGTTTTTACGCTCAAAGAAATCAAAGCAATGTCTGTATTTCCAATTGAAGATGCTGCTACTTTCATCAGTCTATTTCAGCTCACGTTCTCCAGCAATTTAAAAGTGGGGCATCACGGTGGCGCAGTAGGTAGCACGATCGCCTCATAGCAAGAAGATCACTGGTTCGAGCCCCGGCTAGGTAAGTTGGCATTTCTGTGAAAGGTTTGCATTTTCTCCCCATGTTGGCGTGGGTTTCTTCCGGGTGCTATAGGTGAATTGAATAAGCTAAATTAGTGTGTGTGTGTGTGTGTGTGTGTGAATGCAACAATATAAGTTGGCGGTTCATTCCGCTGTGACAACCCCTAATTAATAAAGGGACTAAGCTGAAAAGAAAATGAATGAATGAATGAATGAATATGTATTTGTAATAGAATTACACTGACTTTAGTAACTGTAATCAAATTACACAAATTTAAAATGTAATTCATAATTCAATACTGCGTTCCCCAAAACTGTAACTAGAATACAGTACAGTATTCCTGTGTACAAGTGTTCCTGTGGAATGTGTTACACTCAACTCTGACTGTATTGTACTTTATTGTATTGTATTTATTCATTTATTTAAGCATTCTACCAAAGTCAAAATATGCAAGAGAGCAACATAAGTAAAGTTCATATGTAAATAAAAAAATAAATAAAAAATAAAAAGGAAGTGAACAAAACCCATTCAGCGCTCTAAACATTAGACTCAATGGCTAATATGAATAAGACAGCTTCTTACTTAACTGGCAGTCAGAGGGCAATGAGAATTCAACTTGATAATAAATGACACTTTCACAAGAGAACTGCAGGGCATCATTCTAGCCGATTGGAATTAACACCCCAATGCAAATGCTTGATGATGAGTAATGGGTTTTTCCTCATTTCTATAACACTGAATTACTGTCACAATCACACCCCCTTTCAACATCAATATAAAAGCTGTCACAGCTTGGGTTGACTCTCATCTGATGTTAGTCTTTACCTGCCAATTTCTATTTAAAAACCGTCCCATGTCAATCCGCATAATTTAACCCTGTAACAACTGTGGTCATCTCTGAAACGATGAGGTGATATTTTGACAGTCTTTGCTAAACAGCGTGAGAAACAGGCTTCAGCTTTTAAGCGTGGCACGTTGAGTCCTGCCTTGTAGTAAGAATACTGTGCTGATGTGCCACTGGGGAGCAAAGTGAGAGATGCTGTAATTGCAAGCGGCTGCAGGCTGGAGAGAGAAAGTGAGGGAAAACGGGAGCACAGCGGAAAGATGAGAGGACACAATTAGAGGGGTCAGAGTGCCAATGGCCGCTTGCCTCTCAGTTCCGTGATCTTGATGCAATGCCATCTCTACCATGGCCGACGCTCGTGTAAACTCACACCAGGAATGCTTTAATGTACTGCTAAAACCTTCAAGGCACAATGCATGTAAGCTAATGCCTTGTCAATGATAAAGCAACAGATAGTGTTTCATTAAAATTTAGTCTTTAAAGGTGCATTTGACCTTTGTATCTGGAGGTTAATAAAGGGAGGCTGTTTAAATATTCATGGCAGATCAATTTCAAGGTCTGTTGTAAACTTGGAAAAGCTTGCCATTTCAGGTATACATTTAAGCTGGGGCTTCTTTTATTTTACGATTGAACACTTTTTGTGAAACTAAACTTTTGATTCGACACAAATAGGCAAAAGACAGTTTTAGAGAATTAGTGTTAAATCAGACCCCCTAGTTTATCGTGATTTTACGATCGCTGAATCTAGCGCAAAATCAAAAAAGTCAAAACTTTACGATCTGCAAAATTCTTAATTTAAACACAAAATATTCACAAAAAATAAAAACATCTCATAAAAAATCAATTTCCAAACTATATAATCTATTTTTTTTTATTTCAGTTTGCAATTAATTGTTTTATTTGACTTACAGACGTTGCATAGGCAGTGCACGTTATGCGTTTGAGTGTCTCTCGAAAAAACGACGTCTCACCTGCGCCCTCACAATCATTACATTACATTTAAGGTGTGTGGGGGGGGGGGTGTTTTGCAGCCTGTGCAGTAAGCAGATGAAGCACGAGTGATTTATATGTAAAGTAGATGCAAAGATAGGATTAGACATCCTGTGGTGCGAATTGGGTGTGTTTTGCATTTGACGCACTTCAGACTGCAAAAGAAAGTGTGAGCAAACATCAAACAAACGGAGCAATGGAACAATCAGAAAAGCAAGCAGCTTACAATGATGGAGATTGGTTCATGTATGATGGGCGCTGGACATGACGAATTAAAGGATGTTATTTGTGCTTTACATGTATATCGCTAAATGACTTCGTTTAACTTTTTCCCTGCAGTTAACAAGAGAAAACACTTCTCTGCCATTGAGTTTCATGGCAATCTGTGTTTTAGGTGTATTACAGTAGGGAAAACCCTAGTGCATGTCCTGAGTGATCCACATGACGTCAAATGCTGCAGAGAGTGAAAAGGCAGAGAGAAAGTAAGACCGTGGATAGAAATAAGAGTTATCCAACCTTCCTTTGGCTCCCTGCCATTTCAGACCAATATAAAGAAGCTTCATTTTTATGATGTGTCATTGTAATTGTGTCAGATTGCACACTTTACATAGTAGTCTACCTAATATGGTAAAAAAAAAAATAAAAAAAAAAAATAAAAAAAATATATATATATATAAATATATATAATAGGTGGTCTGTTAAATACCTTGGAGACCATTCGGTATGCTTCATCAATGTCTACTGACAAAAATGAAAAACTGTCATTGGGAAAAGAACATTATCAAGGAATGACAGATAAATGCAGATAATGAGACAGAGGTCATAATCAGATAAATATCGATAAATAGATTACGGATTACATTTAAAGTTTTGCTGAATGTAATATTTATCAGTAAGCCATGACAGTGAAGCTTTCAAAGACATCGGCTGTATATTCAAGCACATGTCTAATTAAAGAGCGTAAGATCAAGGATCAAATACAGTACATTCCCCACCGAGCTGAAAATCTGTGTCTGTTATTTCACAAATATAATGATGTGAGAGTTCAAATGCTTTCTGTGGCACATAAATCAAAGAAGTCTGATTGAACTGATGTTAAGTCCCCAACTTAATTATAATTCTTGTCCACAAGGAAGCCTTCAGAGTGAATTAAAACCATTAAAGAAAAAAAGCTTCCAGCTATATACATTTTTCATTTTAGCACCCACTCATCAAATATCCTGATGTCATCACACCTTTCAAAAAGGTTAATATATTTCCCCGGAGTCTGTATTTATATACAAGTCCCCTATATTGTTTCCGACTGCAGAATTTCAAATACTCTGTTGACCTCAATACCGTTAGTGCTGAAGACTGACTGCACAATTTCCTGCCTGACATGTCAGATTAAAACCTATTACATTTCAAATCACTTCATTCAAAGAATAATATACAAAACGCCCACAAACGTCTTGAAATTGTTCATTGTTTCAAAGCATGCTTGAAATCCCCTCATCTTAATAAGCAATCTCTCTATTCTTCAGTTCTGATTATTGGAGGCATACAAGTGTGAGTCAATCAAAGCCTCTGGAACAAGTCCCTCTGAACCCATATGCAAAGAAAAAAAAAAGACAGTACCCATCTATACACATAGTTCCCATTAAAAGGTGCCAAAAACATTTTGAATGTCACATGGCACACAGCTGGGAGAGGCTGAGGTTTTATAGAAAGGCAGATGGTGACAGACAGCTGGTTTTCACCTCTCTGAAAAAGCATTGTGTCTAGGGGGGAGCACGCAGCACCCTGCACTGCCACCACAGGTCAGGAGACAAATATACCAGGCCCAGAGAGCCAGTGCCGACTTCATATCCACCTATAATGTCAAATAGAGAGACTTGCAGCAAATTATCACCCAGAGAAAGGGCAATTTTCACCCCTACTAACTCCGTAGTCCCCATAGAATGGGCAACAGATTGCTGTTGGGGAAGTTTAATGCAGTTGTGAGAGCATGACGAAACTTATTTTGAATACACACTCTGAATGTCATTTAAACTACAACCTTAAGTACACACCACTGTAAACAACATCATAATTCTGTCTTAATGCCAAAAACTAAAAGTTCTGGACCTAAAATAAACAGAACCTTTTAAAATATTTTTTAGACAGAAAATAATCAATATTACAATTTTGGTCTAAGTGGTTACACTACGTTGTCTGTACAATGGGTACCACTAAAATGGCATAAATTCAATATGCAAACAGTATATAGTATATTGAAATTGTGCTTTAATCTGTAATACACATCAATTTCAAGCAATGCAGTACTGATTCTAAACAATAAATATTACACATTTAGCAAAAGTATTTTTTACAAATTTTTAAGATGCAGTGAAATACAATTTGGCACACATTTGTCTAATATTTGCTCATCTTTATTTAGTTTAACTTTTAACATTTAACTAAAACATAAATCAAACGTTAATTTGCAATTACAAAATTTAAGCCCTTTTAAAATGACTCAAGAGTAGTGAGTATTACGCTGTAAAAAGCTGATGCATTTACATGTAATCTGTGGATGTGTGTGTAAACACAACAGTCTGTAGTGCATTTAGTTATAGTTTAAGACCATTTCGGTCATTATACCATAAACATCATTCATCATCTCATCAGTGGTATGCATCTAAACAGCCTCTGTGTTATTGCGTGTGCAGTGCAGATTTTTGACATCTTTTTAGACACTTTTAATGCTTCCAAACAGTTTGCTGAATTTATAAATTGCTCATGTCTTGAGGTTGTTCAGTATGATGCGATTTACTTTCGATGTGCGATTTTATTGGACAGGAATCACAAGACTGATTTTTCTAATCCCCACAGACAAGAAAAAATAAAGAAGTGACTGCAGGTTGAAGGAACATAGTGGAGAAAAAGTACTGATACAGCACTCAAAATTTACTCAAGAGAAAGTAAAAGTACACATTTTTAAAACTACTTATTAAATTACAATTCCTGAGAAAAACTGCTCAACTGCAGTAATATGATTATTTGTAATTTGTTACTTACACCAGTGGTTATATTGCAGTTCCGCTTCATCTGTTGGGATTTCTCTTACATGTATGCATCTCATTAAGAGCAAAGCAGACATTTATCTCATTAAAATCAATTTATTAAATATTAATTTTGTCTAAATTAAACCTACAAAATTTGGGATGTACTGACAATACAGCATACTTGTTAAAATGCTTTGATTTCATGCAAAATGCATACAGCCTTCACAGCATAATCACACACGAAGAAACACCAGCAGGAAAGATTCATGTGAGCAGACTGAAGACATTAAAAGATTAATGATGTCTATGACATATTCGTTCACCGTTGTGCTGGTAGACTCCTGTGTAAACATGCGCAGTACATAAAGAGAAAGCAGGAGACAGAACAGATGACCAGATGTATAAAGTGCACTACTCTCACCTTTTTTAATATCGACAGGGGAAATTATTATTATTATTATTATTATTATTATATATATATATATATATATATATATATATATATATATATATATATATATATATATATATATATATATATATATATATATATATATATATATATATATATAATATGAAGTGACATAATACGATTCCTACTACACTAACAAATCAAAACAAAAATGAGAGACAATTATACAAAATTTAAAAAAGAAAAACGGATAAATACATAAATAAATCCCACAAACCGAACTCATTCCAGGCTTTGGTCAATTTCTCTCATATAGACTCAAGTAACAAAAAATTCGCTAAACCTACAATGCTGATAAAAAGATACAAATACATTACTGAAAACATGAATGGAAAGCTACCACACAAAGACATGTGTTCTTTCACACCAACAAAGACTGTTTCAAATCGTTACTGCTGTCTATCTGAGCCATCTAGTCAATCCCAGTTCATGCTGCCGCTCATTTCTCACTTCCCAGTTCCATCATAGATGCCACTCTCTTTTGCTATCTGGCTTTTATTCTTTCTGATGCCCTTAATTGTAAGTGAAGGGAACGAAAGGGGGAATCATCAATTTAGACATCAATCAATGTGTCATCTGTTTCAATCTAAAAAGCTACCCTGTAACAATAAAAGGAAGTTGTCTGCAGATGAAAAAAAAAAAAAGTCATGGCCAGAAAATCCACCATTAGACATTCTGGGAAGAGTAGGGGATGAGCAATACATTGAAGTATTGATTTTTGTTTGCAGGCATGCCAGTCACAAACACAGAAATCGGGATGTTCTCTGTCTCTTTTGGATTTGTACAACCAACAAGTAATTACAAAGGAAGCAGAGAAATTACAAATCATCCGGAACCTTTACAACCCTAAGAGAGACAAACCAAAGCAAAAAATAAATGATAAGAACAACTGTTTCAGCTCCATTGTTTCTTCTTATTGCTTAGAGGTCAGGCAGCAAAACACAGATATATATTCACTTTAATCTCTAGACAATCCAGTCAAAAAAAACATATCAACATCCCCAGTTAGTGCTTTTGAACATCTACAACCAAAGAAAATATTAAAAACCCATTATCGTTATTAAACTTTTATTAAGCTATATATAAGCTTTATCTGACACAATTGCTTTCAGATATGGATAATTGAGATTAATTTAAGCCGTTAAAACTATGTTTAGCGATAGTTGCAATTTTTTTTCAAATAATATGTTCATCCTTATAACAAAATTAGATATTTGTCCATATGTTTATTTTATAGCATAAATAACATGACAGTTTCTATCTTTTAGGAAAACTGAAACCTAAAAAAAAAAAAAGTAAATAAAAAAAAATTTCCAAACTTATTAAATTTCTTTTTTTTAGTAGACGTAAGTAACATGCATTATTTAAATTAAACCATTTATTAATTACAAAGCCAATTTTCACTCACACTTGGCGAGTGTTTTGTTTTGACCTTCCTTCCAGGAGTCCTTTCACTATCACACAAGACTGGCCGCAGCCACCTGTTGGGGACCTCGTTTCGGGTCACTCTGGAATCACAAGCAGCATGCAAAAACATTGGCCACTTTATTGTACTGATATCAAAGCTAAGGTGACCTCCGCAACAGGAGAGATGTCAGGACACTATTTTATGCAACCTTTCACTGAATTATGATTCAAATCTATATTTGACTCTTAACATGCTCCTTCTGTATTATGCCACCTAAACCTTCATTTCACACTCCCGCTATATTTTATCAAGGTTAGCCACCTACGCTCTACCATTTCGGGCCAGTTTAACACCTGTGAACTTGTCGATATGAAACCTTCTTTGAGAAGAAAAGCTAATTATTTTTTTTCCTTGTAGATAACATGAAATTGAACTGATCCTAAATTTCCCACTTATTTACAATTCATTTAATTAACTGTAAGATGCAAGTAATATTCAAATTTGTCTATAGGCTAGTCTGACCTTGCACACAGTACAGTTGCTTTTGATGTTCCAATACAAACCAGCGCTTCAATATTTTAAGTACAAGGACAGCCAACCAAGAACCATATATACAATATTGCAGCCTCTTCACCTGAAATCTAAAAAAATAAAACCATTTCTTTTTCTCAGTCCTGCAAATGCCACACTTCGCCCGTCTCTTCTCCTTGGGTTTTACTATTAATTTAAGAGCACAAAAATTAGAATTCATAACTAGCTTTTTCTGGCTTGATGAAGTGCCTGATTTAAAATAAGAATAATATTAAAGCAAAAAAATCAAAGCAAACCTTTATAAGCCATGAAAACTTCATACCTTACACACTGACTTAATTAAAGGTGGAATGTTGGACTGCCACAATCAGCAGTGCAGACTAAGAAAGATCAGACAATTTTAAAAAATGAAATAAAAGTAAAAAGTAGTATGGAGGGTATACACTTTTCGAAACTATTGCTTTTGTTCTGATTCATTTAGATTAGTTTTAGCCGGATTTCTGGAGTTGGAACTCCGCACTAAATTTGTACATTGGCTTACTCTGCCCAGCTTCAGTTCTGAACATAACCACACATACCAGTCACATACACACGTCCAAAGTCAACAACATGGTGTACCAAAGAATTTCACAACATTTTTAGTAAAAACAACATAAAACACAGCATATATCAGACGCACCAGAAGACCAGAACATAAGAGGTGTGAGGTCACAAAAGTCAAATACATCCAGCAGATTCACTTTGTCAAAAAACTAACCTCTCTGGTAAAGATCAGACAGAGACCTGCCATTTTCATCCAGACATCTTGACTGTGGAAAACTGATGCATCATGCGTTATCCACAGTTGTCGTCTGTATCATTATATCTGAAGGAAAGACAATTTAATGTCAAGTTTAAAAAATCTCTGTGGCACCATCTCAAGGTATCAAGTTGTATTTTGAATGAAAAGACTTACAGCGAATTAAGTCGAACAATGCAATAACCTCCTTCCGAGCTTTAATTAAAGAAGCGTAATTAAGAAATTACACCCCTAAATCAGCACACTGCTGGAGAGATCCGCCGTCACTGCCTTATAGGTATCTCCAGCTGCAATTAAACCCATTTCAGAGATCCTCCTGCAGGCTGGCACACCTGAGCAGTTGATAAAGCTTCAATCTTGAGCAACACTCAAGAGATTTGTGCGACTGTCTGCAAGTTCAGAGGAAGGGATCAGACCACTATCTCTTGTGAACTTATGTGGCTACTGCAAGGGTCGTGAAAGGGTCTCTGCTCGCACACGCTCAGAATACAAACGCTACTTGAGGACACATTCAGCAGAAACATGCAGCATGCTGCACGGTTTCAATGTTTGACAGGCGCAATCCAAAATAGTGTGACCTGACTATAAATATACTTGGCGCCTACATAAGACACAGCAAATATTGGCTACAGTGTGTCAAAAGCAGCAAAAAACACTGCATTCCATCATTTTTTCGCCCCCAGCATCTCATAATGCCTTTTAGCAGCAGTTGAGCAATCACGGTGATGAGCTGCACTTGAAAAGGAATGCGCAACTGATTCTAAACAAACAACATAACAATAAAACCGAATTTCCATCGGTAATTATTTGTAAGCCATAATACATGCCAGAACTCGTAGTGAGTGAGTGATGTTATTAAATTCTTGAGTTTCTTTCTAAATGAGGAAAGGTGCAATAAAGAAAACAAATGATGCATATCGATAATCAATTTCAATGAGTGTGGTACGGCCATGATCTATCAACTACCACCGCGCTCGGAAAATGCCCTCATGAGCACAACAGCTGCTCGCTGTTATGTTGAATCATCAGATTTATGTATGCGGCCAGTCTGGGCTAAAGTTACTTTGCCGTTTCCAAAATAAAAAAGTCATTTAATGTTGATAAATATATTCAATAAAAAACAAATTACCGCTTGGATGCATTCTCTGGTGTCTCTTCACCCCCATTTAGCCTTAATTACAACATCTCGCTTGGTTTCTCTGCCCCTCTCTAGCACCTGATCCCCCCCCACCCCACCCAATCTTTCCTCTCTCACTTTCTCTGCCCAGCTGTCTCATCACCCTATTGATCCCTTAATTGTGTTGTTTGGCACCTGTTCCTGGGCCCATTTCCAGGTATTTCAACTAGTGCAAAGACTATCATCTGCAATAAAACTCCTCTGTAAGGACATCAGGCGCATCTGAATGTGGGAACAGCGCTCATGATTGCCCATTACGGAGGAATAACACATTTACAAGGGTGAAGTATTACAATTTCAATAAAGCATTTCTTGCATCAACTCAATTTAAACACAGTCTCTGAGTACAGTGCTATTAGGTTTCTGAGGCGTATATGCAGGGAACATTTCAATTCTTGTCTTACAGGAAAGGTTGATTCAAAATGGAGTCATCCTACTTCGTAATGAATTAAATATTCTAGTTCATGAAAGATATACGAAGAATTTGGTGCAACTAGCGTAAATCTCCAAAATAACATAAATTGTGTCATTTCAAATGCCTCACTAAGGAATTATTTTCATTTCAAAGTTTCCCTGCAAAATGAACACAGTTACAACTAAACCTATTATACTGTAAATATATAACTGACAGAATATTGATATTAAATAATATCAATAATATTAATAAAATATGAAAAGCTACTTTATAATATTATTTATTAAAAAGTCAACAAAACATTAGACATATACGTAGCTTAACATCTGATAATTATGAAAACCGATAATCGGTTTAACAGATATTTCAAATTTTAATAAATCTTTTACTGAGTCTAAGTTGTTTCACCACACACACACACACACACACACATACATTGTTCGCAATAACCAAAATGTTTATTATTATTTAAGAAAGAAATGCAGTGTAAAAGTTTCAGCATAGAATAAAATAAAACATTTTAAATGGTTAGACTATTAAGAGTGTAAAAAACAATCATTGAACAGCATATTTAACATTATTATTAATATACAAATATAATTAATTATAAATATAATTAAACTAATTATCGTAAAAGTCAATTATTGTCATCTTATTTCTAATTCTAATTTCTATTTGTGACAAAAGAAAAAATAAATAAAATATATGTGGATGGTTAAACAAAGATAATTGCATTGTTCCAAAAAGTTATTTTTACTAAAAAAATAAATAAATAATAGTTTGTTCAGTTATTCCAGCATGTTAACGGCAACCAATTATGCCATCACTCTTTACTGAACATATCTAAATCCTGGTCTTAACTCCAATATAAAACATTTAACAACCACCAATTATACTGCATGAACTCTAAACTTCCCTATACAGTTTCTTCAGACAGCTCTTGTACTTTTGTAAATGTCTTTGTGCTTGTATTTAATAAACTGCACAAAAGGCAGTCATTTATAAGACAAATAAAAAAATATGAAATACATGTGTATTATTATTATTATTATTATTATTATTATTAATATGCTAAACCATATTTTACCATTATTATTATTATACGTTTTCCATTTGTTTCTTGAAAAATTAGTATAAAATGTTTAATGAGTGTTATGAGGGGTATCAACAGGTATCAGTCACGATTAATGTGGCTCCAGTTGAGTACTACGCATGATAAACATAAAACGAAATCATTCAATAATTCATTCAGATATGACTATATATTCTGCACGTATAAACGAAATTCACAGTGTTCTCAAACAGACGTTGGGGAAAAATGAATTACGCACACCCATATGATTTGATTTTGTCACTTTACATAAATGTTTAGCTGTCTTGACGTGAATAAGTAAAAACGAAAGTACTACAAAGAAGCATAACCTACAAAGACATCACAATGAAGAGGTGTGAGGTAACTTTTACCTTTCAGAGGACGGTTGGTTCCTCCGTGCAGCGGCGGGAAATCGGTCCCACGCAGGTCTGCGCTTTTCACCACACAGCGGATGATACACGCTTGACAGAGAAAATAAGCAGCTCGGTGAGGAGAAATTCTCTTTCTTTTTCCCCCCTCTCTCTCTCACTTTCTCTCTCCCTCTCTCTCTACTTCTCCGCCTCAGAGACAGTCAGTCAGACAGAGGTTTTCTTGCGTGAGCTTACCGTCGATAAATGTGACAGAACGTGAGCGTGCGCGCACGGCGACTTGTGTGGCGCACGTGAAGTGAAGTTGGGGAATTGTTCTCGCGCCCGGTGCTGAAGAGCAGCTTCCGTGGGGAGAAGGCGATGCAAAGTGTGCGTGTCTACACTGACCACTGATTGAGGTCCTACAAGGATGAGCGAAAAGCACTGTGTGGATGAGCGCAACGTGTCTGTGGAGGGAAACAGCGACTCTCTCGTGCGTGTCTTTGTTTTAACCCATGCACATCACACACTGGTCTCGTGACAGGTTAACCCTGGATTATCAGATGTCCGTGCATCTTTAACTCTCGGAGATCTAAGAGCTGACACTTATCTTACTTCTTACTTTTTCTAATGCTTCTATTAAGTTATTATGACACAAATCATGATTTATTTACATATTTTATTTGAGGTTGATTTTTTTCTTCTTCTTTGGAAAATGTTTTGTACATGTAATATATTTAGACTTTCTTGGCTTTGACCGTCTTGACTATGGGATATCTCATCACTGACCCTCTCTTAAGAACACAAAACAGCCATTTAAAGAAGTCAAAGATAAAAGGACATAGCCATGGTGGGCGTAATTATTATCTTTCTTTCTTTTTTAATCACAAAACATTGCTGGAAATAAGAGCAAATCAAAAGAAAAAAGAAAGAAAAAAAAGAGTTAAATTCTTAATTTATCCAATATATGTTTAGCACAGTGTTCTTGTTATGTGAACTAAATTGCTTTTTCTTTTCTTGCAATATCGTTGCTGATACACTTCCCAGAGCTACTGTAGTTTTTTTTTTTGTGTCTGCACACATTTAGTAAAATAAAATAAACAAATAACTGTATAATATTACTTTAGAGGGTCTAAGATCATTAAAATGGACAGTTCATGAGATGCACTGCACCTGGTGCAAACTAAGTTTACTAAACTGTATTGTTGCATATTATAGGCCAATTGTACAAGCTTTGTAAAATAGAATATAAATTGTACATTAGTTCTTTTTTTTTTTTTTTAAATAACAACAATGAATTTGGCAAGGTTATTATTTTATAAAATAGCAATTACAAATAAACAAAAATAAAACCTTCAGCATATTCTTTATGTCTGAAAAAAAAAAAAAACTTTCAGGAGATATAAAGCCACTGCACTAGTGTTTTGTTCATTTCACTGGTACGGCATTAAGCAAAAGTCCAATAAACAAGTAAGGCCAATAAACATGTTTTTTAGTGTACTGAATAAAATCAGAAAATCTCACACTCTCCTTCATTCCTGTATTTTAATCTGCAGTAGCCGAACAAAACTGGTTGAGTTTTTTAATCAGCTTTCATTCATTTTCCTGCTCATCTGCAGGGTAAACTGCAGGGCAGTTAGATTATACTTTGTGAGGGGTACTTTGCAAGTGCGTGAACAATAAAATAAAGGAGACTAACTCACACTAGCTCATCCAATAATATTCTTTTAACTGTCCCGTATGAAACATAGTCATTACCGTGACAGTACGTGTTTAAAAGCATCCCGATGTTCGACTCATGCTGCGCTTATTAAAAATCAAATTGTTTATTACACCAGGGTGAGTTTTATTTTCCCTTCTGCATAGCATTTTGGGAATATATGGGCACTGTCCTCATAAACTTACAGTAACAAGGAAAACAGAAGAAGAAATAATAACTCGAGCGATTGCCTGCATGCCTGTGAAACCACCCACAGGGGACCGGCAAGTCAACACATTTCAAACAGAGAAAATAAAGTACAGCTTAAGCTTTATTGAAATTCCCAGTTCTTTCCCTACTAAAATCAAGGTTATTCATCGTGGATGAATCAACTTTATGTATGCCTAGTTGAGCTTTTGCTAAAGCATATGTGAGAATTATACTCCTGAAGACTTAAGAATCTATGTATCTTCACCCTTTCCTGGTTTCTCCTTCAGGAATCGGTATCGTTCACAGGCCCTTCGTTAGTTCTGCTTGGCAAACCACCTCTGTTCTTTCAGAAATTCTCCGCTGGCCACATGACAGTGGTGTACAGTAAGGCAACTCACTTTTATCATTAAGACAACATTGTCTTCAGCCAGCTGATTTTGACCTGATGACATTTTTTGCCTTTAGGGTTCCACCAAGGAGATACTGTATATATTTAATGTTCATTTAAATTAAAACCTGATTTTGCTATCTGAGAAGTTTCTACAGCATGAAATTGGTTGTAAAATATGAACTACTATACAATATCCTAAATAAAATAGTTTTCTAAACAGAAAAAAAATGTATTTAGGGTAAGACACTGCAGGCGAAAAATACAGCTTTTAATGAACCTGACAATTTTATGGAATTTGAGCTTTTTGGCTTAATTTTAAGTGTTCCTTTTATTGCACTGTATCAATTTATGTCTGTAGATTTTAATCATATTCATTTTCTAAAAAGCCTTTTCTCCTGCACTGAGCCATATACATCCACTTCATCATCACTTACATCTACCAAACAGTTTTATTCATATCTATATTTTGAAGGTTTTTATAGAGGGATATGTTCATTTAAAATGTACCTTATTAAGAACAGCATTTTTGTTCTGGCTATACAGTTTCTCTGATTTATTAAATGACAAGAGATATACCCTAAATATGTAACTAAACAAATATAATTTTAAACCTTACTTAATACAATGTACATTTTTGTTGTAGAAATGCATGTACATTGTTTCATATGTATTAAAGTCATATTCACCAGCAGAGCCTTGCCTTAAAATCAGCATTTCAAAGTATGCATAAAAACCTGTTACACAACCAGTAAAAACTTCCATGAGCAAACAGACTAGATTCTAACAGTCCTCTGTATTAAGCAGCACTGGCTTTGCTCAAGCACATGTGAACTGTCTCCAAAATTTACTGAGAGTTTGATCTCCTTCACGGATTGTACAACTCAACGGCTGTTGACAACTTGGGCTGAGAGTAAACACTTCAGCAGATTTACATCATTCAAATGAAACCCACTGGACTGCAAATAAATGTCAGATTAAACATTTATATTCAACACGCTGGATGGTTTTTTGATGGCATTAGTTTTCTCGCACTGATAAAATTGAAGAGATGTAGAAAACCAAAAAGTTCAAGGCAACTAAAAATGTTTCAAAAAATGTGTCTATCACAAATAATGATCCAATAACTTAATATTGAAATAACAATTGCATTCCATGCTTTCTATGCTGTGACTTCAAGTGCAAAATTGTGAAAGATTTATAGCATACATTCACTGTACTGCCAGGTCTCAAAGTAGCAACAGGTTTACCTCTAGACTTCTAGGCATTTGCAGTACAAGACTTACAGCATGGGATTTCAGAGTTGAAGTGTTCAGCCACCACCCCGATGCCTTATGGGTAAATATGCTACGGCAACAATATTATAGGAATACTGTACATATGGAGAGACACGCAAGTCCCAGCCATAGGCAGTTCTCAAACAAACTTTAACATTGCACTCCCCTGCAGCTGAAAACAGCATCATCCATCCCGGATTTCTCTGTTGCCTGTTGAGTCCCACACCACAGCGAATAGACACTGTTGGATCCAGCTGAGCCCTTACTTAGATGAGTTCCATCCAAATCACTGGTGACCAAGTAAAGGGAATAAAGTATCATTGCTGCAGATATGAGAAACTTTAGATAAAGTAACGTTATTAGTTTAGCTATATGCATTTGCCTTCAAACTAAAGAGTCAAATAAATATTTTGTACTAGAAGGTGCCTTTTTACATGTATTTACTTAGTAGATAATGTTTTCCAAAGCTGCTTACAATTTATAATGATTTTATATAAAATAAAAATGTTTTTATTTATCTATAATTTTAATGAACATGCAGCCACATATCTGATTTCACTTTTTTTTGTTCTGTAGAGCTTTATTTTATAACTTTATTTTATTTTAAAACTGTATCTGATGTATATCCAGCAGATTATTATGGAATGACCGAATTAGATTAGTTACAGAACTGGATTAATTAATTACAAGAAATAATAATGATATAATGGTGATAATAATAATAATAATAATAATAATAATAATAATAATAATAATAATAATAATAATAATATTATTGGATGCTAATAGACCACATCATCATATATGTCAAGACAGGAAAAAGTGCTCAGATTCAAGTTCACATCAATGCAAAGTTCACACAACACAAAGATCTGTGGAAGTCCATGTCATTTACAGTAGGCCTACTTTAGAATAACCATTAGTGTTAATAAATGACATTTTAACAATCGTGTTCCTTTGACCTTTTAAATGCACAGAAAGTGAACACAATCCTGTATTTCACCCAGTCTGACTGAATTATTTACAGTATGTTTTGTTAGTACATTCATCAATTTGATTTCATCAACTCTGAAAACTGGACTAATTTACTAAAACTTCTATGTTAAGCTGCTTTACCACAATCTACATTGTAAAAGCGCTATAGAATTAAAGATGAATTTAAATAGATTTTTTTAAATTGCTATTAATAATTTTAAGCTGAAAGCTGTACAAATAAATGCGACATAACCCTGAACAAAAAATATTTTGAAACTTACCATCCTACCACCCAGCCATATAAAACAATAATCACTTTTGCTTACTTCATTCCATTCATTTCCAGCAACCCATCATCTATATCATGTTAACTGCTTTCCTTCAATTCCACGCCTCCATTTGTCACTGATATTTGCTCCCGCTAAGATGATCAAGAGTAGTCAATGGCAGGCTTTCTTTTGCAATCCAGAATTACATAATTAAGAAAAAACATTTACTTGCCATTTTCAGCGACCGTAGTATGAGGAAAACTTGACGGACTGATATATATATATAGTCAGCATGAATGCAAGTCTCGAATCAACATGCCTGGAAACCCAGAATATTTCTATGAGTAAAAAAACAAAAAAAAAAAAGTTAGAAGCACCTAAGCTTGGTATGAAAGTCTTTCCTACATTCTTGGAGATTCAGCCCCTCCAGGACATTTCTTGGAACTTTGTTCAAGTATATGAAGTATAAAATTCATCCTGTTTAAATGCGTTTTGGTACACAGAAGAAGTCGGTGCGGGCGAGAGAACATCTGAAGGCTCTGTTGCGGGTTAACTGCAGGAACAGAACACCTGCCATCACATAGTTGGTGTTTTTTTGTATGAGGGGGGTTTAAGAGCAGTGTCTGCATTTGGAATCTCTGTGGTTGACATAGTGCTGTCAGCTGGTGTCTTACACCAATAATTCATAGAAAGCCTGTGGTAGCACTCAATAATTCACCACACACATACACGTACAGTAAAGCTTACCACCTCACTTTGACAATGCTTTTGTTATCACTGGGCCTTCCGGCATGAAACTTTTAGCACTTCAGCATAATCACTGATGACCGAGACCCGTGTCAGCTTGCCTACAGATGACCATTGTATCTTTGAAGTTTCATAAATTCATGCAGCAGTTGCCTATATGATGCTTTTAATCGTTTTAAGAGCTCCCTTTCAAATGCAATGAATCTGAAATGCTGATTTTTCTTCTAGGTTCTTCGGTTCCCCAAGTGCAGAAAGGCTACGGGACATTAGCAAACCTGTCTAGTTCAGTATTTCGCCCTACACTCAAACCATGCACTGAGAAAGAGGGTATGGAAAAGTCAGGACAGACTTCACAAATGATATGCAGAGGCCTGGAGACGTGCTATTTGAAGTCTAATATCTTCTACAGGTTAAGAAATCACCAATAAACGATGTAACTTTTTGACTTTCGCTGCTGCTTTT